>OY728126.1:143734460-144342797 GCA_963277665.1 Viscum album | reverse complement strand
ATTTGTGTACTTCCACTACATACTCTGCCAATAAGAGCATAGTTTCCCAAATATCACACCCAAGGCCCTCACTGCTAGTCTGCAGCCTATGGTGTTCGGGGAAATGCGCTTTAGGCTATGTGACCAACCGGGTACGGGGCACCTCTGGGTGGATTTTGGAACCGAGATATTACAAAAAGAGGTTGATTATAGGTCCTAAACTTGTTTAAGAAATAATTGTGAATGCTCAGACTAATATCTGGAATCTAAAAGAATCAAAAAATCAAAAAAATATTTATACTGATGATCATCAATGAGATATAGAGTTTTAATTTGGTGATATGGTGATCCTTAAAATATCTAAATGGATATAGGTTTTAATATTTAGGTCAAAATGGATGTTGATCCCAAGATAAATCATTCCCATTGGGATCCTCTATCATGTCAGGGTTGTAACCTATCTCTTTGAGCTACATCTACACCTCCCTAAAGATTTTTTTGTATTGAAAATTTTAATTTTCTGGTAGTACATACCACAAATATCATATGTACTAAGATCTCCATCCATACAATTTGATGATGAACATTCATTCTAAGGTCAAATTGTCTAAATATTTTATCAAAGTGAAAAGGTTTTGTGAAATAGAACATCCCAAATGTTCTAAATATTAAACATAAGTTTGAGGAGGTAACATGGGAACCTATGGATGTGATGATATAAATGAACCCCCACCTTTTCCCTCTATGTAATAAAATTTTAAAGGCAAAGTTTTCTCATGGAGGGATGAAGGTAATGGAATATGGTATTAGAAAATACATTTCCACAATTAAATAACATGTGAGAATATTTTCTTTCAAACAACAAAAAACTAAAATGGAAAATGTGTTACCTTTATATAACTATTAAATGTCACCAATATTTTAAATCCATAAAATTGGTAGGTATGAATAGAAATAAACAAATAATAAAAGATATTTGAAATGTAATAATAAAAAAAGTCCATTTTATTCCAATATATATTAATTTTTTAAGAAATCTTTTTACACATTTTGTGTCCTTATTTCATATTTAGATATCGGTAAACTTGAAAAAATTTATTTATTAAAATGGATTCCATATTTGGAATAATTATATCCAAATTATATAATAAAAAAACTCTTATTTTTAGGCATAAATTTAATATTTCTATGATTAAGGTATATTTTATTGATAAATATCAAACTATTATTTTCATATTTTTTTTTATAATAATCTTCTTTAATAGTTACCTAATTAATTAAATTAGAATATTTTTAAATAATTAGTACAATATGATGCTTAAACACATATATAATTATATCAACAAAAATTTAATAATTAATTAATACTAAATAAAACTAACAATACTTAATGGGAGAAACAACATTTCACTATAAATTTTGAAAGAGGGGTTATTATAATTTTTTATAGAAACATTAGATTCATTTATAAAACAAGTTTCCTTAGTGAAATCAAAAAAGATAAAAGATAAAATATAAAGGGTAAATATATTAAAAAATTAGTAAAACATGAGTATAAATACTTCGTTAATGTTTTTTATACCCAATATCATACCACACTCTATTATTTGTATGGTTTGGTGTATTTGACAAATGAATCGTGTAATGATATCATTGAAAAGTGATGGGTATTCACCAAAGTTCTCTTTTTATTAACTTATAAAAGTTGAAACATCAATCCATTCATTGCACACCAATTAATTCAAAGATATCCCAAAAATATTCTTATTTTATCCTCTAAGAAACTTATCTCATGTTCATTATACTATGTTCACCATAAGTTATATGAATCCATTCATTTCCCAAAAAGCCTTTCCTGATAATGTTCCTAGTCCCAATGTTAGTATTAAATAAACCTTATATAATTATTCTTATTATTCACCTTCCAAAAATACCCTAAACATTTTTATATTATTACAAAAATATAATCAGTATACTCATGTTTCATTATATTAATCGAAGAAATATTATTTATTCCTTCTTATCCACTTTTAGAAACAATGGAATGTTGTGACAACTAAAATATTAATAATGTTATTTAAATTGAATTTCATTAATTATAAAAACAATATGAAATATGATTATAAATATTTAAAACTACAATTTTTTTATAATAAATATTTTATTATAATGATTTTTGGTAGAAAAAGAAACAATTGTAAACATATTCACCATCAAAATATATTATGTTAATGTTTGGGTTGGTCAAACCACCTACTTAAAAAAGGATTGAAAACACTATCATTGATGACTATAGGAACTAAAATAAAAATATTATAATGATTTAATAATAAAATTATGATTTATTTTTGGGTATATAAATTTAATGTATTGTATTTATGTTGTACTTAAATATCATGTTTGATTTATAAAATACCTAAATTAATTTGAAACTAATTCCATTTTCATCTAAACATAAGAAAGACATGAATGAATAAGTAGAATATCATAATAAAGGATCGTAAATGAATTAAATATGGATTAATAAGGTTCCTAATAATTTATATAATAAACTGAATTTATTTTTCCAGGATGTCAGGCACATTCACAAAATGAATAAAAACGACAATAAGGGTTTCATTGTCACATTTTTAACTCTATATGACATGATATATATTTTTCACTATTAATTATATTATATTGTATATTCAATACAATGTTCCTTTAATATATGAAAATATATTTTATTTAAGGATATTTGAGTTTATATTTAGGATATTCCTCTCAATATCCTTTGATTATTATGTCACAAATACCAAAATGTTTTTATTGATTGAATTTTCCATTATTTAGTTCATAGTTTTTATTTCATGAATATAAATTTCAACCATTTTGTGATCCTTATATTGCATTAATTTATTTGAGATGTCATATTTTTATCTAAGGAAATTCACTATCATAATCAAATATCAATTCCATGATAATACATTTTTCAAAATAAAAGTATAACATTGATCAGAATACCCCACATTAATTCCAATGAATCTTCTCTTTCTTGACCATGTTTCTCATATGATTTTTTTTAATTATTGAAATAAATGTTTTTTATTTTATTCTTCATATTTTTCATTTTTATTTCAAGAAATAAATGTATTTCAATGTCTCTCTAATGTATATTTTATTAAAACAACAAAAACATATTAATAATGTCATTTCATTTCATTATTTTCCACTCAAGATATGTTATCATTTTATTTTGTTATTTTTAAGAAAATTGACTTGAAATTAATTATAATATGAATTTCCAAAGTCTACTCTCTCCCTTCTCTAAATTTTTGTTGAAAATAACATTCACAACATATTTTATAACTCTTTTTGAATGGTTTTGTGAATCATTATTCTTTAGTTATAATTTCCCTAAAATTTTAGGTTCTTATGATGTCATGTTTTTATAACCTTATAAATGTTTTATGATATAATTAATTTTGAAAAAAATAATATTTCATATATCCTATGATTTATTATTTTTCATAGTTCTGATTTTTTAAAATGTTTAATAAACCCATTTATTTTCCAAGGGTTCTTTACGATATGATTACTATTGATTTTAAGATGAACACATATGTATGAAATATGATGTGTGGGGTCATATATCACTATCTATATAATTGTTTTACGTGTATAGATCCTGAGATTGTAATGAATTGATATAATGAGTTTTCTCACTTAAGTTTGGGTATTATGATTTTTCTCTCATTTTCTGGAATGAACAAAATGAGTTTGTTTACATAGGTAAGAGAAAATGTGTTTTCTCACAAAGGTTTTCCTATGATTTTTCTTGTTACATTTTAACAAGTTGTTTATAAATTTATTTCATATTTGAAAGATGCATTTCATTTTCATTAAATTCCATGTCATCATGTTATTCCTTTTTAAATGTTGTATGAACACTTATGTTGTGCTGACATGTTTTATGATTATTTAGTTGTATTTTTATCCTTGTCATGACTTTTATGCTTCCATAATAAAATTTTTATAATATTATGTTTCTCTATAATTTCTTATGACTATGATATTGGTCTCATGTTTTTTATTAATACATTTATCCCTTATTTATTTTATTCTTCATGTTTATGTTCTGATACATTATGATATGTTATTCCTTGATGAGCATATAAGATCACCCATTTATTATGTTTCTATTCCCCATGTTATGGGAAAGATTTTATCATATGATATTTATAGAAAATTTTCTATAGGGGTCATATCAAGTATAAATGTTCAAAACTATTTTAAGATAATATGTTTATATTACTAATCTCTAATACACTAAACTATTTAGTGCATCAATTATTTAACTTATTTTTGAGATGTATTATTCAAATCATGAAATTAAAATGTTATTTATGTTATTTTTATCATAGGGTAAAATTCGTTGGTATTATAAAACAGTTTAAATTTTTTTGGATATTAGTTTATTTTTTGGGGATTCATATAGGGAACCTTAGAGAAAACCAAAATGAGAACCTTGGGATAAGTATAATTATAGAACGAATTACTATTATTTTGGAAAATTAGTGATTGCAGAGTGATCAAAGAAATTAAATATATTTTGGGATACTAAATATTTTTGTATGATCTATAATATATGTAACTAGTTGTTGTAATCCAAAATGGGGTGTATTGGGTATTAACTAAATCATCACTTGGTGCATGAAAATGAGGCCCAACTATACAGTAGTTTTAACACAGCTGAGGGATATTCTTTTGTTATTTAAAATTTTATGTATGAACCATTATAATTTTTTCTAATATGTAACTAATTCAGTTATAAATCTAACCATATATAACCTATATTGAAATATAGATATTCATAGGTTAGTGTATATTCAGCTTTTAATAAATAAAATTTCTAATTTTATATTTTCAATATATGTACATTCATTAATTTAAGTATATTCATTACAAATTTTCCACTAGTATTGCTAATTATAGGAACCCAAAAAACCATGTAAATAATGGGTGAAATAGATAATATAGAGATGTTCTCATTGAGATTCCTAATAAAATTTGGTTTTGAATACAAATCCTCAATGAAATGCTTACCCAACTATATCAAGCTATAAGGAAGCACACAACTAATTTTTTGATCCTAAATTCACCCATATACAATCAAATAACTATCAATTCAATCATGATCCAATATACGCCCCCTTTTGTGGGTATTTTATTCCATTGGTTTCTATGTATTGGGTCATTCTGATGGAAATAGATTTTCTATTATCCAGCTCTTGGACCAGGAGAAGTTCATTTTGGCTATCGATAATTTATGAACCAATGGTAAACTCCCATTATTTATATCATTGGATCATTCAAAGTATAATACATGTAATATGGAGAGTGCAAGAAGATATTTTTTACTTAGTAATTTCCATGGAGTAATTATATCACGATAGTGGAAAAATAATTAGAAATCAAGAAAAAACATGGTGAATCTAGCTGATCTTATGAAGAAAATTTCACAAGACGTATGAGGTATGCCATATTTTTCATATTTGATACTAAAAGTAAAATTGATATCTTATTTACAATACTAATTCCACATATTTTAAGGGTGTTATCCATACAAAATCATAGTATCAATGTAGATATAGTTTTATTTTATATTAAACTAGATATAGAAACAAGAAATTATCATTATATTATGATGAATAAAAGGAAAGTGGAGTATCATGGAAGCACTTTTAATAAAGAACATAGGGGTAAAAATAAAATTTTTATTAAATTTTAAAATTTGGGATATGTTAGATATGTAATTGAAATAGGAGATCGAGGGAGTGTTTTAATTGATGTTATGTTGAAAAAAACCCCACGATTGTCAAATTATGGCTAAGAGGCTAACTAATGCATCATAAGAGAAGAAGGTCACAAAAAATAGTCAACCCATATTTTAATTCATCAAGTTCATGTATTTAGGACATTATTTGAATCAGTATACCAAACATTATAATAATTAATAAAATAAGCCATAATGATATCTAAAATTTAGGGAACGTGGTAGGGAATTCCTGATCAATATCTCTGAGGTAGATCAAGATAATGTATAGATGAATGGTATAATTGATCAATTATATAAATATATATATTAAAAAATAATTTTATTAGAGTAAATACAATTATTTTATAAAACTAATGTTTAATAATAATTTTCAATCAAATACAAAATAAAATCAACATTAGAAAATATGTAAATAACCATTTTGGAACAATGCTCATGATTAAGATATAAAAATATAATACAATTATGATTTTTTTGAGGGTACTTCCAAGAAATAAAATTATACCTCTATTCGTTTAATTTAATATAATAATATTTATAGTTAGGATTTTCATGCATAAAAAGATATCAAAAGTCAGTTAAAAGAAATATCATTTCATATCACAAATTAGCATGTTTACTAGTATCAATGTAAGGATAATTGTTAACTCCATGTGAAAGAAAATTATATAATATGGGTTATGGTACAAAAATTAAGCGGATATTAACTCAAGTTAATACTTAGGAAATAAACATTGGAGATATTCCCATATTAAAGTAGTATATAAAATCATTTTTTGATGAAATTCCTAGTATTCCACTAGGGCATGAAGATGAGTTTTCAATAAAACACATAGCTCGATCCAAACCAATCTCAGAGTGTCTATATAGATTTCCTCCATCAAATTAGTGGAAATAATGAGTCAACTTCTAGAGTCTATGGATAAGGGTTTTGTATTTACAAATAATTAACAATGGGATAACCTAGTTCTTTTTGTAATAATGAAGGACGGATCAATACACCTTTTCATTGATTATCATGATATTAAAAAAACAACAATTTATAAAAATTATAGTACACCTTGCATCTATGATCTATTATATCAATTCATAGGGCCTTGATACTTATAAAATATTTACCTTTGATCTAAATATCATCATTTAAGGGTTAAAATTGTAAATATTTTCAAGAATAGTCTTTGTATGAGGTGTAGAAACTATTAATTTCTTGTGAATTCCATTGTAATTACAAATACTCCTTCTACATTCAATGAAATAATGAATAATTTCTTCAGTTTCTACCTTTATTGTCTTGTGTTATTCTGTATAAATATATTTTTATATATACTAAGGGAAATGAAGAACATGGGGATCATTAGAATATTTTTTCAAAGATCATTTTAATGGAGAATACATATAACCAATATTGGAAGTGTGAATTATAGATACATGAAGTTCTATTCTTCAATAATTTTATCTGAAGAAAGGGGATATTAGTAGATCTATCAAATAAAGAAGTTATTGATAAGTAACCCATATTGACTAATATAATGAATATCCATATTTTTTTTGGAGATTTTAGGATATTACTAAATCATTATTAGAAATTTCTCATGACTATAAAATTTACTGACCAATTAATCAAGGATGGGATTGAAGTTCTTTTGAATGGAGAAATGTGAAGATTTTTTCAAAGAACAAAATATGAATTTGATCACTACAGTTGTACATAGATTACACGAACATGAGGAAGGGGTTGTAATATAATATGATTTATTTAATATGTTATATAGTTACATCACCATATATAATAATAAATGTTTTTTAATGCCTCATGGAAACTACAAATTAATGATAAAATTTCTGCCATGAGGGTTTCTGATTTCACAGTAGTGACCTTTTCTATAATGATTTTGTGATATTATTTCAACAAAAAAATGTGATATATATTGATCAAAAGATCATAAAATATATATTCAATCATAATTAATCGAATAATTTCCAATGTATATGGTCATAATTTATAAAATTTTATGAATTCTCAATATATTAACACAAAGAGATGGAATATAAGGTTTCTTAAGCTCTAAGAAGGAAATACAATGTTACTATATCCATGATAAGGATTGAAAAAGAACCAACAGTCATGGATTTGGAGGGGGTAAATATTAATTTTATAATAGAGAGAGAGAAATACTATCTTTTACATCTGACTACTCATCCTTTAATCAACATAATGTTCAATGAAACCCATATTGATGATTTATATCGATAGAAAATTGTAACAAAAATTTCAAAGTAAAACATTGATTAATACGGAGTTATTTGTTTTGGAACCAAAATATGTGTCATGTATTAATATAAATTAAAAAACTACCTTTCATATGAGACTCATAAATGATCCTTATATTTGTTTTAAAAATTTGGAGGGTCAATCCCCATTTATTCATCATACAAAAGAAGTCTAATTTTGAAAATTGGGAAGAGCATAAAGCCATTACAAGAAGATGTGAAGAAAATTAAATTTATATGAACCAAAAGGTCTGAATGGTCCCAAAAGTATGGTATTCCAACGAGTTAAGGATGTATAAAAAGAGTAAAAATGTATGTTAAAAAAATACCCATACCAGTATGTAAATAGGATAACATTACAGTGGATATTTTATGACTCCCCAAGATATCTAATGACCATAATGATATTTTTGGTTATATTTGATTATCATAAAAAGTTAGTGATATTTTTTACCATTGGAGAATATATTTTTCTTCACCAACTATCCATGATACTTATAAGGTTATTGTAAGAGCATCATGTAATAACACACTCAATTGTATTTTTCTGGGAAATAAGGTTTACATTAATGTTCTCGAGAATTATTGTGAAGGAATTAGAGATAGAGATGTGTTCCAGAGCTACATATGATAGCTAGATAGAAGGTTAGTTAGAGAGGGCTATCAAAACTATAAAGGATATACTGAAATCTCGTTCTATGAATTTCCATGGTAGTTGAGATGAATAGATCCACTTGGTAGAGTTTTTATATATTAATGGTTTCTATTCAAGCCTTAAGATAGAACCATACATGGACCTTTATAGGAATATATGTAATAACAAATAATTTTTTGATAATGATTGAAATAATATGTTTTTAGGTCTTGAAATTGTCTATGAAATAATAGAGAAGGATCAAAGAACATAGTTTCATATGAAGGAAGCATAAATTTTGAAAAATCATTATTCAAGAAATCATTGAAGATATCTAGATTTTGAAGTTAATGTAAAGTTATTCCTTTGAATATATACTTCGAATGGGGTTATCATATTTTTAGTTAAAATAGATGTTGATCCCTATATACATCAGTTCCATTAATACCCTTAACCATGTCAGGGTCATAGTCTACTACATTATGCTCTCTCTACATCTATCTCGAGTACATGGTGTGATCTATGTATTTTATCCGAGGAAGTACATAACAGGTCAATGACCTGTACTAATCCTGAAATATTTAAAATTAGAACAGAAACATTTAAATAAAGAATAAACTGTGGAAATATGGGATCAAACAGACATGGTTTTGGGAACAACACCACTCATTTAGTCAATGTTATGTGGTGGAATTATATGTTTTCTGTGTTTAAAATTAATCATGAGGATTTGATGAAGAATAATTACACTAACATGTTTTCCTCCATGTAGTAAAATCATGAGGAATGAATTATTTTTATTGGTGTCTAATTTAATGACTCGTTATTTTAGTAAATACTTTATTTAATTAAATACAGTGTTAGTAGGTTTTATTTCACGAAATATTGAACTAAGATGAAAACCACATAACATTTAAAAATTAATAAATATTACTCATATTTTAAAGTCTTTAAAATCAAGGTTATGAATTTAATTAACCACTTTATAATAAACATACAGTAAAACTACGGTTATATTATGCTTGGAGATAAATTTTTTATGAAAACATTTTTTACACAATAAGGGCACTAATATAAAAATTAAATATTTATCACCATACAAAATTTTAATGGTAAAATAGATTCTATATTTAGAATAATTATTTAAAAATTATATAAAAAATATCCTACTATTATATTACTTAAAATAATATTACTAAAATTAATGTTAATTACTATGATATTGGTGAAACTTTTATTTTCAATATTTTTTTAATAATATTTTTTAATTTTTGTATAATAAATTAGATTAACATATTTCAAATACATATTATTATATTAGGTTTATAAATATATATTATTAAATTAAAAAATATTAAATTTGTAACAAAATTTAATTAATAGTACGAATAATTAATATTGAATATAACACTTTTCTACAAAATAGTTTTATATAAATTAAATGAATTAGTTTAAACGATAATTTAGTTTAATTAGGAATTGAATTACACTAAATTGATATTAAATTTACATTCATCACATAAAAATTTATTATGATATTTTATTTTATATTATTTTATAACATAACTTACTTGGGTACAAACATGATACTTGGGAAAAAATGATATGTACACGTATAAATTTAACGATAAACGACAACCAACATGTTCAGAATATGTGTGAAAATAAATGGATGAGTCATTATCAACCGAATATATCCCAAAAAAACATATTATTTAAATTTTTTAGAGTCTTTCACCCTTTAATAGTGTAATGATGTCATTAGAATTAAAGGGTGTTCACCAAAGAGCCCTTTTATTCACATTTAAAAGGGGTCATAACCACTTATTCATTCAATACAAATTCCATAAAATATATTCCATAAACTATGAAATTGATATCTTTTTAGAAAATTAATTTATTTAAATTATATTTGTGTTACTATAATTTTTCTGTTTCCCTTCACTTCCAAGATGTCATTCAAGAGAATGTTAAATGTCTTAAAGTGAGTATTACTTAATACTTACTTTTTCCATTTTTTTATTTCCATTCAAAACATATTGAAAATATATATATATATGTATAACTACCAAAGTATCACTATTGTTATAATTTGTTATTATAATAATGGACCATTCTTTTTTATTCTTTCCCATCCACTTATAAAATCAATGGAATTTCAATCATATATTTGGAAGTCTACTACCTCCATGATGTATCATTTTTTATTTTTCACCTTGATTTTAATTAATAACAAATCCCCAAAAAATATACATAATAAATATAAGAACATATAAAAATATAAGTACGATTGAATTATAATGTTATTATTTCAAAATAGATAATTTCTAAACCATACACCCCCATCGAATGACTGTATGTTCACGTTATGGTCTGTTTAACCACCAACATAAGTAGTGATTTAATACACTATCATTGATGACTATAAGAATTTAAATACTAAACCTTTTTATGATTTACTAAGAATATATTTTTTGTTTTATAAGTATTTAAATTTTATATTATGTATTTTTCATAGTATTTAGATTTCATCATTGGTCACTAAAATTACCATAATTAGATGACATCGATTCCATTTTAACAAGAACATCAAAAAAATTGAATATTTAAATAGAATAAAATAACATATATTTTATATTAAATGGAATATATATGAATAAGGTTATTATGAAGGTATATAATTATCATAATTTTATTAATCAGGATGTTAGGAGATTGCACAGATTGAATGAAGACCATGATAATGGTTTTTTTTCCTAAATTTCAAATCTATTGAACAAGTAATATATTGTGCGCCATCATTTACATTATAAGGTTTATACAGTGAAATATTTATATCAAATATGAAAATACCTTCCATTTCATGATATTTTAATTTCAATTTCATGATCTTCCTCTTAATTTACTTGGATTCTAACGTTCTAAGTACTATAAGGGTTTTTGTCAAATCAATTTTTGATTCCTGGTCATAGAATTTCTTAGTTGAATATATATATGAAGATTTATAAAATACCACCCTTCGCATATTTTTAAAGTTATTTCCTATTTTTTATCTGATGAAATTGATTCTCATCATCAACTACCACTAATTTAATAAAACATTTTCCAAAATTAATGAATAATATTTATAAGAATTACTCCCTTTATTACCAATGTATCATCTTTTCAATTTCCAAGTTTTTTCTATCAAAATATTTTCTTTAATAAAATCCAAGTATCTTTTATGTTTTATATTATTCATTTTTTATATATTTTATTAAATTAATTCCTTTAAAATATTCTCTGATGTGTGTTTTCTAAAAATGGCCTAAAATATTAATAAAGTAAATTATTTACATTATTTACCACCCCAGATTTTTTAGCATGATTGTTGTTTAACATCAATGAAATTTATTTGGAACTATTAAAAATAATTTCTTCAAAATTATACATTTTTTACTTTTCATTTTTTTTTCAAAATACATTTCACAATATCATTTATAACAATGCTTAAATGGTTTTTTGATTTTCTTTGTTTTTAATTCAATTGTTTTTGAAGGTTTTCATCTAATGAAGCGAGGTTCTGATATCAATATATATTTTATTATGATTTGATTAATTTTTTTAAAAAAATATTTTTGATATCATATGGTTTCTTTCGTATATGTTATGTGTGTTTTTTTGAAAATTTTAGGAATCCAATTATTTTCCCCTGGTTCTTAAAGATATGACGATGATTGATTTTAACATAAATTTATATGTACAAATAATGATTCTTGAGGACAAATAAAACCCTGTAATTCATTGTTTTATGTTAACATATCATGAGTTATTTGGACATGGAAATATTGAGTTTTTTCACATTAGCATGGTCATAATTGGTTTGCACACATTTTTTGGAATCAACATAATGAGTTTTTTCACATAGGAACGAGCATAATGACTTTTATCACTAATGTTTTCATATAGTTATGAAATTTCAAAATTTTAAAATAATTCAACATGTTTTGAAAATTTTCAAAGATGTATTTTATTTTATTTTTATACCATGATTTCATGTTAATTGTCATATTTATAGTGTTCCCCACTCATATATTTTGTTATCTATTTTTATGATTATTAATATTTTTTTGAGCTATGTAAATAAATTATATGACTCGACAATGACATTTTCAGGATCTTATGTTTCTATATATTATTTAAGGATTATCATATATGGTCACACGATATTTTATTAAGATATTTATTCATCTCTCTTGTTAACCATCATGTTTATAATCAAATACATTATGAAATGTTTTACCCTACTATGTTTTTGAGCTCTCATCTATCTTACGTTTCAATTCCCCAATTTACAATGACTATTATATCATGTGTTATTTCTAGAAAATGTTCTAGAGGACTATGATCATTGATAAATTCTGTCAAGTGTTTTAAAATATGTTTTTTATATTTCTACTCAACAAGTAACTAAATCATAATCTCCTTATTATGTGTCACTATTTGTGAGATATATTAATTAAATCATGAAAAAATGTATTATTTAAAGTATTTTTATTTAGGAGTTCTTTAAACATCATTCCTCTTTGGGCTAATTTACTTGATTTTCCTAGTCAAATTATACCATAATATATTATTTAAGTATCTATTACACTTTTTAGATAACATATGAGATATTATTTATGATTGAGTAATCACGAACCTTATGTTTGATCAATCATGGTATTTATAAATGTGATTATAACTAGAAATCAAAAAAACATTGATATTTTTTGAAAAAATATATATTTAGTCTCACAATTATCATTATGTAAGAACTCGGACCCTAATAGTATAGATAAAATTCCATAAATTATTTAATTGGTATATATACGACATTGATATCTCAAAGGACTGAAGAGATAGGATATTTTTGGAAAACTATATTATACACATGATACCAATTTGACAATGGATGAAAAACCGATCATAATGAAATTTAAAGCTGATCATCATAGATACTCATTCTAGGAATTCATCTTCATATCTTGGGGAACGTGAAATAATAAGGGTGAGATAAATTTATTAGAAAGGGTTTAATATAATGGAAGATATCATGAATCAATAACCAAATCATCATGGTATGGTAGATAACTGAAAATAAATTCCATATAAATATCTGGATATGTATGAATAAATATTTAAATTTAAATAATAGAAACAAATTCCATTTAATCAATAAACTCAGAATGAAATGCATTCATATGTAATGTTAGAGAAAAAATATCCAGGATAAAAAAATAACAAAATTTGAAATAAAGGAAAAGTCACGAGACGTCCCAGTCAACAGGCCAATGGAGGGTGACTAGAACTGAGTAGGAGTATTACTAACAGGGGAGGCATTGACTATATAGTTGTACACATGCACCCGTCTCTGAATCCACAATGGTGAAATGTAAAAAAACTAGGGAAAAATGCATGCATACAACTAAACCCAACCAACAGAGTACAACAGAAAGTAAAGTACTAAAAGTAAACTGGCCCAGAATACCAGCCCACCAAAAACAAGTGTCCGAAAACTACAAAGTCCAACATATTAAGACAATGTGGTACCGGGAATATTTCTCATAGCCATAGGAACACCTCGGCCGGTGCAGAACTCAGAAAGATCAGTCATGTCCTGGTCCTCCCTGGACATTCTCAAAAGGCTGCTCATCTTCACAAGACATGACACGTGCGGGTAAAGCCTGTGCATGGATGATTATAACAATACTCAGCAGAGGAACCCAAAAAACACAAAGCAACACAAAAAGGAAATACACAGTCAACTCTACACAATATATTTTTACTGAACATATAAAAGGAGAACAAAATATAGATATACTAAGATTCTAAACCCATAGTCTAGGGACTAATCATGCAACAACATACCCCCGCAAGGGATTTAGTTCAAAGATTTCACAAAGCATTAATCTAGGAGAACTCAATCCATGAGTCTGATAGCTCTAATGAAATCTGTCTGAGAATTACTATTCATCGAGAAAATCCACAAGAGATATATACGCTAATTATGGGAGAACACCCTCCTTTGTGGGGAAAGTTCACGATACACAGATGAGGATCCCTTCCAGGGACTTGGAGGATACCATGAATCATCTGGATTCACCTGCTAGGATGAGGATTGGCACCCTATGGAAGTGGTCATGTCGATACCTTTCTCCACCTAAGATCATGAATAGATAGAGGATCTCGGTTTGTGCCTCTTAGAGGGATAGCCGACTCTATGTCGGAATGTCCTAATTATGGGATCATATTCCATTAGTAGTAAATTATATCCAACCATTAGGGGAACACGAAGAAGGTTCACTAACCCAAAAAAACATGTCCAAGATACGGTAGACGAGAAGATGAAGCCATGTACTAAAAAGAACATGGGGTTTTGATAGGTCACACATCGTTTCCTCTAACCCCGGGTACTGCCCGTGTACAACAGCCTATGTTGTAAGGCTTTTCATGTTAAACGCAACTACACAACATGTAGAAAGGATCACACGTCATGTCAATGTATCTGGAGTCTGCTCCGTGTACGCTGGACCTGTTCCTGTACACAACTTCAACCCATGTACGCCAACCCGTGTAACCAGTACATGGGGTGACCCGCATTACTGGACTTGCCTGGCTGTGTGGTGGATTACAAGGTCGTTTACTCAACCTCGTGTCCGTGTAACCCCTGGATACATGATGAGTCCTGCGTAGTCACCTCTGTCATGCCGTGTAAGGTCTATACACTGTGTTCCGAAGCCTTATAGTTCATCCTGTGTTTGTATACCTTCCAGATTACATGCCAAGCTTCAAGGAAGGTTCATCACACCATGTGACCAGGGTCACATTCTAAGTGATACCTTTCTGAAACCCGAAACCCTAGCTGTTGTCGCCGATACCACATGGTGTGTTCATCAGGATACACACTGTGTATTGTATAAATTTATAGAAACGACGCCTCTTGTTGTCCCACCTCCTGTGATGCTTCGATATTGGTTCAAATGTTCATATTCCCACAAAACTCCAGATTATAGGTCACCCCGACGTCGCAAAGTCGGCACCGTTTTTTTTGAGCCCATGATTGGCCCCAAAAAATGAGCATTGATCCTCCTGCGTGAAGAACACTCAAATAATGGTGTCTCTTGATCTGAGCCGATTCACTGTCCACCATTTTGGTCACACCTCCTTCGATTCGTTGCGATGTAGGTTCTCCAGTTTTGGATTGTTGTGTTTCCAAACAAACTCACAATGATCCATTGTTCGTCTCACCATGAATAACATGATGAATGTGGGGTAAGAAGAGGGGGATGAAATCCAAAAGCAAATAGAGGAATGAACCACTGCCATCATTCAGCACTGCGTTGATCCGCTCCTGTTAGTAGGATCAAACAGAGTAGAATCAAACAATTAACATGGATTAATTCCCAGAGATCAACCATATAAAACCCTCACGCAAGAACGTTAGAATCCATGGATCAACTTGTTTGTATATTGATCCACAATCATCATGTAATCCAAGAATAGGGAAGAAGAATTGAAATAAAAAACCATTCCTCAAGAAGGGATCGATCGATGACGAAGTGGTCGCACTGTCTTCATCGGTGAGATCCATCATCTTCATTGGCGAATCAATTCATTGCCATGATTTATCGTCGTTCATCACTGAGAGCTTTCTCCAAAGCTCCACAGTTTCTCCAGAGTCTCTCTCCACCTCTCAACCAACGAGAAACATTCGATTTACCCACTAAAAAGAGAGAACATATTTCAACATTCTGTTAAGATGAATCGCTGTCATTACAATACGGCATTGACGATTCAACAATGTTGTTTCAGAGTGATTATGGAATGGCATTAATTATTAAAATAGTTGCCCCATCATTGCGCTACAACAAATGTTTCCAAAAGAAAATAAAATAAAATTTTCAATTTATTTTATTTTATTTTACTAAACACGTCCTAAAATTAACTTTTTCCCTTGACCTACATCAGTCGATGTTAGACCCCTTCATAGGTATAGTGGTCACCCCAGATGCAACAGTGCCCTCATATTTTTCATCCATGCATCTATTTGAAAAATTCCCCAACTATGCACATATGCCGACACACAAAACTTAAAAAAGATCAAAACACCTTCATAGGCTCTCTGGGCATCAGAATGATGTGTTGTCTCCACGCCTAGTCTCATAATAATTCCATATAATTTTTAAATAATACAAAAAAAAATTCCGAGACATTAAATTCCCCCCACCTTGGGACTTTACGTCCTTGAAAATCCAAAACAAGGCTACTCAAAAACATGTGGGAACTCGTAAGAGATATGAGCCTCCTACTCCCACGTGCTCTCTAAATGATTCCCATGCTGCCACTGAATGCGCACCAATGGAGTTGATCACCCACGAAGGATCCTCTCCTACTAGTCCTCGATCTCCACCGAGTAATCAACAAATGTCACTCCATCCTCGATGCCCAGCTTGGCCCACTTGATGAGGTGTGATGGGTCATGCACGTACCTCCTCAGTAGAGACATGTGGAACACATAATGTACCTGATGTAACTATGGCGGTAGAGCTAGGTGGTACGCCACGTTGCCAACTCTTCACAGTATTAAAAAACATTCGATGAAACTCAGAGATAGATTTCCACCCCATCCGAATATCCACAACCCTCGTCGAGGTGAGACCGGAAGGAAGATGTGGTGCCCCTCCTCGAACACTTGTTGTCTTCGTCATCTGTCAACATAATACTTCTGTCAGCTCTATCCAGTCTTCATCTCTTCTCGGATGATCTGCACCTTTTCGGTGGTGCCTCACACCATCTCTGGACACATGAGTGCTAACTCCCAAGGGTCGGTCCAACAGAGTGGTGACCGGAAGGGTTTCCCTTATAAATCCTCAAAAGGTGCCATAAAAATGGTGGAGTGGTAGATGTTATTGTACGCAAAATCCACCAGTGGTAGGTTATAACATCCTAGATAAATAAAGAATAAGGAATTTTCACAATTATTAATATTTTTGAAGTAAATGTTAAATTTAATTTAAAGGGGTTTCTATGTTCGATAGCATACCCTATACGCAACAATGATTTTTTTAAATCATACATTGCACACTACTAATATAATATTATTATTTTAAGTGGTAGTTAACACGTAGCCATTTTATTGGAGGGAATGAACAGAAATAACTAAAATATGATTATATATATTTTTTAAATGTTTTTACATTTATCCAATAAAGGATAAAGGCTTAAAATAATAAAATAATTCAATTTTAGGCATAAATGCTCTAATATTCACTAAAAGGTTGATTTATCCCCTTTTGATGGAGAACCCTATTTAAAAATAGTTTTGGTCACTCTTATACATTCTATTGGACCAATTAAAATCCTTCTTTATAATCTGGACATCAAAATTTACATTGTATATGTTTTTGTTATTTTTCCGATAAAGTTCATTTTTAATGAATAAGTGAAAAATGTTGTATTTTTATTCAAAACCTCATTTTAATTTAATTTATTTATTTGATTAGATTATCATTTGAATTAGTTTTAAAGTTAAATTATAATATATTTTAAACATTTAATCCAATATTTGTAATTATAATTAATTTCACATTGAAATTGGACTTAAACTAGTGTCAATATTTTGATATATATTATTTCATAAAAACACTCTATTTGTTTTGAAAATGGGAATTAATTATGAAATTTATTAATGAAACCTATCTTTTTTTAATTATTTCAAATAAACATATTTTTTTGGATTTGGAATATCAAATATTTCTTAGGGTGAATGTTGTACCTCTCGAACCCCTCGTGGTTTAATTTTCATGATCACAATCACCCTCTTATTTATCTAATATTGTTTTAAGTGTTTTTGGATGATAGGCATGATTTCAGGTGGCCAAGGAATTGGGCCAAGAAAGAAAGAAGGAAAAGTGGAATGAAATTCAGTCCACCGGACAACCGATGGAAGAGCCCCGACCAGCCGATGGAGGCCTGGACAGAAGGCATCCTTCTGTCCAGACCACCGGCCAACCGGTGTCACACCAGCGGCCAGCCGGTGGCACTCAGACAAAAGGCTGATCCACTACCTCAGCACCGGCCAACCGGTGGCCTCAGCACCGGCCAGCCGGTGGTACCCAGCCAACATAGTGTTTGCTACTGCCTCAGCACCGGCCAACCGGTGGCCTCAACACCGGCCAGCCGGTGGAGCCTGAGCCCGAAGGCCTCTCCATTTTCCAAACACTGGTCAACTGGTGGCCTAGCACCGGTCAGCCGGTGGAGCCAGTCAAACTAGCCGTTGGGCCTTTGACCAGGCTGGTCCACTTGCCTCCCAACGACTCCGAAGACCTTTCCAACGGCTCAGAAGGCCTCTAACGGCCATATGAGGGTTCCCCCTCTATAAATAAAGGACCTTGAAGCCCCGGAACTTAAGACACATGTACGGAAGCCCACGGGACATATTTAACATCATTTGGCGAACCTCCGGCGGACTTCCTCCAAGGAACTCCAACTGATCCAATCCAATTCCACATCCAAGGAGCCCCACCATAGAAGCTTGGGAGTGCACGTCTTCAACTCCAATCATCCATTGGCACCCAAGGCTTCTCCCCAATTACGGTTTTTCTTGTTTTATTCATTTTGAGCATCAAATTGGGTTTGTGCCTACAAACCCCCATCTCTTTCATTCCTCTCTTCATTTGGGTTTTCACACCACCTTTAAGGTGTGAAGAGGTTAGTCAAGCCTTTCCTTTTAAAAGGCCTGAGTCAAAGGTGAGCTAGCCTTCACCCGTAAAAAGGCTAGTGGGTTTCTTGCTCAAACCATTAAAAAGCAAGCTGTAATAGGTGAGCTAGCCTTCACCTGTAAAAAGGCTAGTGGGTTTCTTGCTAAAACCATTGAAAAGCAAGCGGTAGTAAATCTCTCAACGGTTGAGTTGGGAGCGGAGACGTAGGCCGGGTTTTAGGCCGAACTCCGTTATCAATTTTGTGTCTTGCCTCATTTATTTCCGCTGCACTTTTAACTTTTATTTTAATTGTTAATCATTTTTTAAAAGGCAATTCACCCCCCCTCTTGCCATCACTTCCTTTCTTTCTCTGCCCAACAATTGGTATCAGAGGAAATTTGAGTAATACCTTCACCGGTTTCAAATTCAAGATCCACTTTGATGGCTTCATCTTCTTTCACCCCCGAAGGATATTCTTTGGGTCGTGCTCCATTTTTTGATGGAACCGACTATAATTATTGGAAAACCCGCATGACCACTTTTCTTAGAAGTATAGGCTATCCCATTTATAAAATTGTCATGCATGGTTACACTCTCTCCTCTCCCGATGAATCCAAATGGACTCAAGCCGACATTAAAAATTTCGAGCTTGATGGCAAAGCCATGAACGCTCTTCATTGCGGCCATGATCGTAATGAGTTCAATCGATTTTCCACATTCACCTCATCAAACGAAATCTGGAAACTATTGGAGGTTACCCATGAGGGGACCAACAAAGTCAAGGATACTCGATTGGATATGTTTCGTCAAGATTTTGAGTCGTTTACCATGAATCCATCCGAATCTATAACGGAAATGTTTACATGTTTTACTGATGTTTACAATGGGAGAAAGTCCCTTGGTGATGATGTTTCTGCAGAGACAATGGTCAAGAAGATCCTATGGATCCTTCCAAGCACATGGGCTCCAAAGGTAACGGCAATCCAAGAAGCAAAGGACATCAAGAACATGCCGGTCGAAGAGCTCATCGGATCCCTCATGACTTATGAAATCACCATGAGGAGGCAAGCTGAAAAGGAAGGCAAACCAGTCAAAGTTCCAAAGAACATCGCCTTCAATGTTCAACAAGAAGAAAGCTCCTCCTCCTCATCTTCTTCCTCTTCAAGCGGAGATTCCGAAATGGAGAATCTTTCCCGCAAAATGCACAAGTTCATGAAGAAGCACAAGAAGAAGAAATCCCGCAAGGCTCAACCCAATGAAATATCCGAGTCCAAGGTAAAATGCTACGGGTGTGGCGAGAAAGGCCATTACAAGCCCGATTGCCCACTCAACAAGAAAAAGGCCAAGCAAAAGGAGAAGAAGAAGGCTTTCAAGGCCACATGGAGTGATAGCTCCACATCCTCCTCCTCCTCCTCAAGCGACAACGGTAACAAATGCCTAATGGCATTCCATGAGGTAACATCTTCCGACTCCTCTTCCTCTTGTTCTTCAAATTCTTTCAATCATTTGTCTTACGAGGATCTCCAACATGCGAGAGATCAATTGGAGGAAGGTTTTCACGAACTTTCTTCCAAATTTGTTGCTTTAAAAAATAATTTCAAAAAACTCTCTTCCGAAAAAGAACAACTTCTCAAAGAGAAGGAAGAGATGTCCCTCAAAATCCAAAATCTTCCCGATGTTCATTCCATGGAATCAACCATCAAAGATCTATGGGAGACTCTAGCCAAGTTCACCCAAGGGGAACAAAATTTGAACAATTTGCTTGGATCCCAACGTTTATCTAGAACCAACGAAGGGCTTGGCTATTCCAAGCAAGCTTCCTCTTCCCATTCACCTACTATTTTTGTAAGGGGGAGCTCCAAATTTAAATTTTGTAATTATTGTAAAAAACCCAGGCACTTAATCTATGAGTGCAATTGCAAAAATGCCCGGTATGGTAGGCACGAAAATATTTCTTTTAATGATGAATTTTTTAGGAGAAGACCCGCCACTAGACAAGTATGGATTAAAAAATCCCTTCTAGCAAGTCTCTCCGGACCGAAATTTGTCTCGGTTTCAAACACCTCTCCCCGGCGATTTGTTGATTTTGTTTAGGGGGAGTTAGGATCGCTTAAACCCTTTTGATTTCAATTTCAAAATTTTCGATTCAAACATTCAATTTCAACACTTGGTATCAAAATTTTCATTTCAAAATATTCAATTCAAATTTTTCATTTCAATTTTCTTTTCAAAACTTTCAATTCAAACTGTTATTCAATTTTTGATTCAAAACTTTCAAATCAAATTTCAAATTTCAATTGGTTTAAAATCTCTTTCTTGTTTTTCAAACGAAACCCTCAATCAATTTTTATGCCCCGTGCTATTTTGATAATCACAAAGGGGTAGAAATTCTTGGTTGATTGGGGGAGAAATCCTTTAAATCATGCTTCTCATTTCATTTTCTACATTGTTTGTTTTGGTGATTGTGATCATCAAAATAGGGGGAGATTGTTGTACCTCTCGAACCCCTCGTGGTTTAATTTTCATGATCACAATCAACCTCTTATTTATCTAATCTTGTTTTAAGTGTTTTTGGATGATAGGAATGATTTCAGGTGGCCAAGGAATTGGGATAAGAAAGCAACAAGGCAAAGTGGACTGAAATTCAGTCCACCGGCCAACCGATGGAAGAGCACCGGCCAGCCGATGGAGGCCTGGACAGAAGGCATCCTTCTGTCCAGACCACCGGCCAACCGGTGTCACACCAGCGGCCAGCCGGTGGCACTCAGACAGAAGGCTGAGCCACTGCCTCAGCACCGGCCAACCGGTGGCCTCAGCACCGGCCAGCCGGTGGAGCCTGAGCCCGAAGGGCTCTCCATTTTCCAAACACCGGTCAACCGCTGGCCTAGCACAGGTCAGCCGGTGGAGCCTGTCAAACTAGCCGTTGGGCCTTTGACCAGGCTGGTCCACTTGCCTCCCAACGGCTCCGAAGCCCTTTCCAACGGCTCCTATGGCCTCTAACGGCCATATGAGGGTTCCCCCTCTATAAATAAAGGACCTTGAAGCCCCGGAACCTAAGACACATGTACGGAAGCCCACGGTACATATTTAACATCATTTGGCGAACCTCCGGCGGACTTCCTCCAAGGAACCCCAACTGCTCCAATCCAATTCCACATCCAAGGAGCACCACCATAGAAGCTTGGGAGTGCACGTCTTCAACTCCAATCATCCATTGGCGCCCAAGGCTTCTCCCCAATTACAGTTTTTCTTGTTTTATTCATTTTGAGCATCAAATTGGGTTTGTGCCTAAAAACCCCCATCTCTTTCATTCCTCTCTTCATTTGGGTTTTCACACCACCTTTAAGGTGTGAAGTGGTTAGTCATGCCTTTCCTTTTAAAAGGCCTGAGTCAAAGGTGAGCTAGCCTTCACCCGTAAAAAGGCTAGTGGGTTTCTTGCTCAAACCATTAAAAAGAAAGCTGTAATAGGTGAGCTAGACTTCACCTGTAAAAAGGCTAGTGGGTTTCTTGCTAAAACCATTGAAAAGCAAGCGGTAGTAAATCTCTCAACGGTTGAGTTGGGAGCGGAGACGTAGGCCGGGTTTTTGGCCGAACTCCGTTATCAATTTTGTGTCTTGCCTCATTTATTTCCGCTGCACTTTTAACTTTGATTTTAATTGTTAATAATTTTTTAAAAGTCAATTCACCCCCCCTCTTTCCATCACTTCCTTTCTTTCTCCGCCCAACAGTGAATGTTTTGTATTTTTCTGAAAAACTTCAATTTTTGATGAATAGTAAAACCACTATGTGGTAGTTAAAAAATTGAATTTTTCATTTAAACGAAACTTCACCACTTCTGGGAAGTAAATTTCAAAAATCCTACATACATG
Source organism: Viscum album (assembly GCA_963277665.1). Classification (NCBI taxonomy): domain Eukaryota; kingdom Viridiplantae; phylum Streptophyta; class Magnoliopsida; order Santalales; family Viscaceae; genus Viscum; species Viscum album. Next base: position 144,319,505 of record OY728126.1, on the reverse strand, counting down.
GTTGTCATTAGTAAGTAGAATGTGGTTCAATGGGATTAGAATAATTTTTTTTGGTGAATAGTAACTTTTACATTTTGTTAATCGTGGTTAAAGGTAATTATTGTACTTTAAGGTAAAAATAATGTTATAATATTATGAAATAACCTTGACACATGTCCTACACTTATTGTAAGAGTCATGGAAGACCAATAAAATCCATGTTTCATCTTGGGGACCCCATGGATCCACTTGGCTAAGAAAATGATATTAATACCTTTTATTTAAAGTAAAAATAAAAATGTCACAAACATGTATTATTATAATAATTTTTTTACATGGGGTTATAAAAGATATATTTCAAACTATAAATATTAATTAGAAATATAAAACAATTTTCTAAAAGAAGGAATTTTATTTATAATTTCTAGACATTAAATAAATAAATTTATTAATGATACCATGATGATGTAGTGATTACCTCATTAATGGATGATTTAAGTAAAATGAAAAGATGATGTAAAATATAAGACATACACTTGTCCAAAACCAATTGGATTTGTTGATTTAGAACCCTTATCATCTTATCCTCGAAATATATCATTTTGGGAACATTAAAATTCGAAAATCATCTCATAATAAAGTAACATTTCACGACATTCCATGAGTGCCCCTCCTCCCTCTTATAAAAGGCCCCCACCTCTACCCCATTACTCACACTTCTCAAGCCCTTTGGATCATCCAAAATCTACTCAAATAAGCTCCCAATATCCCTCTATTCATTCTAGAAGCCTTACCATAGGCATAATTCTCTTCAAGAAACCCTTTTTCTTCAAACCAAGAGGATCTACCCGATTTAAAGGCAATGTCTTCTCCTATCTTCTTTTGTTTTATTTTGCTTTCCGACCCCCTAAACTATTTTTATTGCTTTATTTTGTAACAAAAAAAATATCTTCAATATACTACGATGTTTATATGAGATCTATTTGAGCTACACTTACACACATCTCCATCTAATGGTTAAAGAACATATTGTTTCTGTGGAAGGAGAATTATTGTCTCACGAAATGATGATTGTTAAATCTTCTCTTAAAAACATTCATGGTGGCCATTAAGATGTCAATATATTTATATATGATGTATATTATGTTTATTGTTTCCTTATACTTATTTATTTTTCATTTATGTCATGCCTTTATGGTTTCCAAAATGGATAAACGCGATAATTTCATTTTTTGAAGTGCAGACAATCGCCCTTCAAATTGAATTGAATCGTTAATGCCATATGTAGGATGTATAAAGGATGGAGTTAATAATATTATATATTATATTATAATTTAATTATAATTTACCATTATATCAATTTTATTTCATTCCATTAAATACAAGATAGAAATGAAAGTAGCATTCTTGCGTACGTACGACTTACCCTCTCAATAAACGGTGCATTTCATTTCTTACCTCTACATGTTATGTACAATTATAAATACATGTATATGATTGATATATATTATATATATTATATCCAAATCATGAATATATTTCTGGATACAATGAACAGTTGAACACATGAACAACATGTAATTGTAAGCAGTCTATATTTGACTTTTGTAACAAATATCGACAAAACAAACATTATTAACATAAATGATTACATAATGTTTATAACATAGAAATAAGTGATATAAAAGGAATAATATACTTTTAAAAGGTTATTAAGAATGTATAAATTATCTTTAGTGTATTATTTAGGAGATTAATGAGTGATCAAGTCAAGTCGGACATGAGGTAAAGGTCTTCGTCTCAATCTCCTTTCATTGAGGAATATTTTGTTTGAATACAAGAAATTATTTTATACACTGTATAGAAACCTTTGAATTTTCATTCAAATGGAATTTTTTTCTATGAAGATTTTTACTAAATGACAAAATGGAATGTTTCTTTTAATGTACTCGGTGACAATGACCTTTCCGCTGCTGCAAGTACTATGGGGTCTTTGGCTTCCGTAACAAGTCGTAATGTTTTTAAAAGAAAATAAATACCATATACTCTTTTACGTATTTTGTTATTGAAAATGGTTTTGATAATATATTTGTTATGTCAATATATTTTAGTGATATATTGTGTTTGAAATGTGGAAATGTTCTCTTTCCATTATATTTGTTTTATGATTTTATACGGGTACTTGGACATTTGATGGGTGGTGACCTGATAAACCAAATGACGGGTGGTGCCGTGAATACTAGGACGAGTGGTTAAGTTATAACCTCCAATGAATAGGTTATGGATGTTGGTTGTATGGCTATTCCAATTAGTGATATGTGTGGAAGTCGACTGTATGGTTATTCCATTTATGTATGTTTATGTCCCAAGTTACATTTATATGTTATGTGTTCTTTACATGGGTTTTATGGTAATCTTTTGGTTAAAAAAAGGTAAGTAATGATCATTTATTTAGTAAAGTGTATTTACTACTTTATAAAGGTGCAAATTATTACTTATGTTAATGTATTAATGGTTTACTTGTATTTTTAAAAAACTAACAGTTTTCATTCTTTGTGTATCCCTTACTGAGATTTTTATGCTCACCCCATGTTTTTGAAATGTTTTTCAAAGGACATAATTTGGAATATTGTCAAGGATGGGATCAAGGAAAAGTCTTGTTGTCATGAACATGGAACTTGACATGACTCTTTTTTAAAGAGATAATGTTTTGTAAAACAAATGGAATCTATATAGAAGTGCCTAATTTGTAATCTTTTGAGATGTAGTAGTTATATCATAATTCACTAAAACTCTTTACCTGAAAAGATCCACAATGTGAATTATTCTTTTAATTCAAGAATAAGTATTATTTTATGGCTAGGTCTTTATAGTTTGTATCATAGGTTGGTGTAGACAAATTTGGGAGTTAGAAAATTGTTAAATTCATGAACGTAAATTAATTTATGGTATGATTGAAATGATATGGCATTTAAAGATTACCTTGTTGCTTCGCATAAGATATTTCTATGTTCAGAATGGTTTTTCACAAAGGAAAGAAGGCAGTTATGTTGGGACGACATCAGTAGGAAGACAACCTTCCAAATCAGTAACCTGAGATGGTCGGAATCGGAACTGAATAGTTTGTTGCAGTGATGGCAGAGTTGACTCAGGCTATAAATGGTGGTGGTATCCATGCACGAGATCATCCAGATCTACCGCAGAGGAACATGTTAGTGGTGGAACATTTCATGAGGAAACATCCCCCATCATTTAGAGGATCATCTGACTATGTGCTAGAATAATGGTGGATTGAAGAACTGGAGAAGATTTTTTATGTCATGGGGTGTTCAGAACATCAAAAGGTTAGTTTCACTGTTTACCATTTTGATAGTGAAGCAGATCAGCGGTGGTCGACGGTGAAATATATCAGGGATAGTGAGGAGATTGATGATCTTTATTGGGATGAATTCAAAGGTATGTTTCTTGAGAATTATTTTCCTAAGGTGGTTCATCCTAGGATGGAAAAACAATTCCCTGATTTGAGGAAGGATGATGAGTTAGTGGCTTCTTATGAAGCAAAGTTCACTCGACTGGAAAATTATGCTCCATATTTCATATCAAATATGGATAGTAAAATCAACCGTCTTTACTCGGTGTTAAATCCAACGTATCAAAGGGATTTAGCTTCTTGTGATTTCAAAAGTTATGAAAACTTGTTCGATGTGCGGAGAAGGTGGAAGTGGAGTTTGTCGATGATCAGGTGTTCTTTGACGAACAAAAAATTCAGAGGTCCAATTGGCAGGAAAAGGGAAAGAATATATCAAAGAAGCATAATGGTAAGAACAATAAATATCCATCCTGTGGGATATGTGTCAAAATGCATCATGGAGAATGTTTATCCAAGTATGGAAAGTGCTTTGGTGTGGTAAGTCTAGTCATATTGCTCAGAACTGTAAAGAAGATGATCATGAAGGCAATTAAAAGCCAGCAGTACGATGTTTTAAGTGTAATGAAAAAGGTAATTATGCAAATGAGTGTCTAAAGAATTACTCAACTGAGGGAAAGTAGCCAAACTACAAGAAGAAAGGGGTGGTGAAATCCATTGTAACTACTTCAGCAGTTGTTGGGCCATCGAATGAAGTAGTGTCAGGTACACTGTTTGTTTTTCAGATTATTCCAATGTGTTGTTTGATTCGGGGTCTACACATTCTTTCATTTCAGAGATGTTTTCTAGTAAATTGGGAATTCCACTTCAAGATATGTATCCTTAACTAATGGAAAAAACACCTGGAGGAAACATTGAGATAAAAAGAAATTATTAGAACATTTCTATCCTTGTGTCCGGAAAGAATCTACCTGAAAACCTTATTGTTTTGCATCTAGTAGAGTATGATGTTTTTTTGGGCATGGATTGGATTTCTGTTTATCATGCTAAGATTGACTGCAGAGATAAAGTGGTTTCTTTTTAAAAATATTTTCAGTTTTTCTACAAGAATGAACCCTTGCTTTTGATAACATTTAAGGATGTTGAGAAACATGTAAAAGATAGAAAGGAATGTTACCTTGCACATACTGTTGAAAAAAAAGAACTATTCAGATTAATGATGTGCCAATGGTAAATGAGTATGTTATTGTTTTTTCATGATGAGTTTCTTGGTTCTATTCATGATCGGGAATTTTAATTTACTGTTGACTTAGTTCCTAATTCTAATCCAATTTCAAACCCCACTTATCTAATGGCTCATGTTGAACTTTTAGTGTTTAAGAAGAAATTGGAGGAGTTATTAGATAAGGGTTTCATTCTACCTAGAACATCACCACGGGGTGCTCTGGTCTTATTTCATAAAAAGGAAAGATGGTTCAATGAGACTTTTCCTTGATTATAGAGAATTGAATAACATCACTATTAAGTACAAGTATCCTTTACCTCATATCGATTATTTGTTTGATCAGCTACAGGGAGCTCAGTATTTTTTGAAGATTGACTAGAGGTTGGGATACCATCAGTTGAAAGTAAAAGAAGCAGACGTTCCAAAGTCTGTGTTTTGTACTAGATATGGCCATTATGAATTTTTAGTTATTCCTTTTTGGTTAACAAATGCATCTTCTTATTCATGGATCTAATGAATAGAATTTTCCATGAGTTCTTGTATATGTTTGTGGTTGTGTTGATTAATGATATTTTGGTGTTTTCTAGAAGTAAATAGGGGAATTAAAGTCATTTAAGGGTTATCATGAAAACCATAAAAGAAAATTAATTTTATGGAAAATTCAGCAAGTGTGAGTTTTGGTTACAACAAATTTCTTTCCTTGGTTACATTGTTTGAAAAAATTGCATAACTATTGATCCTGCTAAAACCAAAGTTGTTGAATAATGGCCAAGGCCATCAAATATAACTGAGAACCGTAGTTTTCATGGTTTGACATGTTATTACTAGATGTTAGTTGAATATTTTTCATGGTTATCTAGTCCAATGAATAAGTTAACTTGAAAAGGTGTCATGTTCATTTGGACAAAAGAATGAGATGATTCTTTTCAGGAATTGAAAAGAAGACTTCTGAATGCTCCAGTTTTGGAACATCCTTCCAGAAATGGTGATTTTGTTATCTATAGTGATGATTCATTGAAGGGAATTAGTTGGTCCTTATGCAAAATGATCAGGTAATTTCTTGCGCTTCACGTCATTTGAAAACTCATGAGTTAAATTACCCGACACATGATTTGGAATTATCTTCTGTTGTTTTTGCTCTAAAAATTTGGAGGACTCATTTATATGGATTAATGTTTAAAATATATATTGATCAGAAACGTTTAATGTATATATTAAGTCAGAAAGAATTGAACATGAGATAGAGGATATGGTTGGAATTTATCAAGGATTAATATTGTACAATTCATTACCATCCGGGAAAAGAAAACAAAGTGGCTGATGATTTGAGTCGAAAAATTAATTCTTCATTAACCATGCTACGTTTGGAATGTGAGGCTTTGGTTTTTTATTGGACGTACATTGGCATAGAAGTTGTTGGTGTAGGAAGTTCTTATATTTTTTTTAGCTTTCAGTGAGATCATCTCTATCAGACAAAATTAAGTAAGCGCAGAAGAAAGACAGTTGGTTGCAGAAAAAGGTAGAGCTGGTTCAAAAGGGTAAGTTGCATGAATTTACCATTGATAATGATTGTGTTTTGAGGTTTGGGAAAAGATTATATGTGCCTTGTGATTAACAATTGAAGAGTGAGTTATTATGTGAGGCTCGTAGTTCCTCATTTTCAATTAATCCTTGTAGTGCTAAGAAGTAAAGAGATCTGTGGGAGTATTACTAGTGGGATGAAATGAATAGAGATATTGCTGATTTTACTATGAGGTGTTTGACTTGTCAGTAGGTTATAGCAGAGCGGCAGTTACTGAAAGATTTTATTCAGTAATTACCGGAGCCAGAGTGGAAATGGGAAAATATATCCTAGACTTCGTTGTGGGATTACCAAAGACATCTCAAGGTAATAATGCAATCTGGGTTATTGTTGATCTATTGACAAAATATGCTCATTTCATTCCTATTCGAGATACATTCTCTCTAGATTAACTTTCAAGATTTTATCTTAAAGATATAATTAGGTTACATGGAGTTCCCCTGTCCATTATGTCTAATCATGAACCCATGTTTACTTATAACTTTTGGAAAGGCCTTCAGAAGTCGTGGGGTACAGAATTTAATTTTAGTACATTTTTTCATCCGCAATCAGATGGGCAGTCTGAATGAAAAATTCATACCTTGGAGGATATGTTACATGCTTGAACGATGGATTTCCAGGGAAGTTAGGACCAACATATTTTTTTGGTTGAATATTTTTCTAATACCAATTTTCATTCGAGTATACAGATGGATCCGTTTGAGAAATTATATGGTAAACGATGTCAAACTCTAGATTTTTGGGATGAAGTAGGGGAAAGGAAGCTGATGGGAAAATAATTGGTAGAAGAGATGGCAGAAAAAGTTTAGTAGATTCATAATCACATGAGAACAACTTAGAGCAGGCAGAAAAGTCATGCGGATAAATAGAGGAAGGATCTATCTTTCGAGGTATGTGATCATGTTTTTCTCAATGTTTCTCCAGGGAAAAGGGTGATGCATTTTTTCAAAAAAGGAAAGATGGGTCAGAGGTTCATTGGACCTTATGAAATCCTATTGAAAGTTCGGCCAGTTGCATACAAAGTGTCTTTACCCCCATGTTTTTCCCAGGTACACAATGTTTTTCATGTTTCGATATTGAGAATGTATATGCCAGATCCATCTCATGTTTTGGGCCCAGAGGTAGTTTAGTTGGAAGAGAATATCTCTTGTGAAGGACAACCAGTCTATATTTTTGAACGAAGAGTGCAAGTGTTGCGAAATAAGATAATTTATGAGGTGAAGGTTTTATGGAAAAATTATATGGTTGAAGATGCAACTTGGGAATCTGAAAATGCAATGAGGGATAAATACCCCCACTTATTTTGATAAGTGAATAAAATTACGAGGATGCAATTCCAAAAAGGGGGGAAGGATGTAACATCCCAGGTAAATAAAGAATAAGAAATTTTTAAATTTATTAATATTTGTGAATTAAATATTAATTTTTCTTTAAAGGGGTTCTATGTTTGATAGCGTACCCGATACACAACAACGAGTTTCTTTGAAATCTTATGCTGCACACTAATAATATAATAATATTATTTTAAATAGTAGTTAAAACGTATTCGTTGTATTGGCAGTAATTAACATAAATAAGTTAAATATTATTATATATGTTTGTTAAATGTTTTTACATTTATCCAATAAAGGATAAATGCTTAAAATAATAAAATAATTCAATTTTAGGCATAGCTACTGTAATATTCACTAAATGGTCGATTTATCACCTTTTGATGGAGAAAACTCATTAAAAATAGTTTTGGTCACTATTATACATTCTATTGGACCAAATAAAATCCCTCTTTAGAATCAAGACATCAAAATTTACTTTGTGTGTGTATTTTTTTTCCCGATAAAGTTCATTTTTAAAGAATATGTGAAAAATGTTTTATTTTAATTCAAGACCTCATTTTAATCTAATTTATTTATATTAATAGATTATCTTTTGAATTGGTTTTAAAGTGAAATTAGAATATATTTTCACCATTTAATCTAATGGTGGTCATTAGAATTAATTTCACTATGAAATTAGACTTAAACTAGTGTCAATATTTTGATATATATTGTTTCGTAAAAACACGCTATTTGTTTTGAAAATTAGAATAAATTATTTAATTAATTAATGAAACTTATGTGATTTTAATTTTTTAAAATAGAAATAATTTTTAAATTTGAAATATCAAATATATCATAGGTTGAATTTTTGGTATTTTTTTGAAAAATATCAATTTCGGATGAATAGTGAAACCACTGAGTGGTAATTAAAAAACTAAATTTTTCGTTTTACCAAAACATTACCAATTAAGTGAATTAAATTTCAAACATCCAACATACATGGTTGTCATTAGTAATTAAAATGTGGTTCAATGGTATTAAAATAATATTTTAGTGAATAGTACCTTTTAAATTTTATTAATCGCGATTAAATGTAGTTAATGTACTTTAAGGTAAATATAATGTTATAATAATATGAAATCACCTTGAAACGTGTAATACACTTATTTTATGAGTCATGTAAGACTAAGACAATCCATAGGTAATATTGGGGACCCCATGGAGCCACTTGGGTATGAAAATGACATTAATGCATTTTATTTAAAGTTAAAATAAAAATGTCACAAACATGTATTGTTTTTATAAATAAATTTTTATGGGGTTATACAAGTAATATTTTTTACTATAAATATTAAATAAAAATATAAAATGATTTCCTACAATAGGTTAATATTTTTTATAATTTTTAGACATTAAATAAAAAAATTATTAACGACACCATGATGATGCAATGATTACCTCATTAATAAATGATTTAATTAAAATGAAAAGATAATGTAAATTCTAAGACATAAACTTGTCTAAAACCTATTGGATGAGTGTATTTCGAACCCTTATCACCTTATCCTAGAAATATATCATTTTGGGACCTTTAAAATCCAAAAAACATTTCATAATAAAGTAATATTTCATGACATTCCAAGAGTGCCCCTCCTCCATCTTATAAAAGGCCCCCACCTCTATCCACTTACTGACACTTCTCAAGCCCTTGGATCGTCCAAAATCTTCTAAAATAATATCCCAATATCCCTATCTTAATTCTATAAGACTTACATTAGTCATAATGCTCTTCAAGAATCCCATTTGATTCAAACCAAGAAGAGTTACCCGATTTAAAGGTAACGTCTTCTCTTATGTTCTATTGTTTTATTTTGCTTCTCCAACACCCTAAACAGTTTTTATTCCATTCGTTTGTAACAAAAATAGTATTTTCGAAATACTATGATGTTTTTATGAGAATTATTTTATCTAAACATACACACACCTCCGTCTAATGGTTAAAGAACATACTGTTTCTTTGGATGGTTAATTACTACCTCACGAAATGATGATTGTTCAATCTTCTCTTAACACGTTTCATGGTGGCCATTAAGATGTCACTATATTTATATATGATATATATTATTTTTATGTTTTCCTTATGCTTCTGTATTTTTCATTTATGGTATACCTTTATGGTTTCCATAATGAATAAACACGATAATTTCATTTTTGGTAGTGTGGACTACCGCCCCCTCAAAGTGATTTGAATCGTTAATGCCATATGTGGGACATATAAAGTATGGAGTTAATAATATTATATATGAAATTTTACTTGAATTATAATTTACCTTTATATCATTGTGATTTCTTTCCATTAAATATGAAATAGAAATGAAAGTAGTGTTCATGCGTACGTACGACTTACCGTCTCCATGAATGTTGCATTTCATTTCTTACCTCTACATGTTATGTACTATTATAAATACATGTATATTCTGGATATATATGATATATATGATATCCAAATCATGAATATAATTCTGGATATAATGAACGTTTTACCCCATGAACAAAATGTAATTTTAATAAGTTCATTTTTGACTTAAGTAACAAATATCGACAAAACGAACATTATTAACATGAATGATTACATAATTTTTATACCATTGAAATAATTGATATAAAAGGAAAAATAAACTTGAAAAAGGTTCTTATTCAAGTAGAAATTAACTTTAGTTTATTATTCAGGAGATTAAAGAGTGATAGAGTCAAGTCGGACACGAGGTAAGGGACTTCGTCTCAATCTCCTTTCATTGAGGAATATTTTTTTCTAATATAAGACTTTCTTTTATATGTTATATAAGAACCATTGAATTTTCATTCAATAGTTATCTTTTTCTATGAATAATATTTCTAAACAACAAAAATGAATGTTTCTTTTAATGTACGTGGTGACAATGAACTTTCCTCCTCCATGAGTACTACCTGATCATTGGATTCCTTAACAAGTCGTAAAGTTTAAAAAAATTAACATATACTCTTTTATGTATTTTGTTATTGAAAATTGTCTTTATAATGTATTTGTTGTGTCAATATATTTAAGTTATATATTGTGTTTGAAATTTTGAAATGTTCTCTTTCCATTATATTTGTTTTATGATTTTACAATGGTACTTGGACATTTGACGGGAGGTTACGTGATAAAACAAATGAAGGGTGGTTTAATGAATACCAGGATGGGTGGTTACGTTATAACCTCCAATTCATTTGGTATGGAAGAAGTCTGTATGGCTATTCCAATTAGTGATATGTGTGGATGTCGACCCTATGGTTATTCCCATTATGTATGTTTATGTCCCAAGATTCCTTTATATGTTATGTGTTCTTTACAAGGATTATATGGTAATACTTTGGTTAAAAATGGTTAAGCCATGATCTTTAATTCAGTAAATAGTATTTAAAACTTTATAAAGGTGAAAAGTATTACTTATGTTAAAGTATTTAGGGTTTACTTTTAGTTTTGAAAAACTAACATTTTTCAATCTTTGTGTATCCCTTACTAAGATTTTTATGCTCACCCCATGTTTTTGAAATGTTTTTCACAGGACATAATATTGAATACGGTTAAGGATGGGATCTAGGATAATTCATGCTCTCTTAAACATGGAACTTGACATGACTCTATTTTTCAAGTGTTCATGTTTTGTAAAAAAATGTAAATTGTGTAGAAGTTTCTACTTTGTAATCTTTTGAGATGTAATAGTTATGTCTTAATTCTCTAAAACACTTAACCTCAAAATGTCCTCAATGTCAATTATTCATTTAATTCACGATTAAGTAATGTTTTAAGTTTGGGTCTTTATATAGGTGGTCCTCCCAACTATGACCAAAGTCCAAGAAATAAGCTGTCAACATATCCTCCAGAACCTGAATGGTCCTCTCCATCTGACCATCGATCTAGGGATCGAACGTCGTGATGAAGCGTAACTGAGTCCCAAAATACCCCTGAAATCCCTTCCACTACCGGGATGTGAAGTAGGCATCTTGATCTGAAACTATTGTCTAAGGGATTCCATGAAGTCGAACAATCTCTTGCACATAGAGGCGTCCAATGCTCTCTACGTAAATATTCTCCCTGATAGTTAGGAAGTGGGCCAACTTGGTGAGTCGGTCAATGATCACCCATATGGAATCATGCCCCTTGGATGTATGTGGTATTCTTGTCATGATGTCCATCGATATTCCATCAAATATCCACTTTGGAACATCCAGGGGGTGAGAAAATCCCGCTAGAACCTAGTGCTTAGCCTTCACCTATTGGCATGTAATGCATCAAGAAATGAACTCTACTACAGCCTTCTTCAAGCCCAAACACCCAAACTGTCATCAGATATCCTAGTACATCTTTTCCACTCCACGATGTACCGCTAGGGGGGATGTATGGAACTCCCTCAAGACATCTTCTAGCAATGTTACTGGTACAACAGCGCATCCTATAAAAAGATGTAGGTGCTCAGTACCTTGTGAATATCAATCAGTATCATGTCTTGTGGAAAACTGAGCACGTAAGGCCTCACAGTCAGAATCCCCAAGATGTGGCTCCCTAATTCGATGTAAGAGTGGAGGGGTGACAACCATTTACTGTAGGTAAGCTGAATCCTCTCTATCCATGATGGATAACTGCAACATGGCTAGCTGCTATGTCGCCTCACTCCATAGCTTCGAGCTTGACTTTCTTCTAATACCATCTGCCAACATGGTCCCCTTTCCAGGAGTATAGATGATATATAAATCATAATCCTCGAGGAACACTAACCAATGACGCTACCTTAGAATCATATCCTTCTGTGAGAACAATTACTTGAGGCTCTTGTGGTCAGAGTAGATGATGAACCGGTCACCCATAAGATAGTGTCGCCACATCTTCAAGGTGAAGTCTACCACTGCCAACTCAAGATCATGTGTTGCATAGTTTTTCTCATGTGTCCTAAGATGGCGTGAAACATAAGAAATCATATCCTGTCTCTACATCAGGAAACCGCAATGCCCGGTCACTGATGCATCGTAGAAAACTACGTACTCGACACCCTCCTCCGGTAATCTCAAGATTGGCGTGCTCGTCAAACTCTGTCTCAACTGCTAAAAATATTTTTTGAAATTTTTTTCCTATTTGATGTGTTTCAACATCCTATATAAGGCCATAATAGGTGATGATATTCATGAGAAATAAAGAATGAATCTCAAGTAATATCATTCTAATCCAAAGTATCTCTACACCTCCGCCACGCTCCGAGGTGGCTCTCTGGCTAACACTACCTCCACCCTGGCTGGGTCCACTACTACAACACATTCTGAGATGACATGCTCCAGAAAGTGGACTTCCTAAATATAGAACTGGCACTTCGAGAGCTTCCCAAAAATATAGAGCTCTCGGAGTACTTTAATAACCATCCATAGGTGTCTTGGGTGCTCCTCCTCGGACCCTGAGTACACAAGAATGTCATCGATGAAGACCACTAAAAACTAGTCCATGTACGGTTGGATGATCCGGTTCATCGGTCCCATGAATAGTGTAGGGGATTTTGTATCACTAAAAGGAATCACCAAGTACTCATAATGAATGTAGCGCCATTTGAAATCCATATTTGATATATCCTCATCCCGTACTCATAACTAGTGGTATCCTAATAGAAGTTCAAACATCGAGAACCATTTTACCCCTCTTAGATGATTGAAGAGGACATAGATTCTAGGAATTGGATTCATTTTCATTACCATTACCTAATTTAGGTTCCAGTAATCCATGAACAACCTCAATATCCTTTTTGCCTTGTTGGAAAATAAGACTGGAGTCGCCCAGGGTGAAACAATGGGTCTCATGATTCCCTAGCTCTGTAAATCCTCCAACTTCACCCTCAACTCGCAAAGCTCTGTGAGAGCTATATAATATGTTGGTGAAGAAATCGATGTCATCCCAGGGTGTAAGTTGTTGCAGATGTGGATTTCCCTGCGGGGAGGTTGTCGTGGAACATCTTTGGGATTGGCGTCTTCATATTCCACCACTATTGATGGGAACTAGGATCTCATCAAATCTACTGCTCTGATGGAAAATCTAGACAACTCATGAGTGACTGGATGCACCCTACTATGCATGAGTCCATTCTGTGCTACCTGAGTCTCCATTTCACTAAACAAGGAAAACCTCATCCCATCACTACCGACACACCGCACTCATCCCCTAAAACAGTAAATCTGGGCATGGACCGAATATAACCAATCCATACCGAGAATGACGTCGTAAGGCCTCGACGCTAACACCAAGAGGTTCCAACCAAAAATCTCACCTACAAGGGTGAGATCACACTGTCTGTATGGGTGCGTGATCATCGAGCCTCCACCTATAGGTGTCTCTAAGCATAAGAAACGATTCAACACCTCTACCAGACTCTCAAGGTTTCGCACAAGACATGTGGGGATGTAGAAATGACTAGAAATTGTGTCTATAAGTACGAAAACTAAGGTAGATAAGACACACATCAAACCTCAGATCATCTCTAGGGCCCCTAATTCATATGCATCGTCCTCATTCCATTGTCCTTTCTCATGTCCCCCATATCCCTAAGCCTGATGCAGAACTCCAGGGGGTGGTGGTGGAAGTAAGACAAAGCGTCAACCACCACATGAAGATCTCCCTACTCCTATTCCACATCCACTGCATGGTGGGTCTATCTGATCCACACTCTGCCTCTGCCTCGGTGTTCCATCCACTACTTCCCTGTCATTAGATCGATGGGTATGACAATTCCAAGCGAGATGTCCCCTTCTATCGCACGGGTCGCACTGCTTCTCCCTTAGATGAATGGATGTAGTCAGAGAGCCCTGGAGTATCGAATCCATATCCTAGGTCCTCCTCTGATGTCTCCCACATCCCGATCCTTATGTATGATGTCAGATCCCTGCTACCTAGGTCTCCATACCTGTCTGCCAACTACTGACTGTCGTCGGCTGTCTCTACTCTGCCAAGAATCTCATGGTCACCAAGGCCCGCTCGAGCACTCCAGCATAAGTCAAAATGAATAGAGTAAAGACAGTAGCTCGGATGTCACATCATAAACTCTATCTAATGTCTGATCTTTGATGTACTAATCCCTGACCATATACATCGAGTACCTGGTGTGGTTGGTGAACCTTGATGAATAGTCATCCACAGTCAAACTGCCCTGCAGGAGCTCAAGAAGCTCTCGTTTGGGTACTCCTCTTAGCGTAACTGGATATAATTACTCCATAATGACTTGATGAATCTCATTCAACAAAAGAGTCTCCACATCCTGAGTCGGTGTTGTTAGACTCAACCATCGTCCCACCGAACCCTGAAGAAAGCCCGCTCCTAGGATCACTATCCGGTCTTCTGGTGTCCTCACTAGATTGAAAACTCCAGTCACATCCTCAAGCTAGTTCTCATCTTCCTGAGGGTTGGGCTAGCCATGGAACCTAAGGGGTCTCTATCTCTGGAAAACATGGAGCATGCTCAACTTGCGCCCCTCATTGGTGGGTACTATATGTAACTCGGGCCACACCACTAGTAGTTGTATAGTAGGTGCACCACTTGGAGGCAACACCCATGGAACTGGCCTCTATATCGAAGCCTGGTCACTGAGGGGGTCATCCTCGTGATCGTGCTACTGAATCCTTATGGGTATGCATCACAGTTGAATCCATTAAAGAAATAATATTTACCACGGTTAATGAGTATATATCTGGATAGCTGACACAAAGGACATTGAAAACACAACTCATTCCTATATGATGCGCGTATCATTCTTTTATTTTCCTCAAACTAGTGTTTTCATCTACAGAGTCGAAATTCATGTTATCAGAGTCCAAGTGTATGGATACATCAGCCACCTGCAAAAGCACTGGAGTCTCTGGCCTGAAATCCGGGCACAAAACAATTAACACTGTTACACCAAAATAATCTCATAGACTCTTGGTCCTATGGTAGAACCGACCACCAATGATACCACTCTGTCATGGCCTGTCCCAGTGGGGCCCACGCCACAACTCCCCAAGAATACCTCCAATATGCCAGGGGAAGGTGACTAGCACCATGTAGGCATATTACTAACATGGGCGGCAATGCCTATGTACCTGCACAAACACACACATCTCCAAGCCCACAATGCTGAAATGTAAAAAAACACTAGGGAACAAAATGCATGCATACGACTAAACCCAAACAAAAGTGTTTGACAGAAATTAATGTACTAAACGTGAACTGGGCCAGAATACAAGCCCACCCAAAACTAGAGTCTGAAAACTAAAAAGTACAAC
This sequence comes from Viscum album, assembly GCA_963277665.1. NCBI lineage: Eukaryota > Viridiplantae > Streptophyta > Magnoliopsida > Santalales > Viscaceae > Viscum > Viscum album. The sequence continues at coordinate 144,303,723 of OY728126.1, read as the reverse complement.
CTGTAAACACAAAGAGGTACTGGGACTGCTACTCATAGACATAGGAACACCTCGGCCTATGGGGAACTTAGAAAGATCAGTCCTATCTTGGTCCACCCAAGAATCTTTCAAAAGGCTGCTTGTCTGCACAAGACATGACATGTGTGGGAAATGCTCATGCATGGGTGAGTATAACAATACATAGCAGGGGGAGCCTGAAAAACGCAATGCAATACATAATGGAAAGGAACAGTAAGATCTACACAGAATATATCAATTTTAATATTTAATATGAGAACACAATCTATACATAAAAAGTTCCCAAAACTGTAGTCTATGGTGAAATCATGCAAGAATGCCCCTGCTAGGGATTTAGTTCGAAGATTTCATGAAGCACTCCTCTAGGATAACTCACTCCATGAGTCTGATAGCTCTGCTGATATCCGTCATAGAAGAACTATTCACTAGGAAATTCCGCGAGAGATAGATACAACCATTACCGATGAACACACTCTTATGTGGGGAAATATCATGATACATAGATGAGGATCACTACCAGGGCCTTGGTGGATACTGCAACTCATCCGAATTCACTAGCTAGTTAGAGGATCGACACCCTGTGGAGGTGGTCACGTCGATACCTGACTCTAACTAGGGTCATGAATGGATAGAGGATCCCGCTCTGGGCCTCTCATAGGGATACCTGACTCTTTCTTGGAAAGTCTTGTTGAAGGGATCATATTCCCATAGTAGGAAACAATACATGAACTTTAGGGGAACATGAAGAAGGGGCACTAACCCCAACGAAACATGTCCATGAATGGTAGTTGAGAAGATCAATCCATTTATTGAAACATACATGGCGTGCAGATATGCCACACACCATGTCCTCTGACCCCAGGTACAACCCGTGTACAATGAACATTGTCGTTAGGCTTATTGTGTGAAACAAAACTACACGACGTGTATAAAGGATCAAATTTCATGTCATTGTATCTAGGGTCTGCTCCGTGTATGTGGGACATGTGCCTGTACATGGCCTCAACCCATGTACACCAACCAGTGTAATCGGTACATGGGTTGACCCACGTAACTAGCCTCGCCTGACTGTGTGTTGTAGTACATGGCTGTGTACTCCACCTAGTTTTTGTGTATCCCCTGGATACACGCTGAGTCCTTCATCGTCACATCTGTCAATCCACGTAGGGTCTACAAGCCGTGTTCTGAAGCCATGTAGTTCATCCCGTGTTCATGTATCTTCCAGATTACACACCAAGCTTCGGGGAAGGTTCAACACACCATGTGACCGGGGTCACATGCCATGTGATACCTATCTGATACCCAAAACCCTAGATTCCACTGCTGATACCATATGGTGTGATCATTAGGATACACGCCATGTATTGCAGAAATTTCCCGAAACGCCGCCTCTCACCAGCACGCCTCTCGTGATGCTTCGATCAACGTTTCAATGATCTAATTTCAATGAAACTCCAAATTCTTGGTCACCCCGAAGTCCTAAAGTCATCGCCATTGTTTTTTGGCCTCCGATTGGCCCCAAAAGTGCACATAGGTCCTCCCGCGTGAAGAACACTTGAAGAAAGTACTCTCCTGATCCGAGCCAATTTTTCATTCGCCATTGCTGTCACACCTCCGTAGAGTCGTTGCGATGTTGGGTATCCAGTTTCATATCATTGCATTGTCAAAGGGATAAAGAATGATCCATTGATTTTTCACCTATTAATAACATGATGAATGCGAGGTTAGAAGAGGGGGATGAAATCCAAATGAAAATCGAGGAATGAACCTCTGTCGTCATTCGTCACGGCATTGATCTGCTCCCATTAGTAGGATCAAGCAGAGCAGAATCAAACAACTAACATGGATTAATTCACTAAGATCAACCAAATAATACCCTCACTCAAGAACGTACAAATTTGTGAATCAACTTGTTCATGGGTTGATCAGAATTCACACATTAATACACGAATGGTGATAATGAATTAAAAAAAAACCCCTACCTCAAGAAGGGATCGATCATTGATGAAGGGGTCATGCTGCCGTCATTGCTGAGATCCTTCAACTTAATTGGAACAATGATTCATAGCTTTTATTCATCGTCATTCATCATTGAGAGTTTTCTCTAAAGCTCCATTGATTTTCCAGAGATTCAGTCCACCTTTCTGCCAATGAGAAAGATTAGAATAACCCATTAAAATAAGGGAACATGTTTCAATGTTCTGTTACGCTGAGTTGATGTCATTATACTACTGCATTAATGATTCAATGTTGCTTTTTCAATGTGATTATGGGATGTCATTAATTATTGAAATAGATGCTCTGTCGTTGCGCTACAATGAATGTTTCCAAATAAAAATAAAATATGATTTGAAATTTATTTTATTTTATTTTACTAAAAATGTCCGAAAATTAACTTTTTTCTCGACCTGCACCGATCGAGGTTAGACCCATTCATAGGTAATGTTATCATTCCAGACGCAACAGTGACCTCATATTTTTAATCTGGGCATCCATTCGGAGACTACCGCAACTTCACACATATGCTGAATCACTTAACATAAAAAATGTTCAATCCACCATTCCAGGCTTACTAGGCCTCAAAATGATGTGTCATCTCCGCGACAAGTCTCCTAATAATTCCATATATTTTTTCAATAATACATAGACAAATTGGATACATTACAGGAAATTATTAATTATTATATCATATTTTCCAAAGTACATTTTACCTTTACCATTATATGTTTCAAAATACTATTTAAAATATTCGTGGTAGAAACCCATCTGGATTGTCTAATGAATTCAACCCATGGGACTATCGATGCATCAATGGAATTACATAAATAACCCCTAATGCATATCATATCATTAATAATAATACCTTATTTATTGAATAGTCAACATAATTGAAAACCCGTGTTCTTTATCCAATATTATTAATTTGGTAAGGATAAAAACAAATTAATACGTCCTTAATTGATAAAAACACATTGAAAAAGACAACTATATGTAAAATTTGTATGTGGTTCAAGGAAAAAATCATATTCATTAAAAAATAATAAATTTAATTAATATAAAATTAATTTATAATGTAATGCGGACATAAGTATGTGATTATATCAAGGGAAATTTAAAAATCACAAAAGAAATTGAGAATGAAAAGATAATTTTCACCACTTGGTAATTTTCAATTTAAACCACTCAGATGCAATAATTCAAAGTGAAATGTAAAATAACATGAATTTTGAATGAATAATGGCATGTAATAAAAAGTGGAAATATATACACCACCATAATGTGAATTGGCGAGTAATAACAATTATGTTTCAATGGAATTTTAATTGAGATGGAATCCCTTACAATGTACATCCTTTTCGTTGAATGTACTTAATCCTTCTGTATAATAGATTTAAAAAATTTATTAACCTATTATAGAATGATATTAATTTTTATGATATCTTATATATTCTTTATATAACATATTATTACATACTTGTTAAAAATATTTTATTATTTTAATTTTTTATGTGTTTATTGCCTTATTCTTTGAGTCTGTTTTGATTTAATATTTTCTGTTCCTCATAACTAAACCTTGATTTTGATAACTCTAGAATGAAAAACGTTATATAAATATCAAATATATTTATTATATATATATTTTAGTAAATCCATAAAATTTAGTGGTTGGAAACGAAATGCACCGTCCATGTAGATGATTGGTTGTATATTTTCATGAATAATGCGCCTATTTTAATAGATTATTAAATAATTGAAATTTAAAAAATAAATATATATATATATAATAATTCTAGTATCATTTTTATAAATTAATTTCCTTTGTATTCAATTGGGTTTTACATTATATTCTAATTAATTGGTAACAAATGAATTTAAAAATTGATTTTCATAAGTTAGTTAATCCTATTTATGACATCCATTTTAACGATTCAGAAATGATTGACATGATAAATAACAATATTAATTGTATTGTTAAAACATTGTTTTATGTCTAATTCAAGCCACTAAAAATTATTTATTTTTTGTAATGGAAGATAAATTAGTGTTGTGTGCATTGTATGAAATTTAAGGTATTTAAATAAATTTATCATAAATTCATCAGTTGTTATATTTCTATCCACGATTGGTGTTCAATGTAACATATGACATTGAATAAGATGATAATATTTTATTATTTTGCATATTTATATTATTCACACATTTAATTAATTAAATCCTTGTAATTTAAACATGATTTAAAAAATCAAGATTTTGAAAATTGGAAATTCAATTATTGAAAAACCACATCGTAAAAGTGATAAAAAAATATCCCCATAATCATAGAGAAATATTACTCCAAAAATCATTTAGAATAACTCATAAATAGATTTACAATTAGATGAATAGAGGTTGGATATGGTAGAGAAAACTAACACTCACATTCTATATGAGATTGATAGAGAACAAGTTTAGGAAAAGGTTAATGGACAAAATTACATAATCTAGATGTGTGAAAATGTTCTTTGATGTTATTAAAACGATGATATTAGGATATTATTATTTTTTCAAACCCCTTTTCTTATATTTCAGTAATTATCCTACTTTTTACGAATATTTGTAAATATAATTACATGATACATTTCATTTTCATAAGAATTATCTTATTTTTTAGTTATCCCATGAACTATTTCTACATAATCTTCAATAAAAGGATTCATCCTATGGTTATGTAATATAATAATCTACAAACCATCATCATACATTCATCAGAAAACCTTTTCATTAATGGTTAACCTTATAGAAGTTCCAAAAATTATAATAAAAATTTTTAGATTTATTTCTAAGGTAGTTAGTAGTATCCAATTAAATGTATCCATGCCGATCATCCCTTTATTAAAATATCATTGTCTCAATATAAGATAAATATTAATGATTATATTTCCCTCAACCATGTGTTTTACAAAATGTTTAACTTGTTATAAAATCAAATTTATTGTTACCGTTCAACATATTCTCTCAAATGTTTAATGAGAAGGTGATTTAGTAAACTCCTTATATATTTAGTAAATAAAATTATTAGAAAATGACAGATATGATAAATTTAAAACATATTTCATAGATCTAAATAGATAATCACAAAAATTATTCCACTTTGGTTGTGTTAATAACACAAGCCTGAGCTTGATCCCTCAATTTATTCTTAAGGAATATTCCTTTAACATATGGGGAATTCATTTTCATAGTTCCCCATATCCATGTAGTTACAACACCGAATAGATGTGTTTTAATTATTCCACATTAATTCAATAACAGAATGACCCCTTTATCCACACTTAATACAATCTATCATCTCTTATAGACATTTCCAAGGGTGATTCTCTCTATAGTTCTCTCATGATGTAAATTTATTCATATTATTATTTGATGTATTCCCTTTCTCTTGGTGTCTACATGAACTATTATTATTTTGATTCTCCATGAATATAATTATTCTAGAAAATTAATTATCCATTTCAATAGGGAATAAAACTATTTCATAATGTGATGGAAAATTAAGGGAGACCAGTTCCATTTAGTGACATAGCTTCAGTCCTTCCAAAAAGTGATCAATATTTTTGTCTTTATTCGGTACGTAATCCGTATAACACCTTAATAACCATGTGAAGGTAAATTGATAATAAAAAAACATATTTATTCCTTTTAGATTATGATAAGTAATTTTCTATAAGACTCAATTTGTTTCTCATGAGGGTAAAATTTATCAATGAATATATCCTCAAAGGATTTTCATTCTGTTATTTATAGTTCTCCATCGACCAATGCATTATATTTCAATAACCACCATTGATCAACATCACCATTGAGGCAATAAACCACATGTTTAAGGTTTTCCTTCTCAACTCATCCCAATATCATAAATATCTTCTTCAAAACACTTAGTACATTTCTAACCTTATATAATATTATAGTCAAACTAAATGATGGGGGCCTATGTCTTATAAAGAAATCAAGCATCAAGGAATATCAGTGTGGAATATTTTCTCCATTAAAGAAATGTAATTTTTCATACCATGGTTAATATTTCATAATATATAGATAACGTGATCAGTTCTGATACCATATATATGGGATACCTTATTAGGGAGACCTCTGTGTTCTTCATGAGTATTGATATTGTTCTTCCACCAAGGTTCTGTTTATAAATAATAGTATATACTAGATTAGATCACAACATTATATAACAACATTTTTACCCACAAACTAGTGAAAGACATAACATAAATTGAATATTTTATGCATAGATGACCTCATAATTATAAAAATGGTCTATTTTGGATTCACTTCTCTGTTTATCCTTAAAGTATATCTTAGGGTTTTGTTTCATAATCTATGTTTTCCTAAATCTTGTTCACAATGTATCTACAAATCATTCTAAGATAATGAATATAACAACCCCTAACCATGTATACTAGAGCATGTACCATACTTTATTAAATTGAAATAGATATAAGATTCAAATCACAATGGAATGATTTGTTTAACAGTTTTCAAAAACCATATTACAAATGTTATACCGATTTTAAATTGTGAAAAATAAATAAATGGTAACAAAAGTAAATTATCAATATCATTCAAAATCATTAAAAGAATTTATCTTATTATCCTTTGGAAAGGATTTAAAATAATGGTGATCTCAAAGGATCACTAAGTTTAAAGTACAACATAACCTATCCTTAAAAAATAATCACAATAAATATGGAATGGTATATAATTTTAACCATATTCCACATAAATATCCAGAGAAGGTGTAATCATTATAGTAATGAAAATAATTGAAACACATTCCAATAATTAATAAAATGACAATGAAATGCATCCATAAGTAATTTCAGAGAATAAATATAAAAAATAATAATAAAAAATGAATTATCAATGATGGAAATTCATAATTACCAGATTCTATTTTTCCTAGGTATATGGTACATTTACCATCAATACTAGTCACAAGACGGTTTAAAACAAATATTATAAAAACCCATCTTATTTGGCTGACTGATTCATTTCATGAGTCAAATAATGTATAGAGGGGTTTTATTTAAATGATCCCTAACCTATGTCACACAACTATTAATAATTCCTTATTTATTGAATAATATAGTTAATTCATAAACAATGTGCATATCAAATATATATATTGAGTGAAGGATAGAGATTTATCAATGATTCCCATATTAGTAAAATAACATTAAAAGTAAAAAACCATAAGTAAATATGCATACTACCTAGGAAATAATCACATAAATTATAAAATGTATATTTAATATAAATTTAATTTACCTTTGAATTGTTCATAAGGATGTTATTTTTTCAAGAGAAAGATAGTAATTAGAAGAGAAAGTGATATTGCCATTATAATTGATAGCACTTGGTAATACTCATGTCAAACCACTTGTATAATATAATTAAAATTAACACATAAAACTAAATGAATTATTAGTGAATAATGATATTTAATGGAAAATCAGTATTATATAAACCCCACTAAAATGAATTGGATCATAATAACATGTAACTCTTAATGGAATGTAAATAGAGATGAAATCCCTTACTATGGGCTTTCTTTTTCTTAAACATCCTATAAACTCAAGTATAATCGGTTTAAACGTATTATAAACTTATTATATAACCTATAAATTATTATTATATCTTATATTATCCTTTTATAACATATTATCACTAGTACCTTTATAGTATTTCAGTATATTTATTATTTCGGGTGTTAATTACCTTGTTTTTCGAGTATGCCTTGAATTGTTAATTTGAATCCTCTTACATATATCTTGATTTCATCTTATCATAAATATAATAAATTATTTGAAGATAATATATATATTTTTTATTTTTTTAGATTTTCAATAAAATTTAGTTATTTGAAATGAAATGCACCATTCATCCAGATTGTTGGTCGTATATACACAAGAACACTACTTCTATTTCATTATCATATTAGATAAAATTAAATTAAATTATATATACATATATATATTAATTATAATATCATTTTATTTCATTTAAAATAATTATTTTTTAATATAATACTTAATATTTCCCATATGATGTGTGAATGAATCACAACACTTCTTGAAGAAGTAGACCACCGTATACATGAACGATATTATTGTTTTATAAAAAATTGAAATAATGAATGTACATGTTATATAATAATTCTACAATCACAAAAAAATTATTAATATCTTATATAAACTATAAACCCATCATTATTCCCATTCTTTAATGGTGTTTATGGAATAACGAATGATGTTAGTTTGCAAGGTTGCAGTTGGTCTAACACCCAAATGATGATTATGTATGCCATTTCATTGAAGTATGGAATGTTTTAGTTAATAAACATAACATAAAAAATTATCATTATATTTGATATATTGTGGTTATTATATAGGAAATATATTTGGATAAATAAATGGGTATAAATGAAATAAAATAAATGTTATCATTGACAAACATTACATCTTCTTTAGGTAACTCCTTTTTGTTTATACCAAAGGCCTTCCTTGGATTGAATTTTGTCCAAAAATATTCTAGGATAATTTGAGTGACTTTTTATTTACTTTGGGCATGTTTATGAAGATTCAAACTTCCTGGGAGGTTTGAATAAGTGAGGTGGTTGAGTGCACTTTTATAGTTGAGGAGGAGTGGTATTCTACTAAATACCCAAAAAGTAAACAGTATTGGGAAGTATCACATTGATAATGTGCCTAAATAAAAAAATATATTAAATAGGGTATATATTCTATATATGGATATAAAATGGGATTTGAATAATTTTATAGTTTATTTTTCCCTATAAGAATAAATTTTAACCACTAAATAAACTCAATTTTACCTTAATCTGTGTAATTATATTTATTTTCATTAATAAATTATTTTAGTCAAAAAAATATTTAAAATTAATAAATATTATAAAATAATATTATTAACAATATGTTATAATTTTTAATAATTCAAATTTTTGAAGTAGAAGAAGGTAATTTAAAATTAATCCCATAGACGGGATGAGAATATAGGGTTTAAAAGTGAAAATGGTCAAAATTTTAATAAGTTTTAATATTTATATTTAACATAAAAATAGTTCAAATGACCAAATGTTTTTAATATATGAATAATTCCACTAATTAAACTATAAAGAAATTCAAAATTAAATATAATTGTATGAATTATTTAGATAAAAAGTCAATTTATAATTAAAATACACTGTTATTCACAATTAATCAAAAAATAAAATTTCAAAGATCAATACCAAAAATTAATTCAAAGGTAAATTTTTCCATTTTATTTAAAATAAAATTCTATTTTTATATAGAATTTTAAAAAGTTTCCAAATTTAGTTTTAAAAATTGCGTTTCATTAAATAGTGGTAAAACCTCCTTTAAAAATGTAATGAATTTTAAGAATAAATTTGAATTAGTTCTTATATTCTTAAAATAAAATATAATTGATGAATTTGAATTTATTTATTTAATATAAAATATACAAATTTCTATATGGTTATCCACTAATATAAATTAATTTAATTTATTATAATAAAACACATTAGGCATATAATGAATTTTTTTTTAAAAAATCGTTTCCTTTATATTCAATTCGTTTTTATATTAATTTATAATTAATTGGTAACCAATAAATTAGAAAAAAATATTTTCTTGATTTATTTAAAAAATTAAAGACCTCCAATTTAATTTCTATGAGATAATTTTCCTTTTAAATAATAATATTAATAGTATTTCGTAAAACGTTGTTTTACATGTAATGTAAGAAATCCAAAAAAATTATTATTTTATGTAATGCAAGAAAACTAAGTATTGTGTGCTTTGAAAGAAATTGAAGGAATTTAAATAAATATGTCATAATTTATGAGGATGTAATATTACCCTCCATTCATGGTGTGTCATTTCACATATGATGTTAAATAATATCTTATTCTTCTAAAATTTTTGGTTGATACTTATTATATATATCATGTAGAAGAAAATAAATTTTATGTATCATATAAATACTCTATAAATTTTATATATATTAATTACATAATTTTTTACCTTTATATCTCATAAAATTTTCAATACATTGATCAAATTATATAAATGAATTCAATGTCTCCACATCATTTTCTGTAATATATTTGGTCAAACATGATTAACGGGTCCAATGTACCAGAGCACAATGCATTTGATATTTCAGATATAGGAAGATCAAATCCCACTACTTGAGATTTTACTTAAAGAGATAGATCAAATAAATCAAAATTTCATTAATGTTTCATTTTCATCTAAAATGAATCATTATATAGGGAAAATATATTATCAAACTAAATAATATTATAACATTAAGCTTATTCATTTTTAATTACCTAGGTTTTGAGCTAATACTACAACATGGTTTTGATGATCTTATCAACACATGGTATATAGAGGAGTAAATTTTAGAAACCAAACAAGGAATATAAAAATTAAATAAAGAACACAATAATAAAAATTTATTGTAAAAAAGACTATTTTAAAGGGTTTTGAATATTATGACTGAACATGAATTATTTAGTTAAATTTTTTTATATCCACAACAATTATAATCCATAATAATTTCGTGGGGTTATTATTTTTATCTAGGTGATGATAGTAACTCCCTGAAAGAAAATGATTTAGTAAGACATGAGAAATAATCAAGAAAACCTCTCAGATGAGAAAAAATGGGTAACTCTCTCGGATGGGGAAAACCAAAGGACTCTATTTCAATAGAGGGACACATATGAACTCTAATCACCACATCTTATTTCTTCAGTATCATGAATAATACAACCATCATCCTATATATTTATATGAATTTGAGCATTAAATATCCTCCAGGGATGAATATCTAAAATCAAAGATTAAAAAATATCTTTCAAATGAAATTTAATAGATTAAATAACACTAAAAAGTATATTAATTTTCAAAATTTGAGGGGATTTGAATTTACAAGAATATAAATGTGTTAAAATTTGAAATATGAGGTTTTTAAATGTCCCATTTAAATAAAACTTATAATATACCCCATGTTTTGTTCCATATTAAAATTTCACAATATCTATGAAGATATCCCATTTGGGCTATGTAATTTATTCATGTTTTTATATTATTAATATAAATTATTAATTATATATATTATAATTAAACATTAATTTTTAATTTAATATATTTTTTTCATTAAATATTTCAATTGTGTGAACCTCAAATCATATATGTGTTTCCAAGAAATATAATCATTACTACACATGAACAGATCACATTCATCGAATAATCCAATTTAAAATTATCATAGATTTTAACATAAGGGCCCATTATAATGTTAAATATAAATATGTATCTCATTCATATTTATAAACTAATATTAATATACAACAACATGTTATAGTTACAAAAATTACCAAAGGGTCTCGTGTTATCTAATACATTAGACTACAATTATAAATATGCCTTAGTCATTTACATTGATATGAATCACAAAATAGTTAATATTTTAATCACAAATTGATTATCAATATTATTGAATTACGAATTTGATTAAATAATATATAATGAAATAAAATAAAAATAGAGTAGCATGTCCCATCTCACTAATAAAACTCAATAGGGGCGTTTATTTCACAACATATCACATTGGAAAACACGTCATATATTAACCATCCATTCCTTATAATTTATTATTGTCACAAATAATTAATAAATCTCATGGAAAATTATAAAATTAATTCTAATACCAATCAAATTATAAAACCTCACTAGTTTTGAACCTATTTAACTACCACATGTTTATGTATCTATAGCCAATTTTCACTTAAGTAACAATAATTACACAAATATGAAATTCCATATTGACTACTTTATGTGGTTCAATCTGAATACAATTTCAAAAAATTATACACTATGAGTGATCTATTTTATCAATATTCATGTGACCATACTCATTATGATTGTAACATATCTGAAAAACCTATTGTTATTATTGTGATTGGAGATAATTTTATAATGTATAAATCCTAGGTGTTTTATCATCTTATTTTCCATGTTTGAATTAATAACCAATAATAATAATAATTTATTTCCATTAATATATAATAACTGATATAGTTTATCCCTCATATGACAACACATAATCTAAATTATGAAAAAACATAGTATATAGTATACAGGTTTAGGCCCATCTCTATAGGTTGATCCCATAACTGCACCACCCTAGATATTAAATGCCAACATGATTACAACATCCCTTCGAATGATAGTCACTTACCCCTAATGAAGGTTGAAAGTGTGAGTCTTAGATCCCGAACTGTTGAATAAGATAACTATTATATCATTATCGATAAATGTGGAATCAAAAATATTGATATAGTGATAAAACAAGTTGATTTAGACATGGGATGATAGAAAAGGGTGAAAGAATGCGGTGATAATAGATCACATGATACAACTTGATCTTTCAAACTACATTCCCTATAGCATATCCTATAAATTATTTATATACGACTCTATGAGTAGTGTAATTTTCTCCGAATAGATTCATAAATACAATAATAGTTTTTGTTGAGGAAAAAAATATATACCATTGTATGGTAAGTTGAATATAGGATATATAAATTTAGGTAATATAACATTAAGATTTAATATATTAAGGGATATTTTTTTGGTTTTGTGATACATGATTTTAGGGATACATACTAACATATTAATTGTATTATACCGGTCATGGAATGTCACTTGGTAATAAAAAAAATATTTAAACAAAAATGCAGGGATACATACATAAAACCATAAAACTATTCACCACTATTAATGTTATTTGGAAGTTGTTCCAGGAGTGTTGGGACCTCATTTTTTGTTATGATTTTCAACCTCACATATGTTATAACATAGCCTTTGGCATTATTCTTGAGGAAAATCTATCACATTCCAAATGTATCTAAACATTAAACATTCCCATGGAAAAAACATACTAATTTCATGTGTGAACGTGAATAGTTATACAATATATATTTTTCTCCAGAAAAATACATCTATATCCTATAAAACTAAAAACATCACTTATAGGTGCTATAATATTTTAACGAAATTTTTGAATATTTTACATAACTTCAAGGAATGATGAAAAAAGGGTATATGGTTTATATTTCATTATGTATAGTTTATAACAATTATATTAACAATATCTTATTCTTTAGATTCTTCAATTTTCTACTCATCACCCCTACCAACCACTCATGTTCTATTATTAGATATTTCGTCATTATTAAATTTTTAGTCCATCATTTATGGAGTCTCTAATGGGTTGTATTATTCCATAGAATATACAAAAAATAAAAATCGTGGTATGAATGTTTTTTAAAAAATATTTTTATAATATTCAATAGTGAAATAGTAGGTTGATAGTGGAACACAAGGAATATCCATGTATAGTTCCATTTCCCCTTTACCAGAATATTTGGTGAATTATATTATTACATACATTATTACACAATATCATGTATTAAATAACATATATATCATAGTTTATCCCTGTAAAATAGATGTTTTTAACTAATTGACTGGATCCCTTGATCATGTGTTAGCATTAATCTCCATCTAACTCTTGTAACACCCCAATCATCCCTGATACATTTCTCATTGAATAATACAATAATGTGTGATTAACACAACACTAAGTTCAAGCGCAACACGACCTATCAAACTAGCTATTTAAAAAGGGTTTATGAATAGTAATAACCATATTTAAAATTTTATATATATCCTACATACTTTTAAAATTCATATTTTTTTCTTAGATATTATATAAGAACAAATTCTAATTTTCAAAAAAAGAAGTATTTTTTTCAAAATGTTGTTTTTCTTTCTTTTAATGAAGAACCATTTTTAAATCCAATATTTAAAACTTTTTATATATTCAATTCAATTCAATGAAATTACTTATGAGAATAGGATAATAAAAATTTGGTTTGGATATATTTTATGTTCTTTTTATGATAAAATTAATATTTTAATGAATAGCGAAAACACCAAATTTTAATTAAAAACAACTTTTTTAATTGAAATAATTTAACATGTTAAATTACACATTTGGGTGGTTTTAATGTATCATAAGAATATATTTTTATCATTTAATATAATTTAGGCAATTATATGTAATTTTACATTTAAATTTTACATAATAACAGGTCAATATTTTGATAGTTTTTACTTCTTAAAACCCTGCTTTTTGGTTTTGACAATGAGAATTTATTATAAATTAAATTATTCTAATTATGTGTTTTTAATTTGGAAAAATAGATTAAATATTTGTTATTAGGTGGTCCAAATTGTTAAAATAGGTAAATTTTAGTTTTATACATTATTAATAGTTACTACAGTAAATATTTTATTTTCCATTGTTAAATGGTAAATCATGTTAATAAGAGTAAAAACTAATATTATAATAATACTAAAATTACCCAAACAAGTGTATTAACCCTATTTTAGGATATATTCGTGGCCATGGGATTCTTTGGGTCGAATTTGGGACCCCATGGAGACACATGGGAGTGATAATCACATTTTATTTTAATTAATTTAATGTAAATACAAAAATAACATAAGCATGTATCTTTTAGTAAAACATTTTTTATATTGTGTTATATAATTGTTTCCATTGAATATAAATATTAATTTAAAATATAAATTTATTTACTACATAAAAATACATTTAGAATATTTAGAAATCAAATAAATATATTTATTTAAGACATAATAATGATGCATTAATTTCTTTATTAATAACAGAATCAAATAAATATTATTATAAGTATCAAAATAAATATAATTTGATATTTTTTATCTCATCCAATAATTTTTAGATTAATATGACATTATTTTATTGATTTAATGTATTTTGTTTCGAATTAATCATGTTTTTTTGACTTTCACAAAAACTAAATACTATATAGTGTTAAAATTAACATAAATGTGTTGAAAAAATACAATATTATTAAATTATATAATAGTCACAAATATCTAAGTTTAGTAAAAAGGTATTATAAAATGATTTATATTTCACTAACGAACCACTTGAGATTCTCTTGACATTTTATTGTAAGATTAATAACAATATAATATAAAAATACAAGGAGACATGGTAAATGTTATAATATTTAACCAAAAGTAATATCTAAAAAATAAAGTTAATATGGTAACCAAAACTAGTATAAATCTATAGGTTGAGATTATTTTGACCCATAACCACCTAAGGATCCATATAAATTCATTTTTATCTTTTATAAAGGGAAAATTATTTTTTAATAAAACAATATTTCAAACATTTCCTAAAGTGTGCCTCACTTCTCTTATGAACGGCTACATCCCCTTCTCTTAATTTCACTACACAAAGTATGAATGGATCGTACAAACCCTACTTAACTATCCTCCCAACTACCCTCAGATAATCCTAGATTCCCTACTTTGATCAGAAAGAATACCTAAGGAGCCCTTTTGATCAAATCAAAATGAATCTCCCGAAGAAGTGGTAATAATTTCATAACTTTTTCAAAGATGTTTTCTCCTTCCACTTCAAATTTAATTGTTGTTTCCATAAGAAAATAATAAATCATGTACATTAAATATAATGTGATGTTACTAAAAATATAGTGAAGCCATATTCAATATTATATCCAACCTATGAATGAAAATGTCACCATACGTGCATATGTACTGCTTACCGTCTCAACGGAGTAGTGTAGTTTGTTATTCAGCACTTCATTATTGGGATGGGTATAATAATGAGAATATTTGATTTAAAAAATAAATATATTATATTATTAATTATGAATATATGATATACCATCTGATTACATAGCATTTTACCATCAATAGACTGATATTGTCTCTTGTTTGTACATACGGATTACCGTCTCCATGAACCTGATGAGTTTCATTCACCATAATATCCATTCAAGAATAATTTTTATTTTATAATAAAAATTACATTTTATGAAATTAATATCATTATTGATACAAATCAAATACATCCTATATATAACAAACATGAGTTATGTAACCAAACATATAAAGGAAAATGAACCAGTTAACACCTGAAACAATCATAATATTGAAATATCATTAACAAATAAATTTTTTAAATATCATATTTGATATCATATTTATGTATGTGGTTCTTTTATAATTTAATAATAATTATTTCACCACTATACACGAGGTTAAAGTACACCTCACTAAGGAAAAGTAAAAGGTAAGGGTTAATTTGACAATCTCATTATTATCTGAGGTTGTTTATATGTGTGTAACTATTGGGACATCTTTATCATCCACATCTGTGTATCATAAAAATGTAATTCAAAACATTTTCACTATTTACTAGAATCTTGGATAAATTCATTTATACCCTTGTTTAATTTTCTATAATATTGTTTTAAAGGAATATTTTCGTTGTTTTCCGAACATTGTACTTTATGACCCTTTAGAAAACTTAAGGAAAGGATGTTTTTTAACTTATATGGTGAGTACAACTATTTTACTTCATTATTAAACCTTCAAATCATACCTTACAAGCTTATAAGAATATTTTAATGATAAATGTTTTCCTTAATTTTTAATTATTTCAATGTAGAAATTACGTTTTCACTCAAATTGTTTTTGGATTGATTTAATCTATATGAATATCCTTGGTCAGATTTTACATTGTTTGAAGTTGATTTATTATGATACAGTCTTCCATACTATATCTAAGGTTTTTTGATATGTTAGATTTTGGATGTGATATTTTTATACCATTCTTGGTTTATGGTTAAAGTATTTGACATTTAATATGCTTGTGTTAATATGAATGTTTATGTTATGTTTAAACCTTTTCATATGAGAAATGAAATGAAATTAGTAAGTGATGGGTGGAACCCACAATAGTTCCTCGATGCAATGGTAGGTCTCATGAGACAAACTAGTTTCTTGGAATAAGGCCTTGAAAAAAATTTATATGTATTTTTGTCATGCGGCCTTGGCTATATGGTAATGTTGTCCAACATTATGCATCCCATCATTACGAAATTAGATATTGATATTACATGTGATTATTCGACTATTAGAATATGCATGTGAATAAGTCAATGGAATTATTCGATTTATCTTTTCCATATTATGCTAATTTCATGTTTAAAATTCTTATGTTTTATTCTTATACAATTCCATAAATGTTTAGTCTTATTTATAAATGTTTACTCTATATTGTTATCCTTTCTGTGCATCAGATCTCACCCCTTTCTTAAGTTTTATTTTTCCAAGGATGTGATGATGTATATTTTGACTGACCTATATGGATATGCTATGACATATGATTGTCTTCATTAGGGAAACAATTTTGTTGTTTTTTCAGTTCATAATGTATTTTAGAACATCTACATGTATCTAGTACTTCAAGGCTATTAAATTAATAAGTCTTTCCAGACTTGATCTCTTGTGATCAGGCCAATGTTATGTAATAATGCACCGAATGTGGGTGAATGGGGTCGGGGTGTTACAGTTTTTATTAGATGATGTTTAGTAAAATCCATGGAAACTAGATTTAGAAAAACGCCGATTAGAGAACATTACCATAATATATACATTGAGGATTCGTATAGATGAACTTCCTAGAACTTTGGTAATGTAGAGATTTTGTGATTTTTCTATGAAATACATCTTTGTCTAGATACAAGCAGATAGAGGTGGCTCTGTCATAGATGTACCTAGGAGTGAAAACTTCGACAAGGAGTTTCTGCCTTGACTCGACGTATCCTGATACATGAGAATGATCCTTTATGCACTCTTGATTAGGACACTCCTAAATTATATGCTTATTATAATTCACATTTTCATTAAAAAAAATTATAAAGGATTTATGAGTAAATAATTTCTCAAAGAAAACATTTTTTATGATTATAGATTAAATCCAAAAATTAATAAATTTATGTTTAATGTTTTACATGTTTGGAATTATGTATTGCGATTTATAGACTAATTTAGTGTATTACATAGTTTAGAAATGGAGCATTGTGGAAGGAATTAAAATCATATCAACACTCTAAATCCATATAAGGATTCCCCTCCTACTCAAGATAATTATAGAGGGGTTGCTGATGCAACTGTTGATGAACATATTATAACAATACAAGAATTACTCACTTAGGTTATGAATAAAAACCTTACCTATATATAGCAACCAGATCCACAATGTGGATGATTAATGTTAGACTAATTCATGAGGAAAATCCACAAACATTAAATGGGACTAAAAATCCATTAGTAGTTGAGTGATGGATATGTTCCTTAAAGAAAATATTTCATTCATTGGGGAGTATCGAAAGTGAAAAGGTTGTCATGGTAGATTATCACCACTTGGGAGATACAGATAAATGGGGGTCATTAATTCAAAACATAAAATAGGATGAAGAACTATCAAATACAGAATGGAGGGAGTTTAATGATCTTTTCAAAGAAAATTACTTACCTCGTGTCTGTCGAGCAGTTAGGGAATGGCAATTTCTGGGTCGAAGGAAAAAGGAGGATGTGAATGTCGCAAAGTATAAGGCTACCAAAACAAGGTTAGCAAAGAATACTGCAGATTATATATGTTACCCAAGGAGTAATACTGATCAATTATCTGATGGGTTAAATCCATTTATCCATTGAAAGAGTCTCACAATCCTTCTCATCGTATGAAGATATAGTCTCCTTTTCTATCAAGACAGAAAATAAATTCTCTATGTCATACGACATTATAGTAAGAAAGAGAATAAGAGATCTATTGAACACTATGGAAATGTGAATAAGGGGAAGAAGGGAAAATATTCATTTCTATCCTGCATTAAATGTGGTATGAAACACCCCAATAATTTTCTATAGGTAATGATAGATTGTTAAAATTGTGGTGAAAAAGGCCAAAAAGCTCGTCATTGCAAGGGAAATGAAGAGGTTGTCAATGTTGAATTACACAATTTTAGAGAAACGGGGAATTATTTAAATGAATTTCCTAATCACCAAGGAAACATTCCACAGAAAAATCCATTAGAGTAAGGAAAATATTATGATGTTACTATAGTTGGAGTGTAATAATTAATGTATTTGTGTTTTTGGATTGAAGAATTATATTCTAGTTGTAAGAAGAATGTGATATTTATTAAAAATTTATTGTAGTACTTTTTGTTTTCATTATCATTTTATTATGACATAGGTAATCATATTTTTAGTATGTGACAGTAAGATAAACATTATGTTGTTTGGGGAATCTGATGTTACAATTGATTTTAGAATTTAGAGACCCATTAGAGAGTGTTTGGACAAAAGTGTATTTGATAACTATAAATGTTGGAATGGATTAAGTTGAACATTGTTAAGTATTGTTTAAGGTTAAAACATTTCATATTATTATTTTTGGAATATTATAATACTATACATTTAGAAAAAGGAGAACCTACAGGTCGGGTGATAACTCATCATGTCAAACAAAGCGGAAAGAATCAAACCCACAACCAAAGTGCGACAAGGCTTTATCACATACCACTAGCCTAAAATAAGTACATGGTTTTAAAAAAATAATTTTCCTCATTTAAATGGTATATTTTTATATTTTGAACCATATATTATTATGATAAATAGAATATTTTTGAGTTCTATTATGTTTTGGTGTGAAATATGAGTTTGTGGTAGAAATTAGTTAAAGGGTGTTACACTACTTGTCATGTATCCTTTTTTAATCTTATTCTATGAATAAATTAATTCTTAAACATTCAAAAAAAATATCTTAAACCAAAAAAAATTTATCATAAAACATTCTGTTATGTTTAACTGATGTTATTTAAAATCATCATAGATTTATGGATTTGAGGACCTCAATTTTCCATTCACTTGTATGTGATTGATAACCTTAATAACCACTTGTAAATATTTATTTTTTCATGCAATTATAATTTCCACCAATATTCTCCTATTCAAAATCAAAATTTTGTGGTGATTTCTTCATTTCCCATTCCCTCTTGTTATGAATAAATTTGATTAACCATATTTCTGATGGGGGTTTCCACAAAGGTATTTTCTAAATCTATAAACTATTATTTTCGAAGAACATTTTCAAATTGTGAGGACGCACCACAGCCTATCAAACTGGCTATTTAAAATGTGGTTAAGAATAGTAATAACCACATTTTTAATTATATATATATACCATATAATTTTAACATTTATATATTTTGTTTCTTAGACATAATATGAGGGAAAATTCATTTTTTAGATAAAAGAAGTATTTTTTTTAAAATGCACTTTTCCATCATTTAATGACAAACCCTTTATAAATAAACTATTTGAATCTTTTATATATTTAGTTTTGGGAAATTAAATTATTCATTGGAATAGGGAAATAAAAATATTACTTTGGATAATTTTTTTTTTCTTTTATGATAACTTCCATATTTTGATGAATAAGAAAAGTACAAAATTTTAATTAAAAATAAATTTTTATATCAAATAATTTATAGTGTAAAATTATACATTTATGTGGTTTTGAAGTATCATTATATTATATTTTTATAATTTAATATAATTACGTTCATTGTATTAAATTTTACATTTAATTTGTAAATAAACACATGTTAATCTTTTGATAGTTTTACATCTTAAAAACCCCCTTTTTGGTTTTGACAATAAGAATTAATTTTAAATTAATTTCTGCAACTTCTATGTTTTGAATTTGAAAAAGTGGAATCAATATTTTGAATCAGGAGGTCCAAATTTAATAAATATGTAACTTTTATTTTTAGACATTATGAATAGTTAATTCAGTAAATATTATATTTACCATTGCTAAAGGGTAAATCCGTTAAATAAGAGTGAAAAATAATAAAATAATAAAATTAAAATTATCTTAACATGTGTACTAACCATAATTGATGATACTTTATAGACTATTTTTATCCTTGGGTGGATTTTGGGACCCCATGCAGCCACTAGGGATTGATAATGTGATTTTATAGTAATTAATTTAATGTAATGACAAAAATAACAGAAGCATGGATCTTTTAAGAAAATTTTTTTATATGGGGTTATATAATTTATATCTTCAACTATAAATATTAATTTTAAAGTTAAATATTTTTCCTAAATCATGATATTTTATTTATGATTTTTAGACATAATGTAAATATATTTATGATTGACACAACAATGATGTAGTAGTTTCCCTATTAAAGAATAAATCAAATAAACGATATTATAAATATTAAAATAAATATAATATGATATTTTTTATTACATACAAGAATTTTTGTGAATAATACATTTTAGTATTAATTTAATGAATTTTTTATAAGTAGTGATATTTTTTTTTCTACTACAAAAACCAAATACTAAAAAGTGTCAAAATTGCAATAAATGAGTTTTTAAAACAAATACTATATTATTATATTATATAATAGTCCTAAAATACTATTGATGGGAAAAATGAATTATATAATGATATATATTTCATTAATTAACCACTTTTTGTTCTTTTGTAATTTTATAGTAATTCTATTCACCATATAATATAAAAATATAAGGGGACATGTAAAATGATAAACTATTTAACCAAGAGTTAAATCAAATGATAAGGTTAATATGTTAACATAGACTTTTCCAAAACCTATTGATTGAAAGGATTTCGACCCATAACCATCTAGGGAACTAAATAAATTTATTTTTAGACTTTCAAAATCGAAAATGGGTTTATAATAATATAATATTTCATGCTTTTCTTAAAGTGACCCTCACCTCTCTTATGAAAGGGTACTAACCCTTTTCTTAATTTCATAAATCCAAATCCATTTGGATCAAACAAACCCTACTCAAATATCCACCCAAATACCCTCAATTAAACCTAGATTAATTACATTGATCATAAAGACATCCTATGAATCCCTTTTGATCAAATCAAAAGGAAATACTCGGAGAAGAGGTAATAATTTCATCACCTCTTTCAAAGTTGTTTTCTTCTTCCACATCCAATTTATTGTTTGTCTATATCCAAAAATAATTAATCCAATAACTTTAACATTATTTTATGTTATTATAAATATAGTACAACCATATCCATTATTCTATCCATCCTATGAATGAAGAATTCACCATATGTGCGTATGTACGACTTACCGTCTCCGCATCGTGGTGTCGTTTGTTATTAAACACTTAATTATTTTAATGGGTATAATAATTAGAATAATTGATGTAAATAATAAATATAACAAGTTAATGATTCTATATATATGATATACCATCCAATTACAAAGTATATTACCGTCAATAGAGTGACATTGTCACTCGTGCGTCCGTACAGATTACCATCTCCACAAACGTGATGAGATTAATTCACCATCATATCCATTCAACACTAATTTTCATTTTATGATTATATATAATTTTTAAGAAACTAAAATATTTCTGGATATGAATCAAATACAACCTATCCATAACCAACATGACTTACGTAACCAAAACATATAAAGGAAAATGAATTAGTTAGCACCAAAAACAATGATACTACTGAAATATCATTATCAAAGTAATATTATAAAGATCATATATGAGATCATATTTATATATGTGTTTCATGTATAATTTAATAACAATGATTTCACCATTATACATGAGTTTAACCTACCCTCACGTGAGGAAAGGTACAAGGTAAGGGTTAATTTTACAATCTCTATATTATCTTAGATATGTGAGTATCTACTATGACCTCATTATCATTCGCATTTGTGTATCTTCAAAATTTAATTCAAAGCATTTGTACAATTTACTATACTATGAGATAAATTCATCTATACATTTGTCTTATTTTTTATATAATAATTTGAATGGAATATTTTCATTGTTTTCCAAACAAGGTACTTTGACCACTTCCACAAATTAAAGAATGAATGTTTTTTAACTTATAAAGAAGATGCAACAATTCTATTCCATTATAAAACCTTCTATACTTACATTACAAGATTATAAGAATATTTTCAAAATAAATTTTTTCTTTACTTTTTAATGATTTCAATGTAGAAATAAATATTTCTCTTTAATATTTTATGGATAGATTTCATCTGTGTCAACATTCTTCATTTTATGATAAAATCGTTCTTTTGGTATTAATGGTTTTATGATATGTTTGATGGTGGATGTTTTATTTTTATACCATTCAATATTTATGTTTAAACTATTTACATTTCATATGCTAGTTTTAATTCTAATGTTGATGTTATGTTTCATCATTTTAATATAAGGAAGGCATTGGACATAGTAAGTGAGGGGTGGAGCCTCCAATAGGTTCTCTATACATCGGTAGGTCTCATGATACAAACTAGTTTCTTGGCACAAGGTATTGAAAAAAATCTATTATGTAGTCTTGGCATGAGGCCTTGACTATGTGGTTATGATGTCCAACATTATGCATTCCATCATTATTAAATTAACTATTGATAATGCATGTTATTATTCAACTAGTAGAATGTCCATATGAATATGTAAATGGAATTATTTGATTTATCTTTTCAATATTATGCTAAAGTTTAATTTTAAATGTCTTGTGTTTTATTTTTATCAACTGACATTAGTTTTTTTGCTTATTTATGAAATTTTTCTCTATATTCTTATCTTTATTAGAATCTGAGCATACCAAATTTTTATGTTTTGTTTTCCCATTAATTTGATGAAGTATATTGGGATTGACCTCTATGGATAAGGTAAGTTATATTATTGTGTTCATAGGGGATACAATTTTTTGTCATTTCATAATGTATTGTAAAACTTATTTATGTATTTAGTACTTCCAAATCTACTAAAATAATTGGTCTTTCAGGACATGTTCTTTTGTGATCATGCCAATGTTAAGTAATAATGCACTGATTCTAGGTAACTGGGGTTGGGGCATTGCAATTCTCGCATGAGCATCAGTATGGGTAACACAACCCTTATGTTCATCAATCACATTGGTTTTATACAAAAAGAAGAATATTGATAATTTTGAATAACATAACATTAGCAGTATAATTGGTCATGAATTTTTATTTAGGGGATATTATTACTTGTGGTCAAGAAAATCTCATAGAGAGGGAATTTATTGATACCATTTTTAATTTTTCATTTTACCTAAATGGATGAAGGATTCATGATTTTAACGTATTAAAGAAAATTTACAAAATAATGTAATATTCATTTCATTATTAGTATTATTTATATACTAGTTCATGTCATTGAATGTTAACATAATTCCAATTAAACATTATTATTTAAAATTAATGCTTCATTAAATATAAATTTTTAATTAATATTAGTTTACATTAATAATGTTTAATTAAATAATATTTTATTTAAATTTTTAATGATTATTAGGATAAATTTTATTGAATCTTAATTAAATATAATTTTTACTAATTAATTATCAATAAATTATAATTTTTTTTAAATGATACCAATTTATGCTGATGATGATTATAGAGTAAAGGATTTATTTCTAATTATGGGGTTTAATTCTAATTACACATCAATAATGATAACTAATATTAGATTTGTATTTTAATCGATATATAGTTAGTAAAAAATTCTATAAATTACAATTAATTATTTCTAATCATTCATACTTATTCCTAAGAAGTCAAAATTACAATTAATTAGTATTTATTTTTTTATAAATTATTATTCATTTATTACTAATTATTATTAATTAATTCTAATTTTGATTACATATTATTAATTACAGATCATTAATGTTAAGTGACATATGTAGTTCATTTTAATTAATTTCCATTTATTACTTATTATATCTAATAATGTCTAATTATTTCAAATAGAAATTACTTATACCAAATTAAAAATTGTTAATTTCAATTAATTCTAACAATTTATTGAAAATAATACTAATATTATGTAGCAATTATAAACCATTCATAACCAATTAATATTTTTTTTTTCTTACAAAAATTACCCAACCCTATTTTAACCATTCTTTATACATTATCATAATAAATTACTAACTAATTAAACTAATAATGAATAATATCTACCTAATAAAGAATCAAACTGGAAAAAAATATATTTTTGAAAAAAATATATAAAATCAATACTCTGTATTGAGTATTTTGAAACTCATCAGAAATCCACCATCCATAATAAGTTTTCATAAAAAATATATCACCCATTAGAATACATATCTACAAAGAGATAGATGAATTTAAGATAAGAGAGAGTTGAAATTATGAGGGAAGAGGTGCGGGGTGGGTTTTATATAATTAGGTATCGATGTAAATGGTGTTAAATCTTGAAGAAAATTTCATTTTTATTAAAGAGAAATATATTTCTGGAAGTATATCTTTTATCCTTAAAATTAAATAATGGTATTTCTACCCCCAATAATGTTTCCATGTCATTAACCAAATAATAATTAATTATGGGGAAAAATAGATTCATCAAAAACAAAAAAAAATATTACCATTGAACACATATGGGGACTCAATTTCGAAAATTATTTTTACTTATATCAATTTTCATATTTAAAAAACACAATTAATAAACTCTATGTATAGACATTCGATGTCTCCCATCCTCCCAGTATATATTTTATGTATAAAAAAATTACCAAGATTTATAAAATTTACTTTCAATAATATTAATGAAAATTTCATTCTTTTTTAAAATAAGTATATATATATATTAATTATAATGTTATTTATTTACAACCAAACACTAAAACATGTATAAAGAAATTAAAATAGTAATAAATAGTTATTAGAAAACATCCCACTCCTAATATGATCATAAAATGGAAAAACATTACTGTGGGATATTTTTATCTAAAACCCTAGATTCAAAAAAAGGAAATTCCCTTGAACTAATGAGTTTAAATATTTCCCCCACCATGCATAGAAATCTATATATTTGACTTCAACATAAATTGTTATAATAAATGATGTAACTTTTATTATCTCTAAACCACTTAAACCCATATCTCTTGGTATCTCTATATGAAATGAAATTGGTATAGTTTTTTATTAGATGGGTTTTATAAAACTACACTAAACTTGAAATAATTTCCATTCTTAGTAGCAGTAGAATTATATACCACCACTATCATTTTAAAAAACCTAACGACCCTCTCCCCCATTACATTTATACACTCTAATTCAATTCCCCCCATAAAATTTCTTTTCCCATCCATTTAATAAATTTTATCTTTACAATAGATTATTTAATCTTCTTCTACTACGCACTGTTTGAATTTCCACCATTGTTTGTCATGTTCTTTGACTATCTCATACCATACCACCATCCCCAACACCATACACAACCCACATATTATTTTATTTCAAAATTTAATTATCTAAATATCTAATTATCATATATTCCTTAGTTATCCTTCCCATTTAAAAAATTATGTTTTATTTGAGTTAAATTATTTATTTAATTTTGATTTTATACCTCTTCAAGTCATTAGATCTCAGAATCATCATGTTTTTTATTCAATTAATCTATAAAATTTTAATATATATTATTATTTTGGATTTTTCTACAGGATATTCTTAATTTTAATGATCCAAATATGTTCATGATTACTAAGTTCATTTAACCTCCGTTAAAATAACATTAAATATGTCTATGACCATTTTTGGAATAAATTTATAAAACTAATAACTTCTTATACCTTAAGTATAAGAATTATTTTTCTATCATATTATATTTCATCAAATTTTTGAAAACATAATTTATTGATTTTTACTAAATATTGACATCCGAAAACTCTAGTAAATATCAATTTTATATTTATTTAATAAAATAACCTTTAAGGAATTACTGAATTTATTTGGTCAAAATAATCATCCATCCTGAATGTAGATCATCAATAGTTGGCTAGAAGTGAAATATATTTTGATTCTCCAAGCACAGATAACATCATTATTCCAATGTTGAGCAAACCTAGATTCGTATACATTACTATTATATTTTAATATGAATTATAATAAGGGATATATTAATGATTCATACCAGTATTTTTAGGATTTAATTCATTCTCAGTATTTGTGTTTCATATACATTTATTATTATATCATGATGATAATATACATCATTCTATTCTAAACATCTATTTAATTAATTTCAGTCACTAGTAGAGTTGTAGATTTTCCAAAAAATATTAAATATAAATATTTCATGTATAGTAATAACTAATTTTTTGAACTAAGTACCTATATTGATAAATTTCACACTCATAGGTTCACACAAATTAACATAAATAATTTTAAGCATTCTGCACGTGTTGATCTGCAACTATTTATGAACTTTGGTTACCATATTACTATAATAACACACATCGCAAGTATTAGATCTATATTAATTGAAACGTGGTATATTTATTTTTAAAAAGTTATATTAGAGTCTTCTAATTTTCATTTTGTCCATGTTTTGAATTCATTGATTTCTTAGGTCAATAATAGTTTTTATAGACAAAAAATTTAATTATTCTCATATTTGTTATAAAATTGAATTATAATATTATATTCTAACCTAATGATGATAATTATTATCTTTTAATCATCTAATAGATAATAAATTGTTTCAAATACCGCTTTATTCCATATCTTGAAAAATTAGGATACACTCAAGGAATTCTATCACAATCCGTCTAAAAATATGTTATCTTTTAATATAGATTCAATTTCCCCAATTTGAGTTCTCATATTCCATGAGGTTAAAAAGGCCATCATTTCATAATGATATTTCGATATAGTTATACAAATTCATTATTTTAAGCAAATTTTTTTCTATAATATGTATTTATAATATAATATAAAAAATAAAATGATTTGTAAGAACTAATTTTTTTTATATTAACTAAACAATAGTTTCTATTTAATGATAATCTACTTATTATGAAATAAAAATTTATCTATCGATTTGATTAAAATATTTTAGTAAAATAGTGAAAGAAGGAATATATTACAGGTCTATTTTATCTTAATTTGTAAATGTTTCATCACTATATTTGATAATATGATAATTTTATTATAGAAAACATATATACAAATCGTTTCAGTTTATAATTATAAAATTCAGTTTATCTTATATTTTTAAATAAAACATGTTTTATTATATATTTTCATATGTACATATTTGTTAATAATAATTTATATAAAACCAATAAAACATGGCTAAATGATGGATTACATTACCTTACAACACACTTGAGTTTATTATATATTTAGTGATATCTTTGTATTTGGTAATTTCTTTTTGATAGGTTGATGGATGAATTAAATGACCATATCTGAATTTTAATTATAGTTGATGGTAAATATAGATGATTTATTTGATTATTTGATATAGAAGTAGTTTCCTTATTAATATGTGTGTTGGATTTTCCAAAATGAATGACAAATTATAAAAAATTATGAGTAGCTATGTCCCTTAATAGAACATAATATATCCTCCTTTATAGAAATAAATGCAATAAATTTTTTAACTGATTATTTTGAAAATATGTGGTTGTATCATCCAAATTGAAACAATAAAATAAATCCACTTATAGATGTTATATATACTAACATGGTAAATGAAATTTTCAAAAATGAATGTCATCTTTATGAAGAAAGAAACATGCTACTGCATGATTCAGCGGTGAAAAATAAGAATGAAAATATATTTGATTAATCACATTAATATTTTGAATTTGTTAAAGAAATAAATTTGGATTTAGATAATGGATGTTCCATATAAAAGAATATATCTTATCATCTAACCCTAAACTATATCAACTGATTAATTATAATTAAGGGTTAATAAATTCTGGTGATATTTGAATTGTTTATCATGACTATTTTTTAGAGAATAAATTACGTAAATTGTTTTAACATTAAAAATTTCTTTTATAATATCGGAATAAAATTTAAATAATCACATTAATATCATAATTATTTTATTCTATATTTGTGGGAATATTCCAATAGAAAATAGTGAAATATTTTTCTTATAGATGGAACTAAAATACATTGATATAGGGTGGAATCAATGTGTTGAAATGTAGAATTAGAAAATCAAATCCCCTCTGAATATTTGAAATTTATTGACATTTAAAGTAATATTTTGATGATTATTTATGTCCTCTATAATCACTGAGTATATGAAGTGGAATGCATTGGATAATAACAATGATCAGTTAATATGACATCCAAGTGATTAAAAATTTAACTACATCAATTTATTACATGAGAACATCTCTTCTAATACTAGATATATACATTTTGGACTTAAAACTGGTGGATTTAATCATTTTGGAACATTAATTATAAATTTTAGTACATGAATAGAGCTTTTAATTTCATAAAATCTGAATCCACTACTTGTAAACATATTATCCATGTCATAGTTTTATGATTTATTATATAATATCATATGTTAGAAATTTTATATTGTCAGTTATTTATATGAATAATATTAAAACCCATATTATGCTAGGTTTTTACATCATTTGAAATATAAACTGGTGTTCAATCCCAATACAATAAGAGTTTGAACATCGATAATATGAATACCTGAAATAAAATCATAGGTTTAATCATTATTTATATAGATGAATACATTACAAAACCTCACCATAGTTGGTTCTAACAATGGTTATATATAAACCAATTTTTACAGTAAAACATCACATATTGTGTTAATAATGTTTTAGTATTTTCCAAGTGCACCATTTTCATTTTTCACTTCCCACTATAAATTTATAATTATGTAGAAACACCATTTCAAGTACCATGTATCAATTTTAAATTATTCTATTTTATATATCTATTATATTCTCCTCCTCTGATCGAAAGATTATCCATTCCTCTATTTATCGATTCAGTGCTCTTTACCAAGTATTTTTAGTTATTTTATCATTATTTAGTTTTCAAAAAAATTTCCATAAAGATATATTTTTTGATGGTTTAGTTTTTTTATAATGAATGTGAAATATTTTGATCAAGTTGAGAAAGTTATGAATTCCACATGGGATTTAATCGCTAATTATTGAAATTCCACACCATTATGAGTTTAAAAATGTCACATGATTTCTTTCATTAAAAGAAAATGAAAAATGAAAATTGATATTTTGAATTGAAGTACAATTCAACATGTAAAAGAAAATTGAAAAATATTGTTATTTTTTATTGTTTTCAAATATATTATGCAATTTTCATGTTCTTTTATCTTGTGTTTTATTTAATGAGGGAGAGTCGTATTGGAATTTTTCATTGAAACTAGACACATTCGATGTCAATTATCAATGTAACTAATATTGAATATAAATTATAACATCAGTTAATTTTATAACCAATGATTTTGAAGTTACTTTAGATTATGGTAACACGGCTCTAAATAAAGGCTTTACTAAATCAAAAAATATGCCATTTCTAGTACACAAAAACCACTAACAACTAGAGTGTGATCGAATATCCTAGGATTTTATTCATTTATGAAAATAACTGATAAAGGTATACTTAATTATCATTAAAAAATTCTAAAAATTGTATTATTTTTCATCACTTTTTTTATCTGATAAATGATTCCTTTGCAGTGGTTTCATTTAGAGCTAATAAAGGGGCATATTTCTATAATGTGCTATTAAAATTACATCACACTAAAAAAACAAAACAAAAAACAAAAAATATAGGCTATAAATTAAAAATATAATTGATATATAATTTATGAAAAAATGTAATAAAATTTCAATATTATACACATTTCAATCACTGGTTTGTACAATTACAAGGGTAAGTAAAAATTATCACAGACATTCAAAAACAACAAGGTTCCATTTTTATTTTCAAAATGACTCTTAGTCAAGATATTGTTAAAAAAACTTCACACTCTTGAGAAAAATAATTCACTTGTATAAGAAAAAATTATTATGTTAGTATTAATATTGTAACACCCCAAGATTCCTCGGTACGCTTCTCTTTAAATAATACAATAGCATGTGTTGTACAAAACATCGAGTTCTAACAAACCACAATCAATCAAACTATATGTTATGAATATAAATAATCACTTATTTAAATTTTATATTTCAAAATGGACTTAATTTTTGGATTCATAATATTGAAATTATCTTAGGGTGAATATTTGGAATTTTTCTGAAAACATTCCATTTTGAATGAATAGTTAAAAATACTCAGTTATAATTTAAAAACGAATATTTATTTAAATAATATTTTATTTTATTTAAATTTATTTTAGATCTAAATAGATACTTATTACCTATATAAGTTCATTTTAATTCATTGGTGTCAGATTATAATAATTTTACAAATATAAAAATTTTATTCAACTTTTTACCGTCTTTTACCCACCTGCTAGGAGCATTTGAATATTTACATAAAACATAATTTTACCACATTTTTGAGTTTAATTTCAAAAATTCGAGAGACACGGTTGATATTAGATGTAAAATTTGGTTCAATAAGATGAAAATAATATTTGGTGAATAGTAACTTTTTACTTTTATTTACCACTGTTAAAAGTAAATATGGTAATTAAGCAAACAATTGATATTATTATTACCCTAACACGTGTTCTAATTCTATGGGATAAGTATAATTCGACCAAAAAAAACCATAGGAATAAAATATGATCCTCTAGGTCAAAGTGGAATAGATTTCGACATTTATCATTATTTAATTCAAGGAAGATTTAAAAGTGTGAAATTCAAAGATTAATAACTAATATATTTTTAATATAGGATTATACATAAGATAAATTACACTATGAATATTAATTAGAAATCTGAAAAACGATCCTACATAATTTTATTTTATTTATAATTTTAGACATTAAATTATTAAATTAATTTATGACACAATGAAGATGCAGTAAATACCATATTAATTAACGATTAAAATAAATGACATTAGAAATATCCAAATAAATATAATTTGAGAATTTTTAAAATTTAAACTTATTTTATAGGTTAATATGACATGTTAGGGTTGGATATATGTATTTTTTTCGAAATAAAAATATCAATTATTAATTTAGGAAAACCAAAATACCAAATAGTGTCGAAATTGACATAAAAGTGTTTTTAAAACAAATATTGTATTATTAAATGATATTCTATTCCTAAAAATGTAAGGATCAGAAAAAGGAATTAAATAATATTATATATGACATTAATTAACTACTTGATCTTTTCTTGTAATTTTATTGTATATTTATTAACTATATAATATAAAAATTCAAAGAGACATGGTAAATATCAAACTGTTTAACTAAGAGTTAAATCCAATAGATAATGTTAATATAGTGACCCAGACCTATCTAAAACCAATTGGATGTGTTTTTTGAGACCCATCCCCACCTTATACTTTAAATATTTCTTTTTGGATCCATTAGAAACCAAAAATGATTTTATTATAAAATAATATTTCTAGATTTTCTTAAGGTTCCCTCACCCCTCTTATAAAAGGGAACTCATCCTTCTCTCTAATTCACACCTTCAATGCTATTTCACTCAGCCAAACCCTGCCCAAAACCCTAAAAATTGTCCCCCATTCATCCTATAGTCGTTCGATAAGTTAGAAAGACATCCTATAGAGCCCCTTTGATCTTTTCAAAAGGAAGAACCCGAAGAAGAGGTAAGTATTTCATCACCTCTTTACAGTTCCTTTCTTCTTCCACTTCCTCTTTCTTTGTTGTTTCCATTCTAAAATAATAACTCCTATATATTATATATACTATGATGTTATTATAAATATGGTACAACCATATTAATTATTCTATCCTTCCGTTGAATGACATGTCACTATACGTGCGTACGTACAGCTTACCGTCTCCACATCATGGTGTAATTGTTATTCAATACATTATTATTACGATGGGTATAATAATGATGTGTAATTTATGTAAATAATAAATATAACATGATAATGATTTTTTATATATGTTATATCATCCAATTATATATTATTTTAATATCAAAAGAATGATACTTTTAAATGTGCGTACGTACGTATTATCATCACCACGAACGCGATGAGATTCCTTCCCCATCTTATCAATTCAATCCTAATTTTCATTAGATGATTAAAAATAATTTTTAATTAATTAATATAATTCTGAAAATGAATAAGAAACATCCTATCAATAACAAATATTACTTACGTAACAATGCATATAAAAGGAAAATGAATCAGTTAACACCTGAAACGACAATAATACTAAGATATTATTAATAAAGTAATGTTAATAGATCGTATATGATAAAATATTGATGTAGATGATTATAGTATAATTTAATAACAATTATTTCCCTATTATATAGTATTTTAACATTCCCTCGACCAAATAAAAGTACAAGGTAAGGGTTTATTTCACAATCTCGTTATTATCCGAGGCTGTTTTTACGTAAGTATCTACAAGGAAATATTTATAATCCACATCCATGTTTCTAAAAAAATAATTTCAAACCATTTTCACTATTTACTAGACTATGGGTTAAAGACATTTATACCCTTATTTTACTTTTTATAAAATCTCTTGAAAGAAATTTTTCTGTCCTTTCTGAAATAATGTACTTTATGACCTTTTCGACAAAATTAAGGTAAGAATGTTTTTTTAACTTATACAGTGGGTGTGTATATTTTCCCCCATTATAACATCATTAAATCTCCCCTTACATGATTATAATAATATTTTCAAAATAAATGCTTTCTTTTATAATTATTTTACTTTTAAATGATTTCAAAATAGAATGATATATTTCTCTAAAAAAAGGTTTTCATTTCATCAACATCAACCTTCTTTTGATAGATTATAAGCCTATTTGAAGTTGATTTATTCTGATACAAAACATCCTTAATTTATAGAAGTTTTTTAATATTTTAACTTTGTATATGTTATTTTTATTCCAATCATTATTTATAGATAACATATTGACATTTCATATGCCAGTTTTAATATGAATGTTTATGTTATGTTTAAAAATTTTCATATGAGGAATGCATTGGACTTAGTAAGTGACAGTTGGAGCCCGCTATAGCTCCTAGATGCATCAGTAGGTCTCATGATACAAACTGTTTTCTTTGGAACAAGGCATTAACATAAGCTTATTTTTAGTCTTGGCACACGACCTTGAGTATGTGCTTATGAAGTCTGGCATTATGCATTCCATCATTATAAAAGTGGCTATTTATATTGCATGTGATTATTTGACTAGTAGACTGTCCATATGAGTACGTCAATGGAATTATTTATTTTTTATATTTACCATATTATGATGATTATTATTTTGAAATGGCTTTTGTTTTAGTTTTAGACATTTTCTTAAATGTTTATTCTTATTTATGAATGTTTATGCTATATTGTTATCCATAATGAGCATCTGATATCACCCCTTTAAATGTTTTATTTTCCACAGGATGCGAAGGTGTATATTATGAATGAAATGTAGGGTTATTCTATGTGATCCCAAGTTTTTCTATGGAAACAATTTTTTGGTAGGTTTCCATTTTATGGTGTAATTTAAACCATATGAATGTATCTAGTACTTACAAGCCTACTAAACTAATCAATGTTTCGAGATTTGATCTTTTGTAATAAAGCCAATGATACATAATAATGAACTGACTCTAGGATTTGGGGGTTGGGGCATTACAATTGTTATCAGATGTATTTTAGTACAAACCATGGAATTTATATTTAGATACACTATGATTAGAGAACATTACCCTAAGATAGACTTTGAGGATTAGTATAGAAGAACTTCCTAAAATTTTGGTAGTGTGGAGATTTTATGGGTTTTCCAAGAAATAAATCCCTGTCTAGAAACGATCAGGTAGAGGCAGCTCTGGCATAGATGTACCTAGGGGTAATACTCGAAAACACTACTTTGATCTACACTCGAATGGGAACTGGTGGACGTCAATAGGGCTTATTGCACTCTTGGTAACGACCCTCCTAGGGGATATGCTTAGGATAATTCCCATTTTCATTACAGACCATTATGAATGGTTTATAACTATATACTTCTTCAAATAAAACATTTTTATGATTATGGATTATATCTATAATCTCTTCAATTTATTTTAAGTGTTTTATAATTTTATATTTATATATTCCAAATCCAAAACTAATCTAGTTTATTCCATTTTTTATAAATGGCCCCTAGTGGATGGAATGGAAAACGTATCAATGCACGCAATCCATGTATGGATTTCCCTTATACTCAAGATAATTATAGTGGAGATAGTGAAGCAACTGGTGCTGATCATCTTATCACTATACTGGGAGAACTCACTCAGGTTATGAATAATATCCTTACCCATATAGAGCACCCTGATCCATAGCGTGGAGGATCAATGTCAGATATCTTCATTATGAAACAACCACCATCATTAAATGGGAGTACAAATCCATTAGTAGCTATGAAATGGATAAATTCTTTAGGGAAAATATTCATCTCCTTGGGCAGTAGTGAAAGGGAAAGAAATTTCATGGCAGTTTACCGCCTCACTAGAGATTCTAATCAATGATGGTAATTGATTGAAAACACAAAAGAAGGTGATGAAGTATCAAATATGTAATGGAGGGAGTTTAAATAAATTTCCATAGAAAAATACATTCCTCATGACCATCGATTGGATATTGAAAGATAATTTCTGAGTTTGAGGCAAAAGGAGGATGAGCAAGTCGCAAAGTATGAGGCTAACATTTCAAGGTTAGTGAGGCATGCAGCAGATTATATACGTAATCTAAGAAGTATGATTGATAATTTATTTGATTGGTTAAAACCATTTCTCCATTGAGAATTAGTCTCACAATCCTTCTCATCATACAATGATATTGTCTCATGTGCTATCCATATAGAAAAAGAATTATCTAATTCTGACAAAATTTATGAAAATCAATAGTAGAAGAGATATGATAAACAATATGGAAATGGAAATAAGGGGAAGAAGGAAAAAGTTAAATATCTATCCTATAGTTAATTTGGGAAGAAACTCCCATGTACTTACCTGAAGGGAATGGGAGTCTGTTACAAGTGTTGTGAAAAAGGCCACAAAGCTTGTGATAGAAAGGGTAAGAAAGAGGCTATTGATGTTGAATGCTATAATTGTAGATAAAGGGGGAATTATGTGAATGAATGTCATAATCTTTAGGGGAACATATCTCAAAAATTCGAAGGGGTCACGGAAAATTTTATGCTATCACTACAGCTGAGGTTGAAGCTCCGAAAGACATAGTGGTAGGTAATTTAATGGTTTCCTCAAGTTTAAACAATGCTCTATTTGATTCTGGATCATCACATTCTTTCATATCTTAACAGTTTTCTATGAAAATTAGATATTCCCAATTTGATTTAATACAGGAGTTTTCAGTCAAAACGCCTAAGGGAAGTATCATTGCAACAATCTTTTGTGAATCAGTCCCCATTAGAGCATATAAATGTTCTTTATCTTCTGATCTCATCGTTAAACCCATGATTGAATTTGACATAATCCTCGGTATGGATTAGCTTTCGGACCATGATGCTAAAATTTATTGTAAAAAGAAGGAGGTCACTATTTTTTATTGCGATGATAAAGAACACCTTATCATTAGAGAAGAATCATCACCACCTATTTCATAACTAGATCCACCCATAGTTTCTCAACTAAATTCAATTATTGGATAGGAAGATAATGAAATAACTATGGACGAGGAAAATAATGTTCAAATAGAGGATGTACCTATTTTTCAAGTGTATAGTGTTGTATTTAAAGAGGATTTACCTGGATATCCTCCAGAACATGAAATTTCATTTTCCATTGATTTAATTCTGTGTTCAGGGCCCATATCAAAGACCCCTTATAGAATGGCCACTCTAAAATTAGTGGAAATAAAGAAACAACTAGATTAATTGAGTAATAAGGGATTTATTTGACCTAGTGTTTCTTCATGGGGATCCCATGTCTTTTTTATTAAGAATAATGATGGATCTATGAGGATTTTCGTTGACTACATGGAGATCAAGGCTATAATAATAATGAACATGTATCCCCTACCTCGCATTGATGATTTATTTGACCAACTTCATGGAGCTCAATACTTTTCAAAGATTGAACTCAGATCTAGATATCATATGTTGTGTGTGAAGAAGGAAGAAATTCCGAATACAACATTTTGAACCAGGTACATGCATTTCATGTTTACAGTAAGGCCTTCTGGATTGACTAATGCACCCTCTGTATTAATGGATCTAATGAATATTATTTTCAAAGATTATCTTGATGAAATTGTAGTGGTATTTATTGATGGTATCTTTCTACACTCCAAACGCTATGAAGATCATGTAAATCACATTTTCATTATCCTGAAGACTCCTAGAAGACATGAATTATATGGGATGTTTAGCAAGTGTGAATTCTGGCTTCAAGAGATTTATTTTCTTGGCTATATCATCTCTAAGGATGGACTCTTTGTTGATCCATCTATGAAAAGAGAAATCCAAGAATGGCAATCATCGATGAGTATAACTGAGGTACGTAGTTTTATTGGTTTAGCAGGTTATTATCGGTATTTCATCCAGAATTATGCCTGGTTGGCTAACCCATTAAACTAGCTCACACGTAAAGGGGTGAAATTTGTTTGGAAAAAATAATTTGAATAATGTTTTTATGAATTGAAGAGAATATTAGTCAATGCTCATATATTGACTCTACCAATGTGGAATGATTGGTTTTTATTTATAGTGACGCATCAAAGAAAGGACTAGGTTGTGTCCTTATACAGAATGATAAGGTTATTTCTTATGCATCATGACAGCTAAAAATTCATGAGAAAACTATCATACTCATGATCTTGAGTTAGCAGCAGTAATTTTTTCCTTGAAGATATGGAGAAATTATCTCTATGGTGGAAAATCTGAGATTTATTCTGATCACATGATTTTGAAGTATATTTTCTCACAAAAAGAACTCAACATGAGTCAAAAGAGATTTCTTGAACTGCTCTAGTATTATGATTTCACTATGCACTACCACTCGGGGAAGGAAAATATGGTAGAAGATGCTTTATGTAGAAAGGATCATGGAGTTTTGAACAAGATGAGAGTTGAAAGGGATTCTATTTTCATGGATCTAGTAAAAGATGGACATAGGAATAAAAATGTTAGGTGAAACATCAATGCTTTTCAAATTGATTCTAAACCATCTTTACATGAAAGAATGAAATTATCTTACGGTTATGATGAGGAATTTCAAAAGAAGATTAAATCTGTGAATGATGGGAGATTGATCCACATAGAATATAAAGTTGCGATTTTGAAATTTGGTAAGATAATTTGGGTTCCTAATATACCTAATTGGAAAGGGGAATTGCTAGATGATGATCATAGCCCCAATTTCTCTATACACCCTTGGACCAAAAAAATGTATAGTGATTTGAAGGAACATTTTTTTGGTACAAAAATGAAGAGGAATATCATTGATTGTGTGTCAAGATGTATGGTCTGACATCAACTGAAAGTAGGAAGCCAATAGCCTGGAAGAGTCATGTCTCCTCTTCCCATACCTGAGTGGAAATGGGAAAATATTACAATGACATTGTTATGGGACTAACAATGACTCCTAGAGGGAATCATGAAATATGGGTCATTGTTGATCATCATACCAAGTCATCATATTATTTTCTTATAAGAGAATATTTTCCATTTGATCATTTAGAAAGATTTTATATTAATGATTTTGTTAGAATTCATGGAGTACCCCTATCTATGGATTTTGATCGTAATCCCCATTTTACATCAAGATTCTGGAAAAATATTCAGAAATCCATAGATACTGAAATTCATTTGAGCACTGCCTACCACCCTCAAACTGATGGAAAATCAGAATGGACTATTAAAGCCTTAGAAAGAGTGTTGATATCTTTCTCACATGACTTTCATGGTATGTAGGATCTATATTAACCTTTGATATAATTCTCCTATAACAATAACTTCCATTAAATTATTTAGATGGCACCATATGAAGCATTATATGGAAATAGATGTCGTACACAAACATGTTGGGATGATGTTGGTGAAAGAAAACACATTGGCCCAGAACATGATGAGGAAATGATTGAAAAGATGAAGGTAATCCACACCTACATCAAAGCAGCTCAAAGTAGGCAGAAGAGTTATGCCGATAACTGAGGGAACGATTTGGAATTTCAGCTAGGAGATCATTTTTTCTTGAAGGTGTCTACATTGAAGAGAATTATGCATTTCAGGAACAAGGGTAAATTTAGTCCTAGGTACATCGGACCTTTCAAAATTCTAGAACGAATTGGGGTTGTAGCATACCTTTTGGCAATACAACCAATTCTCTCCAAAGTTCACGATGTGTTCCACGTATCACAATTGAGAAAATATATGCTTGACCAAATGCATGTACTCACGTATGTGGAATTAGAACTAGAACCCGATATGTCTTAGTGGGAAGAGCCTTTCAAGGTTCTTGATATAAGTGAACAATTTATGAGAAACCGAATGACTCATCTGGTAAAGGTTCTATGGAGAAACCCTAAGATGGAAGAGTCAACGGGGGAACCCGAGGAACTTATGATGAAGAACCACACAAGACTTTTTATACAGTAATATTCTAGAAATTTCAAGAAAGAGAATATTTGAATGTGGGGAGAATGTAACACCCTAATCATCCACGATACTATTCTCTTTGAATAATACAATAGTGTTTTTGTAGGCAAAATCGAGTTCTAACACAGCACAACCAATCTATATGGCTGTTATGAATAGTAAAACCCAATTTTTTAAATTTTTTAAATTTTATCATTCAAAATGGACATCATTTTTGGATTATGAATATTGAAATTAGCTTAGGGTGAATTTTTGGTATTTTTCTGAAAATATTAAATTTTTGATGAATAGTGAAAATTACTGAGTTATAGTTTAAAATGGAATTTTTATTTTAATAATTGTTTATTTTATTTAAATTTATTTTAGGTCAAAATAGATACAAATTAACTATATAAGTTAAATGTAAATCATTGGATTCAGTTTATAAATATTTTAGATATATAAAAATGTTATTGATCTTTTTACCGTCTTTTACCCACCTATTAGGAGCATTTGAAAATTTATATAAAACATAATTTTACCGTATATATGAGTTGAATTTTAAAAATCATAAAGACATGGTTGATATCAGTAAGTAAAATGTGGTTCAATATGATGAAAATAATTTTTGGTGAATAGTATCTTTTTTCTTTTATTTTCCATGGTTTAAAGTTAATAGGGTAACTAAGGGTAAAAATGATATTATTATTACCCTAACACATGTCCTAATTATATTGGATAACTATAATTAGACCCAAAAACCATAGGAAAAAAATATGACCCATTAGATCCACTTGGATTTGATTATGACATTTATTATTATTTAATTCGAAGAAGAGTTAAAAGTATTAAATTCACTGTTTAATAACTGAACTATTTTTAATATAGGGTTATACATAAGATAAACGATACTATAAATATTAATTAAAAAAATAAATAGACTTCCTACATAATGGTAATTTTTTATTTTTAGACATTAAATAAATAAATTTATTTATGACACAATGATGACGTAGTAATTACAGTATTAATGATATATTAAAATAATTGACGTTATAAATTACATAATAAATTTAATTTGAGACTTTTTATAAATTACACTAATTTACTTGGTTAATATGACATGTAAGGGTTGGTTTGATGAATTTTTTTTAAGTAATAATGATGTTATGAATTTAGAAAAAACAAAATACCAAATAGTGTCAAAATTGAAAGAAAAGAGTTTTTATAACAAATATTATATTATTAATTGATATTCTATTCCTAAAAATCTAAGGATCAGCCAAAAATCTAAATTAATATTATATATCTCACTAATAAACAACATGAGGTTCTCTTGGATGTATATTGTATGTTTATTAACCTTATAATATAAAAATACAAAGAGACATGATAAATGTCAAACTATTTAACTAAGAGTTAAATATAAAATATAATGTCAATATAGTGACCCAAACCTGTCTAAAACCTATAGATTGTGTGGTTTTCAAACCATCCCCACTATGGCCTTTAAATATTTCATTTTGGATCCATTATAAACAGAAAATTGTTTTATTATAAAATAATATTTCTAACTTTTCCTAAGGTGCCCCTCACCCCTCTTATAAATGGGAACTCCCCCTACTCTTTAATTCACACCATCAAAGCCATTTGGATCGGCCAATCCCAACACAAATTACCTCTCAACTATCCTCCCTTCATCCAAGAGGCCTTCCATTAGTTAGAAATACATCCTAAGGATCCCATTTGATCAAATCAAAAGGGATAACCTGAAGAGGAGGTAAATATTTCATCTCCACATTCAAGTTCCTTTCTTATTCCACATCCACTTTCTTTGTTGTTTCCAATATAAAATATTAAATCTAGTATATTATATATACAATTATGTAATTATAAATATGGTACAACCATATTCATTATTCTATCCATCTTTAAATGACATGTCACCATACGTGTGTACGCACAACTTATCATCTCCACATCGTGGTGTAATTGTTATTCAATACATTATTATTTGGATGAGTATAATAATGATATATAATTGATTTAAATAATAAATATAACATGATAATGATTCTATGTCTATTATATACCATCCAATTATATATTATTTTAATATCAAAAGAATTATATTGTCGCTCGTGCGTACGTACAGATTACCATCTCCATGAACACGATGAGATTAATTCTCCATCAAATCCATTCAAGATTAATTTGCATTAGATGATTAAAAATAATGTTTAAATACATAATATGATTTTTAATATGAATACGATATATCTTATCCAAAACAAAAATTACTTATGTTACAAAGCATATAAAGGAAAACGAATCAGTTAACACCCGAAACGACGATAATACTAAGATATTATGAACAGAGCAATGTTAAAACATCATATATGATATCATATTAAGGTATATGATTCATGTATAATTTAATAACAATTATTTCATGATTATACAAGAGTTCAACCTACCCTCGACCATGTAAATGTACATGGTAAGTGTTTATTTCACAATCTCTTTATTATCTGATGTTGTTTTTATGTAAGTATCTACTGGGACATCTTTATAATCCACATCCATGTTTCATTAAAATGTATTTCATAACATTTTTACTATTTACTAGAATATGGGTTAAAGTCATTTATACCGTTTTTTTTACTTTTTATGAAAGGGTTTGAAAATAATCTTTTCGTCATTTCCCAAACAAGGTACTTTATGACCTTTTCGACAAAATTAAGTTAAGAATGTTTTTTAACTTATATGGTGGGTGAAACTATTTTCTGTCATTATAAAATCATCAAAACTTACATTATAAGCTTATAAGAATATATTAAAATAAAATGTTTTCTTTTATAATTATATGACATTAAAATTATTTCAAAATAGAAGAGATATTTCTCTAAAAAAGATTTTGATATCACCAATATCAACATCCTTTGATGGATTTGAAGCTTATTTGATGTTGATTTACTATGATACAAAACTTCAATATAGTATTGAAGGTTTTATGATATGTTTGATTTTGGATGGGTTATTTTTATACAATTCATGGTTTATAGATAATATAGTGACATTTCGTATGCATGTTTTAATAATTATGTTTATGTTATGTTTAAACCTTTTCATATGAGCAGTGTATTAGACCTAGTAAGTGATCAGTGGAGCTCCCTTTAGCTCCTCGATTCATCGGTAGGTATCATGAGACAAAATAGTTTCTTGGAATAAGGCTCTGAAAAAATCATATTTGTAGTCTTGGACCAAGGCCTTGACTATATGGTTATGAAGTTCGACATTATGTATTCCATCATTATGAAAGTGGATAATGATATTTCATATGATTATTCAACTAGTAGATAATCCATGTGAGTATGTAAATTGCATTATTTTGATTTATATTTTGCATATTATGAAGAAGTTTATATTGAAAATGCTTTTGTTTTAGTTTTACACATTGCCTTAAATTTTAATTGTTATTTATGAAAGTTTCCGCTATATTGTTGTCCTTACTGAGCATCTGTGCTCACCCCTTTATATGTTTTATTTTTACCAGGAAGCGAAGAAGTATATTATGACTAACCTATAGGGATAGTCTATGGGATCTCAGTTTTGTCTACAAAAACAATGTTGTTGTAGTTTTCCACTTTATGATGTAATGTAAACCTTGTGAATGTATCTAGTGAATCCAAGGCTACTAAAATAATCAGCCTCTTCAGACTTGATATTTTGTGATCATGCCAATGATATGTAATAATGCACCGACTCTGGGCTTCTGGGATCAGGGCGTTACAAACATTGAAGAATAAAATTAAATACAAAGTGATAATTTTAACCTAAAAACATATAAGTTGTGTTAGAACAAACACATCGTGTATCATAATGAGTTATGATTGGTTATTACATGTCTCATTATTTATTATCCTCTAATATAGGTACTATTGAATTGGATCTCATCTATGGTGATAAAAAATTGATTGTGGATGAGATCCAATTCAACATGACTCGATTTTTTAGAATAAGCCATAAAATGTCCACTATTTCTTGTTCTTCTCCACGCATCATATATGTGAAAATTATCTAAATCAGTATAAGATAAATAATGAAAAGTAAATAAATTTAATAATAATATATTAAATTTTTGGTGAAAAAATTGAGATCATTTTATCAGTTTTGGTAATGTAATGTGCGGTTTAAACTTGAATGACACTTATATGTTGAAAATACACTCTTAAATTCACAATGACCAAATATTATTTCGTATTTATGTGTGGTAAAAATTTTTATGTTACAAATGAATTGTTGATCATCCTAAATTATGAAGACAATCTATGTGTGTTTTCCATGTTTTCAATGAGTAACACACATTTTTTACTAAATTGTCAATTTTAAAATGATAATAGATAATTTGAGTCATATTGAGCACATCATGTATCAAATTGAGTTGTGATTTATTTCTATATGTCAAAAAGGACTTATGGATATTTTTTTCCAATGTATCAAATCAATCATAAATTCTTTTATTTATTTTGGGTATGTGATATGTGTTTTCAACAAAAAAATCTATTTTAAATTAAAACCATTCAATTTGAGTAATACTTGTCACACAATGCTTCAAATTGAGTTGAGATTGATTATTACACATCAAAAATTAC
The DNA here is from genome assembly GCA_963277665.1 of Viscum album. Taxonomy (NCBI): domain Eukaryota; kingdom Viridiplantae; phylum Streptophyta; class Magnoliopsida; order Santalales; family Viscaceae; genus Viscum; species Viscum album. Next base: position 144,259,366 of record OY728126.1, on the reverse strand, counting down.
TTATGGATCATTGTATCAATGTGAAAATACAATATGATTGTGTATTCTTAGTTTTGAGTATATCACACATTTTTTCCTCGAATATAATTTCAAATTAAAAACATACACTTTATCTAATACTATTTCTATCATGTGTTGGTTTGATGTGGGACTAATTATTACATGTAAAAAATGATTTATGAAACATTTTACTAATTTTCAGGATAATTTGAGTGTGTTTTCGTGGTTTTCAGTGAGTGGGTCATGATTTGACATAAAATTTAGATTTTAAATTGATAATAGACACTTTAAGTAAAATTAAGAAGGCACGGTACCTGTTTGAGGAGAAGCTGATTCATACACCTCAATAATTACTTATAAATATTTTTCTTATAGTATCAAAATAATTATAATTTTTTAATAAGTTTTGAGAAATTCAAATATCATTTTATATAAAATTTCAATTCTATATATATAGAAACCCTTAGAGTCACACTAGTCACACCATCTATATGATTGAGAAAAGTTGATTATTATACATCAAAAATGAATTACGTAATATTTTTTAAAGTATCAAAATAATCTAAATGGGTTTGATCAGTTTTTATTAGGTCACTTGTGATTTTTACTAAAAATTCATTTTAAACAGAAATATGAATCTTGATTCATGCCATTCAGACTATTCATTGTATTAACATGAAATTGATTCCTATATGTTATAAATGACTTATGGTTATGTTTTTTAATTTATTAAAATAATTTTAAGGTGTTTTATTATTTTAGATTAATTTATTTTCATTTTTCTCTAAAATTTCATGTTAATATGAAAACATGAAATTTTAGTCATACAAATCACATCATGTATCGGTTTGACATGAGACTGGTTCAAACAAGTCAAAAATAACATATAAACCATTTTCCTAAATTATTAAGACAATCCAAGAGTGTTTTTTTTTGTTTTTAGTGAGTGACACATGTTATGATCTAAACTTTCAATTTTTAACTAATAATGGACACTTTGAGTCATACTGGGAACATTGGGTATCAGATTATATTGATACCGATTCCTGGACATGAAAATAAATTACAGAGAATTTTTTTTATGTAGTGAAACAATCAATTTTTTATATAGGTTTTGAGTATGTGACATGAATTATCACCCAAAATGCCTATTTTAAATTTGAATAACACAATTTGAGTAATATTGGTAACATCATTCTTCCAAATGAGGTGTGACTGATTCAAACATCTAAAAAATTTCTTATTGAACATTTTACTAATTTATCAAAACCTTCCATATGTGTTTTTTTAGTTTTGAGTATGTCACATTTTTGTACTAAAATTTCATTTTAAACCGAAAACAATCTCTTTGAATCATACTGGTCACAGCCCATGTTGGGTTAATATAACATTGAAATATACATGTCACAAATCACTAATGAATGATTTTCCAAAATTCTAAGAGACAATGTGAGAAAATTTTCTAAATTTAAGTGATTTAAACACATATTGAAATAAAATTTCAATTTCAAGCTTATAATAAACCCATTGAGTCATATTAGACAAACATACATGAAATTGTGGTGAGTATAATTTTTACACATCAAAAATGACTTCTTTATAATTTTATTTTAAATTATAGAAACAATCTGGATGTGATTTCTTAATTTTGAGTATGTCACATTATTTTTTAAAACAATTGCATTTAAAAAAAACATACACTGGTAGTGATATGGGTTAGTACATGAATCATATTGATGTGTGGCTGATTCTTACACATCAAAAATTATATATGGATCAGACTTCAAATTTTTGAAAAAAATATGAATATGTTTTCTCATTTTGGAGACTGTCAATTTTGGGTTTTATCTAAATTCCATTTTAAAAAGATAGCATGCACATTGAGTCATATTGGTAACACTGTGAGATGTATTTACATGTGGATCATTCCTACATGTAATAAATGGATTATTGATTGTTTTCTTAAAATTTCAAAGCAATATTAATGCATTTTCATTGTTTTTAGTATCTCATTTGTATTTTTACTAAAATTTCATTTTATAATGAAAACACACAATTTTAGTCATACTTGTCACATAATCTGTCAACATGATTTGAGACTGATTTCTACACATAAAAATCACTTATTATTTATTTTAATATATTATAAAGACACTATGAGTTCCTTTAATCTGTTTTTAGTGATTGATGCACGTTTTGAACTATAATGTTAATTTTACTATGATAACAGACACTCTAAATTGTACAAGGAACACCTTGTGTAATATTGAGAGGTATTTGATTCATACAAGTCATAATTGATATATGAATGTTTTTATAATGTATAAACATTAATTGAATATCATTCTATTGATTTTGAGTATGTGATGTGCATTTTCAACTAAATTGTCAATATAAAATTTAAACCACACAATTTGAGTAATATTGATCACACCATGAATAATATTGAGATGATGATATTTCCTATCTATAAAAAGGGAATTATGAATAATTTTCGTAATTTTTTAAAATAATATGATCATGTTGGCATTTTTGTAGTGTGTAATTTTTTAAAAAAAAATTAAACTAAAAACACCGACTTTGAGTTTTACAGGTCAAATTGTATATCGGTTTGATCTGATAATAATTCTTACACATAAAAATTTAATTATGATTTTTTTCTAAATTATCATGAAAACCTATGCAGGTTTTTGGGGTTTTTAGTCAGTGAAAAATGTTTTGATTTAAATTTTCAATTCCAAACTGATAACAATCACTTTGTGTTATACCAAGAACAACATGTATTATATTTAGCTGAGGTCACTTTTAAAGAATCAAAAATGAATTATGGATCATTTTATAAAATTATAAAAACAATTTTAATGTGAATTATTGATATTTAGTATGTCACATAACTCACTAAAATGTTAATTTCAAATAAAAAGACACTCTTCAAGTGGTAACAGTCACAATGTGCATTGGATTGCGGTGTTTTTTATTCCTAAATGTTATAAATTACTGATAAATAATTTTATACAACATTAAAATAATTTGAAAGAGTTTGATTAGTTTTGTGTATGTCACTTTTTGTATTTAATAAAATTTCATTTTAACAAAAAACATGCAGTTTGAGTCATATCAATCACATTGTGCCTCAGATAGACATGGAAATTATTCAAAACATCAATAATGAAATAAGGATCATTTTACTAATGTATCAAAATAATCCAAATTCATTTTATCTATTTGGAATATGTCATATTTTTTTACAAAAATTTCATTTTAAAATGAAAAAAAAACACAATTAGATTTATACTAGTCACATATTGTGATAGTTTAACAAGAAACTGAATCGTATATATCAAAAATAACTTAAATATATTGTCATATATTATCAAAACATACTGATCATATTTGCTCAGTTTTCCGTGAGTGAGACATGTTTTGTACTAAAATGTCAATTTTAAGCTAATAACATACACTTTGAGTCTTACTAGGAACACTATTTATTGGATTGAGATGTGGCTAATTATTATATTTCTAAAACGAATTTAGGATCGTAATCCTAAAGTATTAAAATTATCTGAAATTTGTTTTTTGGATTTTGTGTATGAAAATATTATATTTCACTAAAATATATATTTTAAACTCAAAAAAAAAAGAATTGTTAAAATTATATTTTTTTCATGGAAAACACATACATAAAGTTGTACTTACCACATCAGGTGTTTGATTGATGTGAGTTATATTCCTACACATAAAAAATGAATTATGGACTTCTTTTATAAATTATAAATACAATCTGAATTTCATTTCTTGGTTTTGATCTTTTGACATGTATTTTGAACTAATGTGTAGATTTAAGAAAATAAATATTAAAAAAAATTTACAAAATTAACTAAATTAGGATAAATCATGATAAAATTAAATAAATAAGTAGGTGTAATTCACCTATTAATGATGTTTATATATATTCTGACCACATGTCTACATTCCATTCATTTCTAACCAGGATATTTATCTCTATTATATGCCTCCTTGATAAATTCGTTAAAAATAATATATAAGAATTATGATTCAAATGATTCACATCCCAAGGGTATCTCGAAGGTCATTGACCATACTACATCACAAAAATTTTAGGTAATCACCTAAATTTTATGTTTGTAAACATTATGATAGCATGTATTCTTCCCACTCATTTATCAATTTATTTAGTTATTTGTTTTAGTATATTGATTATCATTAATATTCATATTAATATTTTTTAAAAAAAATTAATTTTTTAGAAATTACATGTTTGGGAAGGATTGTAATTTTATCTCATATGATATCATTCATAAATTTTCATACATAATATTCACAATCATTGTTGTTATCTTTCTTATGAAACTACATAAACATTGACTAAAATACGAAATTTGTTTCAAAATATGTTTTGATGTTAAAATAGTTCTATATATACATTAATATATTTCTTTTTTAAGTAATCCATTAAAAACATATATTCAATCACCGACCTGATTCCATGATTTAGTCTATATTTAAAGATATCCCGATCATAACAAAAATATTTTTAAAACACCAACTGAAACATAAAATTCGAATTTTATCAATAAAATCTTTATTTTAGTTCATTACTAAGTTAAAATAGACATGATTTGATATCAATTTGTTTTAAATTCATGCATTAGATCCAAAAAATAACTATTTTTTGTATCTAGAAAGAATGTGATAAGCATCCATTGATTCTTAAATAACTATCAACAAATATGTAACAAAAATATAAAAAAATATTTTTATATGATTAGATGATATGTTTTTACCCCGACATTATATGAAAATAATTCAATCTTTTATTAATTGGTTCTCAAATGCCTCATTTGTATAATATTATTTCTTATGATCTTCTTTAAAATCCAAAAAAAAATCATAGAAAAGATAATGGGGTTAATGAATCCAAACCATGGTGTGTGGGGTTCTTCATTTATATCATAGTAATATTAACAGATAAAGAAAATATAAATAGTTATTAACATTAATATACATATTAGTTAAATATTTATAGATTTATTATGAATATATAACATGTGTACATATTGAAAACTCGAACTCTCATCCATTCAAACATTAGTATCTCATTTATACTATCGAGACCAATCACATATAAAAGGAAAGATCTAAATATTTCTTCATCATATGGAATTTAGGAACTTTTCAATCTCTAAATTTTGTGTATTTGTGAAGTTGAATAATAATCGATGTTACATTGGAACTGATGGGGAGAAGGTTCTCATAGATGGCCTTTTCTATTTATCAATTCACTTGATTTTATTTATATAACCTTCCATTTACCCAAAATTTTATCTATACGTAATACCATACCCACATCATGAAATGTTTCATTAATTATTACAGGTTTATCATTTTAAATTTTTTGTTAAGGATATATAACATTTATCTTTATAATATTAGATATCTATGTTATCAAAGTATCAATTACGTCATGGACTATTGTAATATCTTTTTCAACTAGTAGAACATACAACTCAACACTCCACTCTTGATCTCCTTCAATAGTCACTATCATTTGAATCATTACGAGTTTTTTGTTGTTTATATTTCTTCTAGGGATTTTACACACTGTACCCCTCACAACATGGGTGTGTGTTGTTGTTGATAGATAAAAATCACCTAAAACATTACCCAACATAATTCTGGAAATATCAAGTTCTCATATGTTGTTTGATTCACATTAAAGATAATGAATAATGATTTAATTGATTAAATCAGTTAAGTTATATAGTAGTGGGGAATGAGTATCCTCAATAATATTAGTTTATTTTATAGTAAATGTGGAAATCCCTATTCTACTACCATTTTTCTTTGATATTTACATATATATTGGTCAACTAACCTAGAGAGAACAATAATATCATGAAATGTGTCCTAAAAATATTCATTTCCACATGAAATTATTTTATTTTATGGTATGTATATTATTTGTGTTTTATCTTTTTGAAATATATTTAGGTAGACACTCAAAAACCTACACCTATAATACAACCATATTGTTCGAGTTACAGTAATGCTATAGAAATCGGGTATTCTTATGGTATAGATGATGTTAATTCTTGTGTCTGAACCATATATGAATCATATAAACATAAATAGATGTTTTATGTAATTTTTTTTATTAATAACAATGATTTATAATTATTCCTTACTTGAAAATTTTTACAATACTTCTTTTGGGTTTTCATTAATTAGTTTACCCTCCTTATTTACATGGGTCCCCTTCCACAGTACATGATGTGGTATGGAAGTGGTTTCTGATTTTGATTTATCATTATGTATATAAACATAGGATCATGTGTTATTTCATATAAAATAAAAAAAATTATCGTTTATAAAAAATGAAATACATTTTATTACCTAGTGAAGTGTATTACATATTTTCATTTGGATAAGTATACATTGGTTTTGATAAACATTATTTATTTTCATCACACAATTTTTATTTCAATTGTTATCAATTTTCAATCAATTTGGATAAAATAAATAATGTAAAATAACATTTTATAAACTACAATAAACCTAAAATTATTTCTAATCCTGAAAAATGATTAAATCATTCCATGTATCTAGATTTATAATGTGTTTATAAGTAACTACTTATAGGGAATTTATACTCTCCTTTGCATCACTTAGATAAAACATGTTAATTAGATTCCAGAAGCCGGTATAATATTTTTCAGTAGCTATGAGGAAATATTTTTTTGTAAATCATCCAAAATAAACAAACTATGTAAGAGGTAACGAAAATTAAATCATCATTTAATTATATCACACAACCATTCATGCTTCATTTTTTCACGTTGTCGATATTATAAAATCCCACATCTGAGTTCCTAGAGTACATGTTGCTAATTGATAATATAGAGCATGAAATACAATTTCAATGGTCTATTCCATGTACTTCCATGTGCTAGGAGACTTACTCTTGATCCTTTGCTGATTGTTGAACTCTACAAGTTTTATCCCTACATTATTCCCACATAATGATAAAGGGTTAAATGTCAAAATTATATGATTAATTTTAGAAAGAATCAGCTTTATTTTTGGTTTCCTACTGAATTAGAACCCCGAAATTATATGTGTTTGGTTGGGAGTAGTGATCTGTAAGGGTTCCCTCATGGGAATTTTCTCTCATTGTTTGCAAGTGATGACAATGCACACAAGAAAGAACATGTTTTGGCATGTGGGGATATTTATTTTTCTGATGGCCAATTTAGGAATGTGGGTGGGCCCCATTTTGGGGACCTTGTCTCTATGGAAAACATAGTGAATCCTAGTGATTCAGGACCTGAAGAACGTGTTATGTTACGGTGTATATGCTGTTAACGAAGCCCAATAATTACATTTTATATGAGAACAAGATCCCAAATTTTAGTGTTGTGGCACTACCTAGGGGGAGATATTGGGTCCACAATGAGAACATTGTGGTCCAATGTGGGTGGTGTGACTGCAACACCCATAATAAAAAGGGTTAAATGACTAAATGAAATAACTTATTTTAATAAGAAGCACCTTTTATTGGAGAGCCTTCCTCATTAGAATTTGGTAGTTAATCATGCTTGGCCTATAGTAGTTCCAATATGGGTGACATCCTGCGATGTTTCTCAGGGTGTGTGGATGTGAGAATAACGAGTACATGGATGAACATATCTCGGATTGTGAGGACCGTCATTAGATAAGTGATATAAATTGGGAACATGGATTGGTCCCTAGGAGGGGACCATCTGTATGTCGGGAAACTAGTGATGCTAGACAACCTATGACCTGCTGGCCATGTTAAAGAAGGGTTTTGTGCTGTTAATGGTCCCATGTTGTTATTTTTACGACACCCTATGTTCGCTTGTTTCATTCCTTTTCATTAGACAATTATGAAAAAAAATTATCTTCTAAAAATTATATATATTTTTTAATCATATAAATAATCAATTTTTCAGAAAATTAATCATAATGTTTTCATTCAAATAAAATATAAAATTAATATAAATTAATTAAAAAATATTTATTTTATTTATAAATATAAATTAATTTATATAAAATTTAGCATTGGAATATAGCTATCCAATATTTCCTACAAAAACCCTTTCTAGGGGTCTAGCATAAAATATTCATTGCATCAAAAATAAAGCTCATCATATAGTGGTTTAACCATCATTATCAATAAAATAAAATAATTATAATTAATGGAATTAAAATTGAATCACTATAAAAATATCATTCCAGTTGCCAATTTTTCATGAAAGGAAATTAACCATGTGTTGTATGTTTTCAATTTAAATAATGATCCATATCTTTACATCCATTAACATATTCAATTTATAATTATTATGGTTTCCAATTATGATCTACCTTAATAAGAAGGTTATTTCATTACACAATGTACATTTCTACTAGAGTTCTTATCAATCCAGAAGTACATTATGTACCATAACTATTGCCTTAAATATATTCTCAAATATCCACTCCAAAAATAAAAAAACAGTAATCATAAAGAATACAACTAATTTATTAAAAGTATCAAATAATTAGTGTTGGTAGGTATTTGATGTGAAAAACAAAACAAGCCAAGAAGGATAAATATTAATGTATAATCTATAACAAACAATATAAATCTAAATAAGAACAACTCCTCTAAATATTACATCACTCATCACTCCTCTTCATCATACCATTAGCTCATAATTAATGATAATGAGTGCAATAAAATACAACATCTTTATAATAATAATAATTATTTTCTAATAATTTTTCATATTTCCTCCTTTATGGAATTTTATTGAAATTATTTTGTTTCAATAATGATTTTTTTCATTTAGATTGTAGATAATGAGTTACATCGAAATGAAATCAGTAAAACATTCTCCCAAACATAATGATAAAAAGACATTATATATTTTTCCAATACAATGAATCCCATTGACATCATGAAACCACAAATTCCTACACAATTATTCAACAATATATCATGAATAAGTAAAACAATTTAGGTAGGAAGGATAAAATAGACTATTAATGTAGCTTCCTTATCATGGTCATTAAAGGATTAAATTTTCTTAAATGAGATATAAAATTTAAAAGTAGGCCTATAATGAATAAATGGACCAAATAAAAAATTGACCAATCCACTTGTTAAGACATGAATATTTAATAGCTAGGACATGATATCAAATAATTTTCTGGTAGTTAACACCTCCAAAATATCTATGATGAAATAGGGTATAATAATGAAAATAAATGACTATCTTATTTCCCATATTGGAATGGTAACCATATAATCTTGTAAAGTTACTCACAGAATTAATAATAACCAATAATAAATCAATAAAAACATTATATAATCAAACCATCATATGTGTTAAAGGGATTAAATGTATATAAAATAATCAATCCCCCAAAGTTATGATTTTCCTAAGTAATAGTTCCATGCTTATATTTATTCATTAAACCCCACCTTACTCATATTTGATTTTATAAAAAATTATATGAAAAACATGAAATTAGGAAAATTGAAGATAATCATTCACCAAAGATAAAAAATATATATAAATTTCTTATCATAAAATAAAAACTCCCCTAGATATGAAAATAAATGAATACATGTTTTCGACACTTTCGTCGGGGCGTGCGCGTCTGTCCGCCGGGGAGGGCGAAATGATTGTTGCCCCACATTCCCGCATTCCAAAGGTGGGCATCATCCATTCCTTGTTCAGGGACGTCTACTCCTTGATCGAAACCGGGATGATGGGATGTCGGTTCTTCCCTCCGTGGATTCCTCCTTGGAGCTCATTAACTAGCCCGGGTCTCCCTCATAGATTTAAGATGGGTTCGTGAAGCTCATCCCCGGTGCCATATCTACATGGACGCCGGTTAATTACACTGCTTCCGTCAAGACGCTCTAAGGGGTCTTTTCGGGACAGCAACCTACGGTGAGGAGAATGGTCACGTTGGGGCATCGTCGGCATGTTTGTCTTTGGTCCCTCATCACATGGCTTCTCGAGGGTGCGGAAGCCTGAGGCATCCCACATCGAACGCGGGGAACGTATACCATCTGAGGTTTTCCTCAGCTTCCCATGTTTAACACGGGGTATGTCGCGAGTTTAACATCTTGTAGAGACGGATCGGGTTGAAGGATCCCTAGGGGGAACACCGATGTTGGGGCCCGCACGTGGGAGGCTTCCCTTATATCATGGAGTGGGAAAGGGTGGCATGATCTCACCGGGATGTGGCATCCTGGGTAAGGATCAGGATGGATGGTGGAGTGAGACATGGGGCTTACGTTCTGAGATAGCCCAAGAGGGGGAATACAGTTTGACGTCATTCGGGACAAGATGCAGTTTAACATCATGCGAGACGTGATACAGTTTAACTTCATGCGGGACGGAATATAGTTTAACGTCATGTGGGACGGAATACAGTTTAACGTCATGCGGGACAGAATACGATTTAACATCATGCGGGACAAAATATAGTGTATCGTCATGCGGGATGGAATATTTGGGGCTTACGCTCTAAGGCAGCCCAAGGTGGTCGGGGAATCGACATGGAGAGGTCGGGACGACCGGGTGGTGGGATTGAACCTCATGGCGGCTTCCTACGTACCATGCGTTAGCACAGATCAAAGTCCACATAGTTCGTTGGGATGGGGCATACGCTCTGGGGCGGCCCATAAGAGGATGTCATGGTCAACGCGCACTCTAAGCCCACGTGAGTCATGCTCGGTGTGGGAAACAAGAGGTTGTAGGGACCAGATGATCACGTTGTGAAGGGTGCGTCCGTAAGAAGCGGAATAGGGATTACGCGTTGAGCAACCCAAAGAGGAAACAGGGGCTTACGCATTGTTAGCGGCCCTTGGTATCGGGGCTTACTCCAGGGTGGAGGCCTATGGTGTGACAAAGCGTAGTGGGAAAAGGACTCCACTGGCCTTGGACGGGGGGGGGGGGAAGTACGAAGATGCACGGATGAAATCATCCGCAAGAAAGGTTAGGGGCTTACGCTCTGAGGCAGCCCTTCCCACGCGGACAAACGTCGCTCCGAAAAAGGAGGATCTCATTCCATGTGAGGAAGAGTCCATTCCCATGGAGACGAGTGGGCGTAAAAAATGTCCGAGCTGGGGGGACTCTACGTGCGAAGCACGGGGTCGGACAACAGTTTAACATCGTGTGTTAAGGACGAGGTGCTTAGAAGTTTAACGTCCTGCAGCTTGGACGAGGTGGGTTCGCGCCACACCCCTAGGGCTTACATTCCCAACGCCCTCTACCCCATGTGTAAGGGAAGGCATCAGCAAGGCCATAATGAAGGGGGGCCATAGGGTGAACCATCGGGGGGTCCACGTTAGCGTGGCTATGCGAAGAAGCAATAGCTGTTAGCATGCATATGCGGAGAAGCATAAGGCAAAGCAACACAACGGGAAACACGGCCCAAGGGACCTTGAGGTTACATCACACGAGCCTGGAAGGTTGTGCGGAAAAACAACGAATGGTGCGGATGCCCGGTAGGGGAGACATCAGGTACCGGTGCAGGGGGCAGCCAAGGGGCGTCAAGGTGAGGAGTCCTGGGTTTTGCACACAAAAGGGCAGGTTTGTGCCCAAAAGACCGGGACGACGGGCAATTAGAGCAAAGGAATTGCGCACGGAGAGGGAACTACACGCATGGTTTTGCGCGCACGACAGGGTATTGCATGCACGAGGCACGGATTGCGCGCAAGGCTGGAATACTTCGGAGGGGGAAAATTCACTGAAGTCGGTGGAGTTGCGCGCAAAGGAGAACTCCGGGGCAAGGTTGCGTGAAATGAGGGTTTTACCTGGAAGTCATCTTTCGCGCGGGGGGAGCTGAATTGCGCGCACGAGAGTCACTTCGGATTCCTCAACCCCCAAACCGTTTGGGGTCACCTTCTATTTATAGGCGACCACTGGCACAGAATCCAGGTGGCACGCGAAATTCATCGCGCCTAGCGCAGCCGGCGCGTAAAAGCTCACGGCGCCGAACTGGGGCATGCAAAGAATGCGCACCTCAACAGCTCAATTCCGCGAAACCTGGTGATTCTACACGCAAAGAACAATTTTTCGCGCGGAACCTCCTTTATTTCACGCACCACATCCTGGGCCTCTGGATCGGGCCTTTGATTCCGAATATGACTTTGCTTCGTCATTCCGAAACTTCCTCCGGGAGTTACGGGCTTTTTTCGGCGTCAAAAAATGCCCCCCCTTGGAATTGGATGGGCGAGAGGTCGCAACGATCGGATTCCAAGGGAAACGCCAAAGTGTTGAGCCTCCTGGTCAAGTTACGCGCCACATTCCAATGGGGCACACAAAACAGACGGACGCGCGCGAAATACTCTTTCCGCGTAGCGCAGAACCCTGGCCTCTCCTATAAAAAGGGGCACTGGGTCCAAGATCCGTACTTCCACTTTTTTCCGCGCGATAAGCTTACCGCTCTCATGCGCGAAATTGCTTCCGTTTCTGCGTGTAATAATGCTCTGGCAGCGCGGAATTCCATCCGAAATTCGGCCATAATCTCGTGCATGTTCGGGATTTTCCGCACTATGTGTGCCAATTGCGCACTCATCTCCAAAATTCAGAGCTACCCTTCCAGATTTCGCACCGAACTCTCTGATTCCGCGCACTGCATCCTGATTTCTCCCAACTCCCGAAAAATCCGAGATGGCGGTAAACCGAGTAGATGAGGGGTAAGCTGCTGCCCGTAGGACAGAAATTGCAGCAAACGAAGAGGTCTATGACGCCAATGTGATTGTCTCCAACAATATGACCTTGTTCAACCTACTGTCTCTGGCCCAAAAGGCATATCTCTTGTTGGACAACCCCTCGCTCTAGAATTTTGGCATCCTGGAGGAGGTTCCCTTGTCGGGATTCAAAGTGGACACGCCGCGGTCTTGGGTGACTCGGGAGGACGAACTTCCTCGCTACAACATCACCAACAATTGCCATCCTTCCTGGAAAACTAGAAATATGGACATTTATGTTCTGAACCCGAGGATGAGGTCCATTACCGGGGACGAACCTGTGGCGGAGGATTCTCCGGCCCTCTACGCGAGCATGTTCCGTCAAAGCATCATGGATGACACGAAGGGCTGGCTGAAGGATTGGGACCTGCGGTCCGGGGGTAACTTCACCAACGAATGGGCCTGGGCATTCTGGGTTCACCATACTTGTGAACAGTTCGGGGACAAACTGCGGTATATCGGCCTATTCGAGGCGGTATGGACATCGCAGTTTCACTTCCACCGCCAGCCTGAACTCGGACCGGAGCTATTCACCCGGTGGTCTCCTGACACCAACATGTTCCACCTTCATCATGGGGAAGTCGGCATCAGTATCTGGGACGTCCACTGCATCGGAGGTATCCCACTGGAGGGTTACCAATACGACGAGTTCGTTCCTCTAACGAACACCTGGGGAGACAGGTCGCAGACGCCTATGCTGATGTGGAACCTGCTGCAGCTGGCCAAGGAGAGGCTGTGGGTCAGGGACTTCCTGAAGGACATCGCCTATATGGGCTGGTTCAGCCTGTTCCTTGAGAGGGATCCCGCCGTCAAGCTTCCAGGATGGGGAAAACGGTGCCCAACCGTGACTCAGAGGAGCAAGGACGGGTCATACTGGAAGACCCTGGAGGCAGGGCAATACCAATCATGGGGCTACCACGTCATTGAGGCCCGAGAACCGAACGTCCAATATGCCGGGTTCCATGCCGCCTTTCTGAGCAGGTGGCTCCTGCCGGTGCGGGACGCGAGGATGGGCGTCCATCCAGCGACTTTGGTGATGGCGGGCTCCATGGCCGCCAACAAACGGTTCAACTTGGGCGTCCCCGTTCTCGCCAAGCTGTATACCATCCTGGGGAGCATCTCACGAGGGGGGGGGGGGTCACCTTGTAGAGTCTATGGTCCCTTCCAGATCTTCCATGGATGGGTGGCAGATCATCTCGGTGGGTATACTTTCCCAAATGATGTCCGTCCTCCAGGCAATGGCTTTCCACTATCCTTGCTAAACATTGCAGGGGTGGCACCATTGACGCTCAATGAGGAGGGCATGAGGATCCACATTGGAAACCATGCCAACTTCAACTTTAGCCCGTTCCCCACCCCGGTTGGCCAGCTGGTGGACAACGGGCGAGGCTCTCTGGAACAGCAGGAATACTTCCAGAGCATTCAGGGCGGGGTGATCGTGGCTCGGATCAATGGGAAGGTGATCTGCGTGCCCTACGTGTTGTCCCGATTCGCCAGGAAGTTCGGGTTCCTTCAGCAAATGTCGAAGAAAGTATTCACGACTGTATGGCAGGAGAAGAATCCATGCATCCTGCACCAGATGTGGTTGATGTTTACCACTTTCGTCTATGGAGACATCGTTACTCTTCCTCCCACCGGGGTCGATGCTGGCCTAGCAACAGAATATGCCGAAAACTGGACCATTGCGTACCCTGAGGGTCTATTACGCAAGCGCATCCGGCAACTCGAGGTTACTCGTGCGGAAACCGGGTGACGAGAAAGAGGGCACGGTGCTGTCGGAAGGGGGGAACCAAGGGCGCGTCAGGCAGCGAGTCCTGCGCAGGCCGGGACTTTGGCAGCGGGAACATCACATGGTGCTGCCACGTCCTCGTTACCCGCAGGGGGGCCACATGAGGCGGCCATGGAACTGCCCGGGAAGCAGATAAGATATCTGCTCGAACCTTCCCAAGATGCAATTCTCCAGGCACTGTGGTCGTTCTGGATGACCCTGCGGAAATCGCTGAGCGTCGAAGCCATCTGGCAGAAGATAATGCAGAACGTGATCCAACTGCCGGAGGTCAGGCTCGTTTGAATTACCGACCGAGTGAACTTCCATCGCAGGCATGCTTATCTGATGGCCATGGACACATACGCACGCCAAAGGGGGAGGCGTGCAGAGCCAACTTTCCTAGTGAAAGTGATGCTCAGCCAGGAGCATGATCCGGAAGCAATGCCGCCGGGAGAAGGCGACGGTGATGAGGAGCCAGAGGGGGAGGAGGAATCCGGAGAGGATGAAGGCGAGGGAGAAGATGAGGAAGAGGAGCCCAAAGGTGAGGGGTCGCAAGGGGTGACCTACTAAGGGAGTCTCCGAGAGAGTGATGAGATTTCCGACTCTGATCGCGACATAACAGAGATTCTCGAGGTTTGTCTATGTCTTCATTCATTTCCCTCATTCATCCATTCTACACTCCAAATTCTAACTGACTTCCCCATCCTACTCAGGAGAAGTTGAGTGGTGGACGGGCGTCCCCACCAGAGGAGGGCGGAGAGGAACCAGTGGGACATGATGGGGATCCGACACCCATCATTGAATTAACCAGCGTATAGGGGCCTCCCCTTATGGCGACTCCTGTAGCGGTCGGAACACTGGGGACCGACACTCTGGATTCATGTATGTCTCATGCTTCACTACTGGTTCTTGGTGTCAAAATATCCCGTCTGACCAGCGTATGCCCTGCGCAGTGTTCTCAACACTGGAGGCATGTCAGGCTGCGGAGCCCGGGCCATCCGCGAGTGGACCAGCGGCGGACATACCAACTCGCTCAGAACATGCTCTCTACACAGAGCCGGCCCCGACAATAGATGAACAGGGGGGAGGAAATTAGCGGCGTTGTTCCTGAAACGCGATCGGAAGCTGGTGGAGGCATCATTGCTGCCGGGGCGAGAGAAGGTCGCTCGGACGTCGAGGATTTTATTCCTCAAGAAGACACCCCTGGGGTGGATCCTGCTACTGATATGTTGGCGGCCTTCCCCCTATACTGACCCGCTGACCCTGAGGAGATTGATGACTCAGACTCAGATGCCGCCGAGGAGAGCCAGATGACACGACGCAAAGGGTGGAAGTGTATCCAGCGCTTCCTCAGGCAGTCCCAGTCGGATTGGATGAGGCGGATGGGATCAATTCAGACCTCGCTGCGCTTCCTATGCGCCGTAGGGGCTGACGCTCAGCGCCTTCATATGGCAGTACGTGATTACATGGACGAGAAGATACGCGAGAGCAGCCAGCGCACCGACATTTCCCAATGCTGGGAAGGATCGGCGAGCGCTCAAGTACTGCTAAGGGCGGAGCAGGAAGTCTGTCACATCGAAGGGTAGTCGGAAGATAAAGAGGCCTTCCACACAACATGCTCTGAGCTCGTGGAGCAACCGACGGCCCAGCTGGCTGATGCGCAGGAACAACTGGTGGAGGCGAGTCGCCAGATGACCGTACATCAAACCGAGTGGGCGCAGGCACAAGCTAGGGCTGGCGAGCTGCGCTCTATGGTGGCCGATGAGGAGAGAGTCTTCAAAGAGTGAGAAGTGGTCCTGGAGGCTACCAGCCAGAGGGTAGCAATGCTGGAAAGATCGCTTCAGCATGTTGACCCCTAAGGGCTTTTTTTTCCATCTCATGAACTTTCTGCCTGTACTGCTCATCGTCTCAATCCAATATGTGGTCAAATCCACTCATTTTTACCCTTGGTTTAATGCTCTCAACCATAGTTTCGAAACGACTAACAACTCATCCCTAGGCTCCTATGGGTCGTGCCCAACGCAAGGAGCAGAAGATGCTCGTACCATCATTTCGTTCAACTGTGGGGAATTGACCAAGCTTTAGGTGTCCAAAATTGGGCCTGGACATCTGAGGAGACCCCTGAGCCGATTGATGTGTCGACTTCTCAATGTGCTCTTACACACAAGAGGGGAAATTCCGGGGGCATTGAAATCCATCCGAACACATGGGAATGGAAAGAAAGGGTGAATCACGCTGCCCAAATTCGGAACCCAATGGGGCAGAACCATGGAGGATAACTGTCAACCATGGCGGAAACACAACATCCATATAACGTTGGCCCGGAATGGGAGGAAAATAAATGAGGGCTGACCACCGACCATATTCGCAACACAGGGCCTAAATCAAATATCGTTGGTCAGTTTTCCGAAACGTTGGCCCAGGACAGTATGCGGACCATAGGTCGAGCATCCATACTGTTAGGGGGTCCCGTCAAACATGACCAGTTCTCCGGAACGTTGGCCCAGGAAAGTAGGCGGACCATAGGTCGAGCATCCATATTGGTAGGGGTCCCGTCAAACACGAAAGGAAATGAGGGTCTAAACATGGGGGGAAACAAGGCGTGGAAGGTGGACTGGTGGTTTGTTCGAACAGAGTCCAACACTCCCGAAATTGTGCCACCATGGCGAAGGCGCATTAGGAGGACGTACCAACCTGATCATGGGTTGTCCCAATTTCCTTGAAGGACCTCTTTGGTGAGAGAACTGTCGCTTCCCATTATTACCGTGGGGAATCCTGAACATGCTCGGGGTAGATATCCCGATTACACCACTTCCCATGAAGTCGGGCCGAGCGGCCGACAATAAGGAAGGACGAGGTTTACTAATCCCTGGGGCTGGACCCAAGACGAAAGGTCTGGGCGGTCCTACGTATCTCTTAAGGATGAGAATCAAGCCACACGTAGTTCTGAAAATACAGTTTAACGTCATGTGGGACGAAATACAGTTTAACGTCATGCGGGACAAAATACGGATCTTAGATTTAGGTCGTAGAGCTCGGACCGTAAGGATCTTAGTTTTATGTCTTAGAGCTCGGACCATAAGGATCATAGTTTTAGGTCGTAGAGCTCGGACCGTAAGGATCTTAGTTTTAGGTCTTAGAGCTCGGATTGTGAGGATCTTAGTTTTAGGTCTTAGAGCTCGGACCGCGAGGAAAGGGGAGAAACGGACACATGGCCAGGCAGTTACAAAACCCGACTTGAAGGGGGACCTAAACCCTACTTAACATGTGCTCTCTGGGGAAACGCTCGAGTCGAGGGATCGAACACGGAGGTAGGCTGGACCCGCGGGGAAGTGCCTCCGGCGTTCCTACGTATCTCATAAGGAATAGAATTAAGCCATACGTAGTTCTGAAAGTGACATGGTAATATACTAGTGCCAAGGGAAAAGGGGAGTGCGGGTGTGGCCCTTGCACTAAAAGAAGCGGCATTTGATAAATCTTTGTTTGTCCTTTAAGGTGAGTGGTTTTTTGTTGTTGTGAAGCAGCAGTCCTAGAGTAGCAGGCCATGGTGTCGCCACAAGCATCAAACCATTATAGGCGTTCACAAATGGCATGGCATAAAACCAATACACAACGTGATGTCCTCTACAACGAGGTCACCACAATGCAGTGCTGTTTTTCATCATACGGCCAGGATGATAATGTCATAGTTTAGGGTCATAAGGTTTGGACCAACATCACAGTTTATGGTCATAAGGTTTGGACCAACAATAGAGTTTAAGGTCATATGTTTTAGACCAACAACACAGTTTAAAGGTCATATGGTTTGGACCAAACGAGAGAGGAGCCTCGGGCAAAGGGGCCAACGAGGGTTCAACAATCAGGGAGGGGCAGCAGATGCTAGCTCCCAGCTATGCTGGGCCCGAAACGCAATGTCTGGGTGACTCCTCACTCCCCCAAGCGGATTAAGGTCAAGCTGCACTCACCTTGTAAACAAGATACCCAAGCACATACTCTAGCGCTCAGATGGAGGGAGCCCAGAGAGACACCGTTACGCAGCTCGGTCTGTCTGATGTGCGGGGGTGTACTGAGGGTTAGTACAAGGAGTGTCGAGATTTCACCTTGACACAGAGGGGTGGAACATGACATGAACCTTTCCACCAACATTCAGGGCTTGGGGAACTGGTGTGACGACTGAGGATTACTGTTGACCATGTTCGCAACACAGCATCCTGTCGTGTTAGCCATGGGGACAAACAAATGAGCATCAACCGCTGACCATGTTCGCAACGCGGGATTTGTATCAATTTGCTGTCTGAATCCCTCAGGGGAATTTTCCCATGACGGCAGGAGAGCCCTTGGGCGTTGTATCCAGGCTGTTCCTGGGGGTCCCTTCGGGTATGAAGGATGACGGGGGCCCGAATGAAGGGGAACACGAAGCTTGGAAAGTGGATGGAACTTTCCTAAGTCGAATATGGCACTCCAAGTTCTAGACCAGAGTGCCTTGATCACATCAGCAGATCACTGGAAAGGGTCCGAGGGCTCAGTCCGAGAGCGGCCAAGAGATGGCGGATCCCTGGACAAAAGAGGGGGCGTAATGCCAAACACCCTGGGCACCGGGAGATCATGGGATCTCCTAAGAGATGGGGTTGGACCTCACATCAAGGTGTCCAGGTAGTCCTACATATCCCACAAGGATGGGAATCAAGCCACATGTAGTTCTTGATATGTGTCTTTAAATGCCATTGGACAGAGGAGGGCTAAACCCTGAGGACAGGGTGCATGGGGTGCAGCTATCGGAAACCCAACGTGAATGGGGATAAAATATCACACCATGCCACGCGACCCCATGGTTGAAGTCCCAAAGGCGAAACAGACGCGACATCGGACCTCAAGATGGACCCAATGACGAAAGGTCTGGGCGTTCCTACGTATCCCATTAGGATGGGAATCAAGCTAGACGTAGTTCTGGAAATACAGTTTAACGTCATGTTGGATGAAATATAGGTCTTATTTTTAGGTCATAGTGCTCGGACCGTGAGAAGGGCAGAACCAAAACAGGATCTTGGTTTTAGGTCTTAGAGCTCGGACAATGGAGCGCAGCTATATGGCAGAGTGTAGTTTAAGGTCGTGCCAGACCATACAGTTTAGGCAAAGTGCTTCTTGAGGAACTTGGCGTTGGTGGGAGGAGTGATAAGCTCATCATCCATAGTCACCAGGGAGTATAGACCATTGGGATAGACCTTATGGAAAATAAAAGGTCCCTCCCACTTGGGTTCCAACTTGGGTGGTTTCCTTCCAGGAATCATTGGCGCTCTGAGAGCCAACACAAGGTCCCCTTGCAGGAAGGAGCGGAGGCAAACCTTATTATCGAAAGCTCGAGCCATCGTGCTCTGATGCCTTTCCATGTTATGTAAAGTGCCAAGCCTACTTTCGTTTAGTGCTTCCAATTCGGCTAGACGGATCTCGGCAACTCTGCCCGGCACATGCTGGTCATAGACCGCCGTGTGCAATGAGGGCAGTCGGACCTCGATGGGAAGGACGGCCTCAGCTCCATATATCAGGGAATACGGGGTCACCTAGGTGGATTTGCGAGTCATCTTCCTATAATCCCAGAGGGCGTTGGGGAGCTTGTCTGGCCAACTTTTCTTGTTCTGACCAACCATTTTTTGTAGAATGTTATAGAGGGTTTTGTTAAACGCCTCAATCTATCCATTCGCCTGCGCATGATAGTGGGAGGTGTGGGTAGAGCGAATGTTGTACATGGCGTACAATCTCTTATGCTCGGCCGCTCGGAAGTTGGTTCCATTATCCGTGAAGATAGAGTGAGGTATTCCAAACTGGTGAATGATGTTGGAACTCATGAATTCGGCGATAGAAACAGCCTTGACTTCCATATGTGGGGCTGCCTCTTCCCACTTCGAGAAGAAATCGGTGGTGGTTAAGATGAACTGGCACTGGTGGGCCATCGCCGGCGGGTAAGGCCCTACGATATCCAACCCCCAGACTACAAAGGGCCAAGAATACTTAGTAGTATGGAGAGGCTCTGGTGGCTGATGCACAAAGTTATCATGAACATGGCATGCATGAAACCTCTTGGCGTACTCGATGCAGTCGTGGATCATGGAGGGCCATAAGTATCCCAGTCTCCGAATCTGGTGGGACAACTTCGACCCGGCCTGGTGGGCGCCGTAGGAGCCAGCGTGCACTTCCTGCATGACCTGCGGGATCTCAACTCCTTGATGACAATGGAGGAGAACCCCGCCAATCCCACGCCTGTAAAGGAGCTAATCACGGCTGGGACCGCTTTGAAGGGTGAACTGTGGCGCGCGACACCGGATTCGTTCCCGCTCTGCTCGGTCCATAGGAAGATTGTCGTGCCAGAGATATTCAACCAAGGGTGTCCTCAAGTCAGGAACTGTCTCGATCACCATGCCTGAAGCCCTGGGGGGTCCTGACGCGGGGGCACCAGTGGTGAGATGGTTCAATCGCGGGCCACGACCGCCCTCCGGGATAACAGGAGCAATGACTCTTCAGTGCGCCACATGGATGATTAGGTCATCCTGTTCGGGCTCCGCGAGTGATGCGGCCAGACAGGCCAAAACATCTGCTTGACTGTTCTGCGACCGGGGAATGTGAACGACATCTGGTCGGGATGGGAACATAGCCATTAGATGGAGGGTACACTCCAGCAACGACATGAGTTCTGACTTCCTGACAGCGTAGTCACTGTTAACCTGCTTGATGACTAGCTCAGAGTCCCCTTTTACATATAGGTGGGGTACGTCAACCTCTATAGCCAACTCGAGGCCGGTGATGAGGGCATGATATTCTGCCTCATTGTTGGTGCAGCTCTTTGACAACAACAAAGAATATGTCAGAACGGCTTTCTCCGGGGTGATGAAGAAGATACCCAGGCCCACTCTATTAAGCCTAGGATCATTGAGCCTTCTACCGGTAGGGCTTCAGGAGGCGCCATCAAAGTTAATCTTCCAGCATGGGGTGGCGTGATCGACTGAGATGATTGCCTCATCAAGAAAGCCCAAATCCAGCGGCTGGTCCGTAGGGGTTGGATGAGCAGTTAAGAAGTCTGCCAACGTCTGTCCTTTGATGGACTTCTAAGTTACGAACCTAATGTCAAACTTCTGGAGGATCACCGCCCAGCGTGCCAATCGGCCGGCCAACATAGGCCGACTCAGGATGTATTTCAACGGGTCTACCCGAGAGACCAGCTGTACCTCATGGTGCTACAAGTAGTGCCGCAATTTCTGTACGGCGAATACAAGAGCCATGTAGCTCTTCTCGAGGGGAGAGAATCTAACTTCCGTGTCGAGGATCATGCGGCTGAGGTAGTAGAGGCTATTCTCCGTTCCATCGTTGTTCTTCTGGGTGAGAAGGGCACCGAGGGATCGCTCCATGGCGGCCACGTAATGGACCAGCGGATTTCCGTGAATGGGTGGCATCAGGACCAGAGGTTGAAGCAGATACTGCTAGATTTCCTCAAAAGCGGTCTGGCACTCTTTATCCCACCCATAGGCGGCACCTTTCTTTATGAGCCGAAAAAAGGGCTTACACTAGCCGGCCAGATTCGCAATGAATCGGCGTATATAGGCTAAGTGGCCTTAGAGGCCTCAAAGATCCCAAATATTACTCGAGGGTGGCATCTGACTGATGGCCTTGATCTTCTCAGGGTCAATCTCGATACCTCGATACCTGACGATGAAGCCAAGAAACTTTCCCAAGGTGACCCCGAAGGCACACTTCAACGGGTTCATCTTCAAGTGACGAGAATGGAGAAAACAGAACACTTTCTCAATGTCTTTGAGATGGTCCCAGAACTGACAAGATTTAACCACCAGGTCATCTACAAGTACTCCACCAGCGTCCTGAGGATCGGCTTGAATATGCGGTGCATAGCCCGTTGATAGGTGGCACCCGCGTTCTTCAGGCCGAAGGGCATAACCCGATAGATGAAAGTGCCCTGGGGGGCCCTGAGGGCAGTGAAATCTTCATACTCAGGGGCCATCCAGATATGGTTATACCCGGAGTACCCATCCATGAAGGAGAGGGCTTGGAACCCGGTCGTTGCGTCGATCAACAACTCTATCACAGGAAGGGGAATGTCATCCTTCAGACAGTGGCGATTAAGATCGCGGAAGTTGATAAAGACCTCGATCTGGCCGTTCTTCTTCCTGACGGGCACAATGTTGGAAAGCCACCTGGGGTACTGGACTTCCCTGATGAAGTTGGCCTTAATGAGCTTATCAACTTCGGCCTCAACCACGACACCATGAAAGGGGTGCATTTTTCTGGGAGGCTGCTTGAACCCGCGATGGTTTGCTGGGAGGCCAAGGCGGTGGATGACTACCTGGGGATCTAGTCCGGGCATCTCTTCATAACTCGAGGAAAACAGATCACGATGCTGTCTGAGGAAGTCTATGTACTGTTTCCATTCCTCGGGAGGCATAGCGGTGCTGACCAATGTGGGTCTTGGGTCCGCCTCACTACCGAGGTTCACCTGTACGAGCTCATCGACCGTGGCGATGATGCCCTCCACAATGGTAGGAGGAGCATCTTCCATGTCTTCCTCTCCGCTTGTGGAAGGATTGTCCACGGGGGGAGACGTTTCGGGGCTGCTCGACCCTGATGGAGAGCTAGCACTGGCTTGGGCGGCAGAGGTCGTCACGACGGGAGACTCATGTACCGTGGAGACCGTAGCGACAAAGGAAGTTGATCCAATCCCATCCGACCTGTGGCCCAAGGGTCGACGCTTTATGACATCGAAGTAGGGGTTTCGTGTTGACTTGAGTCGGTCGATCCCGGCTCGGCGAAACAGGCACGTATGACGTACTGCCATTGCCATAAGCCCAACACCCCGATATCGTACGGAGGTAGGAGGCTCGGGGATCACCCGGTCCTGGTTGGTGTAAGAGTACGAGGTGATTTCCCGCCGTCACTTACACCCAAAAATATGCATTCCTCTGGTACCCGAGACAACAAAGCACTCTCCCATATCGGGAGTCGTGGCCTCCAACCGATGGACTGGGAAGACATATGCATCATCCAAACCTACCCAGGGATCACTCGCGACAGCGGCAGGATCAACCTCAACTGCCAGGATCTGCTTGTCCTTGCTCTTTTAATAGTCAGCATCCTGGTAACGAGCTTCACAAGAGGAAAACGGGGACGCATCTCCTTGGAGCACACCCACTCGTCCCTTAAGGGAGTATTTGAGGCACTGATGGTATGATGGGGGAACCGATGCGTGAAGATGGAGCCATGGCCTGCCCATCAACACGTTGTAGGCAGTGTCCTGAGAGACATCCATGAATTCAGTATTGGCAATTAAGCCGCCAAACTGGGTCTTCAGTCGAATCTTGCTGAGTGGAGTTTGCTCGGTATGGTCATACCCCTAGATTCTGAGGTCGGAGGGAGTTAAATAGTCCTCGGACAACCCCAATTTTCGCAGTCTCCGAGTTGGGATCAAGTTAATCCCAGAACCCGTGTCGACAAGACATCGATGGACTTCCACGCCATTGAACTGGCTGGTCATGTACAGCGGGCAGATGTGCCCATGTATGGGAGGGTCTTCATCTTCACCGGAGAATGAGATAACCGCCTGACATTCGGCATCCTCAATCTTCTCGGCGTGGAAGGCTTCTGCGGCCACTACCTCTGTTTCAAACTGGAGGGGGATATTTAGAGCCTCGACGAGCGCCTCACGCATTTCAGACGACAAGCGGAGGGACTCAAGGATGGAAAGCCTCCCCGGAATGCCGGCTAGATGTTTCAGGACATCATACTTTCACGCCAAACGCGAGCTTCTGCTTACAGGAGGTCGCTCTGCTATTGGGGGCATGACGGGCCTTGCGGGCGGGACCGGTGACTGACTGGTACTAGGCACATCCTGCTGTTCACCAGCTAAAGCCCGGGAGGTGGCTACCATGCTAGGATCGGAAGGCCGTAGTCGGCCAGTGGCAGGGCTGGGCTGGTTGCGACGCGGGCAAGGCAATTCCGCCCGATCCAGCAACAAAAACGGTGGTGGAGGCGAACCTGTTGTCACCGGGTGAGGGAGCCGTGAGCGCTGCTCTCTATACCGGGCATGCTGCCTGGTCTCGGTGGCGTGCACGACCTGATTGGAGGTGACGACCGCCGTGCACCAGTGATTCACGTAGCCACGGTTCCATCGACTTTGGTGACGACTGAGGACATTGGGGAGGTTCACCTGGTGCTCCTCGTCGTCGGGAGCCACAAAGGGATTTACAAACTCTACGGCGTTAACCGAAGCGTACCCCGGGCTCTCGGGGGGTTCACCTGGCGCTCCTCGTCGTCGGGATCCACAAAGGGATTTACCAACTCTACGGTGTTAACCGAAGCGTACCCCGGACTGTCGGGGTGGTTCACCTGGCGCTCCTCGTCGTCGGGAGCCACAATGGGATTTACCAACTCTACGGTGTTACCCGAAGCATACCCTGGGCTCTCGGGGAGGTTCACCTGGCGCTCGTCATCGTCGGGAGCCTTACCAACTCTACGGTGTTAACCGAAGCGTACCCTGGGCTCTCGGGGAGGTTCACCTCGCTCTCCTCGTCGTCGGGAGACACAAAGGGATTTACCAACTCTACGGTGTTAACCGAAGTGTACCCCGGGCTCTCGGAAAGGTTCACCTGGCGCTCCTCGTCGTTGGGAGCCATAAAAGGATTTACCAACTCTACGGTGTTAACTGAAGCGTACCCCGAGATCTTGGGGAGGTTCACCTGGTGCTCCTCATAGTCGGGAGCCACAAAGGGATTTACCAACTCTACGGTGTTAACTGAAGCGTACCCCGGGCTCTCGCTCGAGGAGTCATCCATTACCGGATGGGGTCTCGGAGGGATCCCCATTTCTCGGGGGCATGAAATCGCCAAGCGTGTGAGAAGACAAAGAAAATGGAAGGGCGCGTTCTTTCTTCTTGGATCGCCCCCTGCTCTTCTGGCATGAAGTTGGCTGGGACGACGATGATGAAGAGGCACTCGCAGATTATGAGGGCTCTGGCTGGTCCAGGCGGGCACATATGATGCCATGGGAACAGGCAACCGTCATGCGGGCCATCCAGTATTTATACTTCTGGGACCCACGGTCGGAAACCTGTTTCCACCCATCCCCGTCGTCACTACTGCCATCTGATCCCACGAAGACACTTGCCACATTTGCCGGGGCTCGGCCCAACCTGACTATGTTGTTGTCAATCTGGTCTTGGAGCCATTCCTTGAACACGTAGCATTGCTGGATGGTGTGTCCCAGGAACCGGTGATAAGGACAGTAGTTAGGGAGATCCGTGAGATGCGCCTCTTCTGGCTTCCGATAATCAGGCAGTCGCACGATCCTCTGCTCCAAGGTGCTACAGAAATAACTAGGGACCTGGGCCTCGCCAAACGAGTAAGCCTGATTCCTTCTGCCTGGAAAGGGGACTCTTGGGGGCTAACCATGGCCAGGGGATGGAGGAGCAGGATGAGGAGGCGGAGCCGGATTACCTCACCTAGGTTGTGGCGGTGCGTTATGCGGAGGCGCCTGCCGATTTTGAGGCGGTTGCTGCTGGGCCGGAGGCTGTGGGGGTGGACCCCTATGAGCCTGCTGAGCTGGCCTCACCAGCAGCAACTCTAGCTATCTGGGGGCTTCATTCTGCGCAACAGCAGCAGGATCGGCTCTGGCGGCTCTTGTAAAGACCCGTAAATTTAAAGGAATTTTTTTTCTTAATTTTCATTGGAATTTTTCAAGAAGGCAGTTTCTCATGGCACCTGATTCCGAGGCCCGGTGTGCCCAGAATCATTTTCCGAAGATTGGCTCGGGTACGTTCAGTTAACGGACGAGCGACTTTTTCTAACTTTTGAACCGGTGCCCGGAATCGAATTCTGAGGGCACCGATGAAATCACAGCGCCGGTATTCACTTAGAAACGCCTCTTCCGGAGTTGCGTTTGCTCGGGTGTGGTTTTTAATTTTCGGGCTTAAAGTTAAGAAATAAAATAATTTTACTACAACTTTATTTTATTTCACTTAAGCCACTTGAAAACCACTTGAAGCCACTTAAAGGAGGCTTAAGCTGAGTTGATCCAGATAGGATGCTATCCAGAAATATCCTACCCCCTTGGTAGGATATTTGTGAGGTGGGGCCCGCACGAGCCCCGTCGTTTCTTTCCGATAAGTAACGCACCCGCGAAAACCCATCATTATGAAAGTTAACTGACGCGTTTTCTTAAATTCTTAATGCACCATTTAATTGGGCGGTTTATTTCGTGAATTAAATGGGTGGTTTCTTTCCTTGAATTAATTCAATGAATTGATGGTTCGTTACTTACTTTTTTCATTTGTTGGCATAATAATAAAATAAGACCAACATGTCTTTTTGGAGGATTACTCATTGGGAGGTTTGTCAGAGTTCTTGAGCCTTCATCCTCGTTCGCAAAGAACGCGAAGAACGTAAAGAACGCGAAGAACACCGGCCTCCGATGAAGAACACCGAACCCGTGGAAGTCGACGATGCGCCACCGTGTTCCATGACGCCGGCGTTCCCTTCCTGCAACGTTCTTCTGCGACGTATCTCCCTCCGCAACGAATCTTCGATCAGCTGTTTGAGGTAAGAGACATCGGGATTCTCTTAAATCTTCCTTATGTTTTTTTTAATTAAAACACGAATTTAATTTTATATAATTAAATTAAATATGTTGTTTCTTGGTCCGTTGAGTTCGCCGACTCAACGCCGGATTCCGCGATGACGCGACGCCCTTTCGCGATGACGCGACGATCACCCCCTTCCGCGACGAACAAATCCGAGAAGAACGTGCGTTCGAAGAAGACTACGAGGTAGGGATTTTATTTTTGGAAATTCCCTTATTTCCCGTGTTCTTTCCGTTCAAGAATGATGAACCCGATTCATAAAACAATTTTATTTCATTAAAAATTGTTTTTGGATATTTATTCATGTGTTGAATGTTTTTCTCCCGTTGTTTATCTCTAAGGCGGAGGGTGCGGGCCAAACGAACACGGCCCGACAACCCTCTGCCTTTCTTCGTTGTTGGGCGGATTTGGCGGGCGATGACGGAATGTGTCGCAACAATAATTTTATGGTTCTGCAGTGAAGAGAGGGTCCCGGGAGGAGCAGCGGCGCAGATGAGAACAGAATCGGACCACCAGAGCGACTCCGGTGGCCCACGGAAACTGCCGGCGGCAGCACTCGCGGACCCGCGGCCGCGCAAGTCCGGCGCGTGCGGGACGCGACTGAAGTCGCGTCCGGTTGTCCAGGGCGACACCCCGCGTGTGTCGCGGGGTTGTCACGCGGGGGCGGCGGCTCCCCCCCGCGTCGCTCGGTTTGTCCTGGGTGACACCCCACGGGTGCTGCGGGGGTGTCACGCGGGGGCGGCGGCTCCCCCCCGCGTCGCACGGCCACTCGGCCAAGCTGGGCCGGGCCACGCCCTGGCTGGGCTGGACCGGGTCGACCCAGTTCGGCCGACCCAGGGGGGGTCGGGCCAGGTCGGCCCGGGCCCGGACCCCCCGGCTTCGGACCGTTTTCGGTCAAATGCCCGTATATTGAGCTATAAGCCTCCAAATGACTCTCCGTCAGCGGCAATGCGATCCTTGGATTGAGACATTTGTTTCGGTATATCGAACTCAAGGTTTTGGAATACTTTGAGTTCGGCCGGGTTGGTTCATACACGAAACCTACCGGGCCCTCGGTGCGGAACACTCATATCTTGAGCTACGGACGATAGATTGACGTGCCGTCAGCTTTGTTGAATTCCTCTAAGTGGGACGGATCCTTTGGCTCACTCCGCCCGAGGTTTGGACGCAGGTGGAGTACGGTCAGGTTCATTTTTCCTTAAAAACCAACCGGGCCCCTGGGACGAAAAAGCCAGTAACTCTCAGACCGGCCGTCCGATTGACGCGCCGTCTGCGACGTTGAGTTCCTGTTGACGATACGGAACTTTTGGATACATCAACATCGGACTTTGTGACAGTTGATGTATCAGCCTCTCGGCTCGTAGAGCGGACCCTCCCGAACGAGCTTGCTGTGTGCGGGAACCCTAGAGTTGGATGCGACTGCTACTTCGACAGTGATGACCGAGCAGAGATCCTCAGTGGACTGCGGCGACGACTGTGCAGAGATCCTCAGTGGACTGCGCCGACGACTGTGCAGAGATCCTCAGTGGACTGCGACGACTACAACACTCACCGATCCTACGTGGATCAGTGCTACATGTCCTGTGTGGGCCCGATCCTGTGTGGGTCAGCGCTCAGCGGTTCTGTGTGAGCCAGCGCCTACAGGTCCTATGTGGGCCCGATCCTGTGTGGGTCTTGCGGGGGTTAGTTACCTATCGATCCTTTGTGGGTCCGACGACTTAGATGGACCAGTGATCATCTTTATCGTCATCCGAAGAAGTATACATGTGTGAGCTGAATCTTGAGTTACTCTCCTTTGTGGATTGTGTTGAGCTATCCTTTGTGGATTTACTGTTTACTCTCTTTTGTGGATTGTGTTGAGCTATCCTGTGTGGATTTACTGTTTACTCTCTTTGTGGATTGTGTTGTGCTATCATGTGTGGGCTTACGTTTTCTTTCCTGTGTTGACTGGGTTGTGCTTGGGCTCGGACGTTGGAGCCGAACGAGAATTGATGACTTAGGTATATGTATGGGCATATACCTAAGCCGTGTCAGATGTTACTTCGTGATTGTATCCTTCCTTTTTGGTTTATCCTTTGTGGATTTCAGGAGACCTTCGGGGGTCTCGGGGTCCCTACTGAGTAGATTATACTCACCCCTGCACAGGCTATGCCCGCACTACATTGTGTTGGTTGCAGACGACGAACAACGATGATCGTGGTGGAGGCATGTGAAGTAGGAGAGTACCTGGAGGTGGACCACTAGGCGGGACATACTCTTAGCGGTCAGGTTGACCCGAGGAGCAGTGGAGGCTATCTATACCCACCCTTCAGGTGGGAATTCCAGAGGACGGCTCGATGCTGCGGCTTTTCCTTTCAGTTGCTGTTTTTCCTTTCAGTTGTACTTTACAGTTGGGCTTGTATTTCCGGCCCCTCTTACATTCAGCACATCTTGTTCAGTTTTTACTCTGTGTTTAATTTTCCACATTCTTACTCTATGTTTCTTGTTTACTTTTCAAAGGCAATGCCTTCCCTTTTGCTGGGATTTACGCCTCGGTGCTAGTCGCTAGCCCCTGGCCTATGGAAGGCGGGCTTGGGGTAGTCACGGCACGGTCCCTGAGGACGGGTTGTGACAAATTGGTATCAGAGGTGGTCGGTTCTACCGCAGACTCTGATATTTCTTCTATGTGAAGCAATAGTGTTTAGCGTATTGGGTGTGGTTATCAGTCCGGGGAGTCCAGTGTTGGTGCGGCGGCCGACATATCCGTACACCAGGACCCTGACTTCTGATTTCCGACTTAATGCACAAAAACATTGATTGCATTTGTGTTTCAAGTTTTCTTTGTGATTACTTGTGTCAGATCACTAGGTATACTGTTCTGACCATGGAGCACTTGTTTCCTTTTCAGGATGGCCCCACGACCGCAGCCAGCTAGGGTTCTGAGAGTAGAGCGTAACGACAGCCCGCCGAGCGACGAGGCCTCGGTACAGGGCCTGTTGACAGCAGAGGCACCGGCGGTACCTTTACCCACCGAGCCCCTGATGCTTCCAGCACCGATCGCTGACGATGCACGTCGCCTCGGAGCTCGCATGAGTTCCAACACCATTGACCACCCAGGTTCTGTGGGGATACGGACTCCCAGGCAGCTGAGGACTGGCTGGAGGCGGTTGTCCGAGTTTTCAGGCTAGTGAGGACACCAGCAGACCTCATGGTGATCCTAGCGGCGAGCCTACTGCTCGCAGCAGTAGGATGATGGTGGAGCCTGATGCTCCAGGTGCACGATGAGACCTCCCTCATCTGGACGGACTTCGAGAGCCTCTTCCGCTCAGAGTTCATCCCGGCCACCCTCCGTGTGGTGCGCATTCAGGAGCTTCTTCAGCTGCGGCAGGGCTGCTTGACGGTCGCCCAGTACGCGGCGAGGTTCACCGATCTTTCTCGCTACTCGACAGACATGGTACGAGAACCCTTCATCCGGGCCCAGACCTTCGAGCAGGGTTTGAGACACGAGATCAGGGCATCACTGATCTCCCTTAGCATCCCGACCCAGGCAGGAGTGCTAGAGCGAGCCCTTCTGATCGAGAGCTTTCTGGCTGAGTCCACAGTGAGACCTACCATAGGGCGGCAGGTAGCAGAGTCTTCGGCAGCGGGTAGCCGACGGATGACTCAGGGTTCCAGGCAGACTAGACCTTCCGGTAGAAAACCTCGGGACACTAGCTCAGCAGTGCGGGGCACACAGCACGGAGCCAGTCTTCCGAAAGGCAGGCAGTGCTACGCGTGCGGCAGGCAGGGCCACATGGCTCGTGACTGCCCGACCCGCCGTACCGAGGAGCAGCAGACGGTGGAGGGGCCACCTAGGCAGAGGCAGAGGGTCGACCGTGGCGGTCTGCAGGGAGGAGGCGGACGAGGCAGAGGAGCTGACCGAGTAGCAGGTGGTGGGAGACGCTATGAGGCTCTGCCACCACCCCCACCAGAAGGCCCACCCCGACCATAGGGAGTTGGCAGGCAGAGACAGGCACAACTCCAGGCAGTAGAGGCCTACGACCACGGTGCGCCAGAGATGATTCAATGTACGATCTGTGTCTATTCCACCCTTAATGCAGTTCTTATAGAAACAGGAGCGAGTCACTCTTTCATATCTGCTGCCCTTGTTCGGAGCTCGGAGATTCCGACAGAGCCGTTGGCTCGATCCTTACAGCTAGAGACTCCTACGGGAGCAGACTCGACGATTACGCACTGGTGCCGGCAGTGTGAGCTTACTCTAGGAGGCGAGATCTTCGGTTGGGATCTTCTTGTAATGGCTTCGAGGCCTTACGATTTCATCTTGGGCATGGATTGGTTATCTACAGTCCATGCTCAGATTGACTGCATTATGCACAAGGTGCGATGTGTGCGCACCGACAGGAGCAGGTTCACCTTCACCGGAGAGAAGGGAGCCTTCGCAGCACAGGATGGACTCACGTAGAGGATAGGGCAGCCCATCACTCATCAGTTGGCTAGGCTCATCCTTGGAGCAGTTGACGTGCAGAGTCCTAGTTTTCTTGCAGTGGTGGATCAGTATGCGGAACTCTTTCCCGATGACGTTCCAGGGCTACCTCCTCATAGAGAGGTAGACTTTTATATTGATCTGTACCCCGAGACAACCCCGATATCCACTCCAGCGTATCGGATGGCCCCCGCTGATCTTTGAGAGCTACGGGTACAATTGGAGGACTTGCAGGTCAAGGGGTTCATCCGACCTAGTGTTTCACCCTAGGCATCCCCGATTTTGTTTTCCAAGAAGGAAGACGGGAGCATGCGACTGTGTGTCGACTATCGTTGCCTGAACCAGGTGACAGTGAGGACAAGTATCTGCTACCAAGAATTTATGACCACTTCGATCATCTCAAGGGAGCACGGTGGTTCTCGAAGATAGACCTCAGGTCAGGCTATCATCAGCTCAGAGTTCGAGATGAGGACGTGCAGACGACGACCTTCAAGTGTCGGTATGGCCACTATGAGTTCTTGGTTATGCCATTCGGCGTAACCAATGCCCCAACAGTGTTCATGAGCCTCATGAATAGGATCATCCAGCCGTACCTCGATCGATTTGTCGTGGTCTTCATCGATGACATTTTGGTGTACTCGACAACCGAGGAGGAGCACGCCTACCACTTGCGGGTTGTACTAGACACACTCCGAGAGCACCAGCTTTATGGAAATCTCTCGAAGTGCCAGTTCTGGTAACGTGAGGTCCAATTCTTGGGGCACTTAATTTCTGAGGTGGGAGTTGCAGTGGATCCCGCGAAGATCGAGGCGGTGCTAGCTTGGGAGGCACCCAGGAGCGTGACAGAGGTGCGAAGTTTCTTGGGTCTAGCCGGGTACTATTGGAGATTTTTGCCAGACTTCTCCAGAGTTGCGGCGCCACTCTCAGCTTTGACGAAGAAGGGGAAACCCTTTTTGTGGTCAGACAGATGCCAGCAGAGCTTCCAGGAGCTGAGACAGAGATTGACCAGCGCACCTATCTTGAGGTTGCCTGAGGAGGGAGTTGGATACGTAGTCTACTGCGATGCATCAGGGACCGGACTCGGGTGTGTCCTGATGCAGGAACGGGCCATGATTTCCTATGGATCACGTCAGTTGAGGCCGCATGAGCATAAGTACGCTACCCATGACCTGGAGTTAGCAGCAATGGTCTTCGCTCTGAAGACATGGCGGCACTATCTGATGGGAGAGTGCTTTACAGTCTTTTCTGACCACCAGAGTC
Source organism: Viscum album (assembly GCA_963277665.1). NCBI lineage: Eukaryota > Viridiplantae > Streptophyta > Magnoliopsida > Santalales > Viscaceae > Viscum > Viscum album. The sequence goes on along the minus strand of OY728126.1, from coordinate 144,226,452 downwards.
TCAGGTACATATTCTCTCAGAAGGACCTGAACCTGAGACAGCGACGATGGCTCGAGTTCCTCCAGTACTATGACTTTGAGATAGTCTATACTCCTGGGAAGGGGAACGTGGTAGCTGATTCCCTCAGCAGGAGGACAGGCATCCAACTACTTGAGGAGGTGACCGAGCAGCTAGACGCATTGCAGATATCCTTCGTGGACAGAGACGGAGCCGCCTTCCTTCAGTCTCTCACTGTCTCTCCTCCACTTCTACAGCGGGTCAGAGAGGCTCAGCGTGGGGACGCTGACTATGAGACACGGCGTTCACAGATATCCTCGGGACAGGCAACTGATGTTTTCTTCCTTGGAGAAGATCACGACGTCCTTTTCAGAGGACGTAACCTGGTACCAGTCGCTTTACGAGAGGAGGTGCTGAGAGAGTTTCACACTTCTCCTTTGGCGATACATCCTGGAGTGGTGAAGATGTACCAGGATCTCAGACAATAGCACTGGTGGCTGGGCATGAAGAAGGCTGTGGAAGAGTTCGTTTCACGGTGCCTCACCTGCCAGCAGGTGAAGGCAGAGCACCAGGTACCAGCAGGCTTGTTACAGCCCTTGGAGGTCCCCGAGTGGAAGTGGGACGACATATCTATGGACTTCATGACTGGACTTCCACGCACTTCCAGAGGTCATGACTCCATTTGGGTGATTGTTGACCGACTCACCAAGTCGGCACACTTCTTACCCATCCCAGAGCAGGGATCAGTGGAGAGCTTGGTGCGTCTCTACATTCAGTAGATTGTACGGCTTCACGGTGTGACATCGACTATCGTCTCCGATCGGGACACTCGCTTTACTTCCCGGCTTTGGAAGGGGATGCAGGAGGCGTTCGGGATGCGGCTACGTCTGAGCACCTCCTTTCACCCTCAGACGGATGGTCAGACAGAGAGGACCATTCAGACTCTCGAGGACATGATCCGCGCATGTGTCCTCGACTTTGGTCGCAATAGGGAGGACCACCTACCCTTGGTGGAGTTCGCGTACAACAACAGTTACCACTCCACCATCGGGATGGCACCCTATGAGGTGTTGTACGACAGACCTTGCAGATCTCCTTTGTGCTGGACAGACCCTGGGGAGTTAGCACTGGTGGGACCAGAGATGGTCCGGGCCATGACAGAGAAGGTCCAAGTCATCCATGAGTGGATGAGGATAGCTCAGATCCGGCAGAAGTCATATGCTGACAGGAAGCGGAGGCCACTAGAGTTCCAGGATGGCGACCACGTCTTCGTGTGGGTCTCACCTCGACGTGGTTCACGGAGATTTGGCCGAGGTGGCAAGTTGTCTCCACACTTCATCGGGCCTTTCCAGGTCCTCAACAGGATTGGAGAGGTGGATTATCACCTGGCTCTACCACCTCAGTTGCACCGGGTGCACGACGTCTTCCACGTTTCTCAGCTAAGGAGATACGTGCACGACCCGACGCACATCATTGACCATGGGGAGCTAGAGGTGGATGATGGGGCGACTTTTGCGGAGGTCCCAGTAGAGATATAGGATCGACATGAGCGGGTCCTACGTGGGCGATCGATTCCTCTTGTGCACATCAGATGGCATCACGAGAACCTCCCGGAGAGCACATTGGAGCGAGAGGCTCAGATGCGTGCTCAGTACCCACATTTGTTTCCCTAGCTTATGATGTATCTCTACGGGGACGTAAAGCCCTAAGGTGGGAGTAATGTAAAGAACCTTAAATTTCAAGGAAATTTTTTTCTTAATTTTCTTCGAAATTTTTCAAGAACGCAGTTTCTGATGGCACCTGATTCCGAGGCCCGGTGTGCCCGGAATCATTTTCCGAAGTTTGGATCGGGTACGTTCAGTGAACGAAAGAGCGAGTTTTTCTAACTTTTGAACCGGTGCCCGGAATCAAATTCTGAGGGCACCGATGAAATCGCAGCGCCGATATTCGCTTAGAAACGACTCTTCCAGAGTTGCGTTTGCTCGGGTGTGGTTTTTAATTTTCAGGCTTAAAGTTAAGAAATAAAATAATTATACGACAAATTTATTTTATTTCAATTAAGCCACTTGAAAGCCACTTGAAGCCACTTAAAGGAGGCTTAAGCTGAGTTGATCCAGATAAGATGCTATCCAGAAATATCCTACCCCCTTGGTAGGATATTTGTGAGGTAGGGCCCACACGAGCCCCGCCGTTTCTTTCCGCTAAGTAACGCACCCGCGAAAATCCGTCATTATGAAAGTCAACTGACGCGTTTTCTTAAATTCTTAACGCACCATTTAATTGGGTGGTTTATTTCGTGAATTAAATGGGTGGTTTCTTTCGTTGAATTAATTCAACAAATTGATGGGTCATTACTTACTTTTTTCGTTTGTTGGCGTAATAATAAAGTAAGACCAACATGTATTTTTGGAGGATTACTCGTTGGGAGGTTTGTCAGAGTTCATGAGCCTTCATCCTCCTTCGCGAAGAACGTGGAGAACATGAAGAACGTGAAGAACTCCGGCCTACGATGAAGAACTCCAAACCCTTGGAAGTCGACGACGCGACGCTGTGTTCCGCGACGCCGATGTTCCCTTCCTGCAACGTTCTTCTGCGACGTCTCCCCCTCCGCAACGAATCTTCAATCAGCTGTTTGAGGTAAGAGACTTCGGAATTCTCTTAAATCTTCCTTATGTTTTTTTAAATAAAACACGGATTTAATTTTATATAATTAAATTAAATCTTTTGTTTCTTGGTCCGTTGAGTTCGCTGACTCAACGCCGGATTCCGCGACGACGCGACACCCTTCCGCGACGACGCGACGATCACCCCCTTCCGCGACGAACAAATCCGTGAGGAACGTGCGTTCGACGATGACTACGAGGTAGGGATTTTATTTTTGGAAATTCCCTTACTTCCCGTGTTGTTTCCGTTCAAGAATGATGAACCCGATTCGTAAAACAATTTTATTTCATTAAAAATTGTTTTCGGATATGTATTCATGTGTTGAATGTTTTTCTCCCGTTGTTTATCTCTAATGCGGAGGGTGCGGGCCAAACGAACACGGCCCAGTAACCCTCTGTCGTTCTTCGTTGTTGGGCGTATTTGGCGGGCGACGACAGAACATGCCGCAACGGGAATTTGATGGTTCCGCAGTGAAGAGCGGGTCCCGGGAGGAGCAGCGGCGCAGACGGGAACATAATCGGACCACCAGAGCGACTCTGGTGGCCCGCGGAAGTCGCCTGCGGCACGGGTCGCCGACGCGGCGGCGCTGGCTGTCGGGAGCGGCGGCGGCCCGGCGCGCCCCCGGACAAGGCCGCCGCGGCAGAATCCACCGTGGCGGCACTCCCGGGCCCGGAACCCCCGTATTCGGACCATTTTCGTTCAAATGCCTGTATCTTGTGCTACGAGCCTCCAAACGACTCGCCGTCAGCGGCAACATGATCCTTGGATCGAGATGGTCGTTTAGATATATTGCAATCAAGGTTTCAGAATTCTTTGAGTTTGGATAGGTTGGTTCGTACATGAAACCAACCGGGCCCTCGGAGCGGAACGCTCATATCTTGAGCTACGGACGTCCGATTGACGTGTCGTCAGCTTTGTTGAATTCCTCTAAGTGAGACGGATCTTTTGGCTCACTCCGCCAGAGGTTTGGACGCAGGTGGAGTACGGTGGGGTAGGTTTTGTCTTAAAAACCAACTGGGCCCCTCGGACGAAAAAGCTAATAACTCTCAGACCAGGCGTCCGATTGACGCGCCGTCTGCGACGTTGAGTTCCTGTTGACGATACGGAACTTTTGGATACATCAACATCGATCTTTGTGACAGTTGATGTATCAGCCTCTCGGCTCGTGGAGCAGACCCTCCCGAACGAGCTTGCTGTGTGCGGGAACCCTAGAGCTGGCTGCGACTGCTACTTCGACAGCGATGACTGTGCAGAGATCCTCAGTGGACTGCGGCGACGACTATGCAGAGATCCTCAGTGGACTGCGAAGACTACAACACTCAGTGATTCTACGTGGATCAGTGCTACATGTCATGTGTGGGCCCGATCCTGTGTGGGTCCGATCTTGTGTGGGTCAGCGCTCAGCGGTTCTGTGTGAGCCGGTGCCTACAGGTCCTGTGTGGGCCCGATCCTGTGTGGGTCTTGCGGGGGTTAGTTACCTATCGATCCTTTGTGGGTCTGACAACTTATATGGATCAATGATCATCTTTATCATCATCCGAAAAAGTATACCTGTGTGAGATGAATCTTGAGTTACTCTCCTTTGTGGATTGTGTTGAGCTATCCTGTGTGGATTTACTGTTTACTCTCCTTTGTGGATTGTGTTGAGCTATCCTGTGTGGATTTACTATTTAATCTCCTTTGTGGATTGTGTTGTGCTATCCTGTGTGGTCTTACGTTTGCTTTCTTATGTGGACTGGGTTGTGCTTGGGCTCGGACGTTGGAGCCGAACGGGAATTGATGACTTAGGTATATGTATGGGCATATACCTAAGCCGTGTCAGATATTACTTTGTGATTGTATCCTTCCTTTGTGGTTTATCCTTTGTGGATTTAGGGAGACCATCGGGGGTCTCGGGGTCCCTATTGAGTAGCTTATACTCACCCCTGCATGGGCTATGCCCGCACTACGTTGTGGTGGTTGCAGACGACGGACATCGCTGATCGTGGTGGAGGCGTGCGGAGCAGGAGAGTACCTGGAGGTGGACCACTGGGCGGGACGTACTCGGAGCGGTTAGGTAGACCCGAGGAGCAGTGGAGGCTATCTGTACCCACCCTTTAGGTGGGACTTCCGGAGGATGGCTCGACGCTGCTACTTTTCCTTTCAGTTGTTGTTTTTCCTTTCAGTTGTACTTTACAGTTGGACTTGTATTTTCGGCCCCTTTACTTTCAGCACAACTTGTACAGTTTTTACTCAGTGTTTACTTTTCCGCTTGCTTACTCTGTGGTGCTTGTTTACTTTTCAAAGGCAATGCCTTCCCTTTTTCTGGGATTTATTCCTTGGTGCTAGTTTCCAGCCCCTGGCCTATGGAAGGCTTGCTTGGGGTAGTCACGGCACGGGCCCCGAGGATGGGTCGTGACAGCTCTTCTTGCAGAGATCACAAGAGGTAGCGGGCGTGCCTGACTGGCCTGTTACAGGGCTTCTTCGAGGCGCTGAGCCTTGTCTGAGAAGTCCCGGAACCCTCCAGGGTAATTCTGCGTGATCAGGGAAGGAACCAACTCCTCCTTGACGTTCCCCACACACATTGTCAGTAATTTCTCCAAAGTCACTGGCATGTCAAGAGAGTACGTGAGCCCCTTCCACTGGGCGACGAAGTCCGCGACTCACTCATCGGGCCTTTGCTTGCACCTGAAGAGGTCTGCAATGTTCGTCTTCCTGGTTGTGGAACTGAACTGGTGGAGGAATTGTCGGAGAAGGTCCTCCCAGCTAGTCACTGATCCAACAGGGAGCTGGCTGTACAAAACGAACGTTGGTTCTTCCAGTGTCTGAACGAAGCACCGGAGCTTGGCAGCCTCCTGCTGCGCCAGAGTCCCTAACATAGGCCCACACCTCGAGTTGAAGTGGGCCAAGTGTTGTGGCGGGTCTCTGGTCCCGTAAAATAAGGCAAAAGTGGGGTTCCCAAATCCCGGCGGGGCTGGCATGTCATCCACCCATGCGGGGTACGACTTGCCATCCGGTGGGATCGCCACCTGCAGAGTTTCCAGGGCCTCCAAGCGAGCGATGAGTACTTCCATCAGATCATCCGGATGCGGATTCCTGTCCTGATGGAAATCTCTAACCAGAAGAGCATTTCCATGCTCTTCGATACGATAGTCGCGCTCAGTGGCTCGGGGGGCAGCTAGCGGAGCGACTCTCGGAGCGGTGGGAGGAAACCGAGCAGGGTCTCCCAGGTTGCCTTGCTGCTCAGGAGTGTTCGGTGAAACATATCGTGCCATCTTTCCATGGGCTCCAGTGTCTCCCCTGTCGGAGAACACGACACGGTCACGGTTTCTCGCGGGGATCTCAGCAAGGGGTAGATGCTCCTGCCCCTGTTGTCCTAGTCTAGGGTTGCCGTAGACAGGCCGCTGCTTTTCAATGCGTTCGTCCAGGAGCTCATCAACCAGCCTCTTTTGCTCGGCTAGCTGTTGGCGCAGCATGGCCTTCTCAGGATCTTCCTCTGCCTTCTGCACTGAGGCAGATGGGTCGGCGAGTTTGACAGACCCGACGGGCTCTTTACCCTTGTCGATGTTTCGGCTCAGCGCCAGTGCCTCCGTGGGTACAGGAAGGCCTAGGAAGCTCCTCTGTTGGAGAGTAATCCTCCCAGATGGGTCCAGTAGCGGCCTGTCCTCGGGTGTGAGTCCCCGTCAAGGGGCTCCACAATGTTTCCCTTATATAAAGGTTCAGCCATGTTAACTACTACTGCTCTTGGCGACGTTCCATCAGGGCCGCCCAGTGGATCGGGCTGCCGGCGGGTCGCACAGAAGAGGAGAGCAGTGTACTACCCCCAACCGCGGACGCACGCGTGGGGGTTGGCCTCCTAAATAACTCTTCAGAGTACTTGAAAAATCTGGATGCATTGTTGCTGAAGGGCCACGTGGAGGCCCAGCGACTCGGGGTGCCGGACCGCGGGGAGTGCTGCTAGGTCAACCTGGCGGCACTGCTCACCAATCTCCTCGAGATGCGCATGGCTCCCGGGATAAGGCACTAGCTGATGACGGAGGCGGGAGTGAGTCATCCGAAGAATCTGGAGGAAGAATTCAAAATCTCCCGGGGTGAGTGACTCTGGCACATCAAAACTCGATTCTGCGATCGACCAAAACTTCTCAGGGAAGTGGCCCACTGCATGAACGGTCCAGAAGATCCATGGCTCTGGTTCGGGGTCCGGAACTTGCCTCCACTGCTCTTCCACCGAGTAAAGTTGTGGAATTGGAAATGGTGACGAGGTAGGCCGTCGGGGCAGTGTGCTGGCCGGCGGGGAATACGGCGAACATGCTGATTGGCCGCCGATCCTTGGGTCATCCTCCCAGGGATGCAGTGCCCTAGCCGCCACGTCGCGATAGGATGGGCCGGTGGATGGGCCTCCTGTCACAATGTCGGTGCTCTCTGAGGGTGTTTCGCCTCACGATCCTTCCGTCGGTCCCTAGATAAGTTCTTCACCCTCCCTAACAGGGGCAGGAGGTGCTTCCGAGGAGATCAACAGCAACTGCTGGCTTGACCCCTGGCGGTATGCCAAGTCCTCGTCCTCCTGGATATACCTTCGAAGGGAGGAGGGAATCATACGGATCTCGCATTCGGGGAGTAAGAGACTGACACACCGCGTCCCCACCCCTGCCCTCAACTCGAATGTTTGGGGGGGAGGTTATATCATCGACTCGTACTCTACCTCATAATCCAATAAAACTAACTGGTCTAATTCCCTTCCGGACTCCCCTGACATTCCTCCTACGATGACGGCGCCCGGACTTCCTACACATGGGTAGCACCTCAGGGTAAGGACGACATCCATCATGGGGTCCCCCGGCCACAATAGAGATGGGGCAGAGGGGATCGAAGGCCGGGGTGCGAGAAGCACCGGGACAGATGTCGAAAGGGACATGGGGAGGACCTCCATGTGAGTGAGCGACTGGATAAACAACGGCTCCATGCTCGCGATCGGTGGTAGGGGGGAGTGATCTCATACCCCATGTAGTGGGTGCTGGAAGGAGCCATACCCAGAGTATAGCCATCGCGAAGAAGCTTTCGGCTTCCCAGATCGGTGGCACAGAATGAGCCTTCATGGTGAGCGGAACTACCGCGGATTGGTCCGCAGTGTCCATTGCCAGTGTCCGCGACCGGGAGATTCGACCCAACCTGCCTGTAGGGCAGTTGGGGTTTCGATCCCAGTCGGGCACGCAGCTGCCCCTGCTCAACATGCGCAGGGATCTGGGAACAAGAGTCACCAGTGGCTGGGGCCACAATGGTTGCTAATGCTGGTGCCCATGGACGGGCATTCTTCCCCACTCGCGCCCGACGATGGCGTCGAGTCAGATGGGCCGCAACCGACAGTGCGGGCATGAAGATTGCCTGCTCCTCAGCTCGGGGAGTCAGGCGGCGGTGTCGACGCAGCCTGGCGGGGGTTCTTGCCGGTAACCCATGGGATGTATCACCGATCGAGTGGACCCGGACATCCCCCACCTCATTGGCGTAGGGGAGGATGTGTCAAAGCGCTTTGGGGATAGGCTCCCTAAGCGGTTGAACGTCGGCGTTGGGAGCGGCGGCTCCCTACGCGGCCCTCGAGGGCGGCGATGGTGGTGAGGCGCAGCCGCCTCTAGATCCAAGCGGGCCATGCCCCTGGTGGGGATGACCCCTTCCTCGTCATACCTATGAACCAGGTTATTAATCACCCTCCGTTGGATGATTTCTGATGGGGAGAGGGGGCACGAGCGCCTGGCTGCTACGGTGGTCGAAGTCGGAGTGACCGTGGGATAGGTGGGACCGCGCAGGGTAGCCGCGTCGGAACTGCCCCTGCCCCTGCACCGGTGGGCAGGTGGCGATCCAGCTCTGAATGCAGTGATCTGATTACTGGAAATAGGGAGATGAACCCATTAGTATCAACATGAAAGGAGATCAACAACCAAGGCCTGAAATCATTCCGTCTTCTATGGTCGGCGAGAGGGATCCACGCTGACGACGTCAAAGAATGGAGTAGTCAACGTCCTGACGGCCTCAACCCCTGGTGGGTTCACGTCCCGGTGAGGTTTACCCCGACCTGGTGACATGCTATTATTCTGATGCTCCAACGGCTACCATTCCCTGTGTTGAGGACAAGAGCTTTACGTCGGGTTCACCATTTTTTGTTTCCGACGCTTTCACTGGGGCGCGCGCGTCCGTCCGCCGGGGAGGGTACGTTGCTTTTTGCCCCGCATTACCACTTTCCAAAGGTGGGCGGCATCCGTTCCTTGTTCAGGGACGTCTTCTCCTTGATCAAAACCAGGATGATGGGATGTTGGTTCTCCCCTCCGTGGATTCCTCCTCGGAGCTCATTACCTAGTCCGAGTCTCCCTCATAGATTTAAGATGGGTTCGTGAAGCTCATCCCTGGTGCCATATCTACATGGACGCCGGTTAATTACGTTGCTTCCGTCAAGAAGCTCTAAGGGTTCTTTTCGGGACAGCAACCTCTGGTGAGGAGAGTGGTCACGTTGGGGCGTCGTTAGCATGTCTGTCTTTGGTCCCTCATCACAGTGATTCTCGAGGGTGCGGAAGCCTGAGGCATCCCACATCAAACACGGGGAACGTATACCATCTGAGGTTTTCCTCAGCTTCCCATGTTTAACATGGGGTATGTCGCGAGTTTAACGTCTCGTGGAGACGGATCGGGTTGAAGGATCCCAAGGGGGGAACACTGATGTTGGAGCCAGCACGTGGGTGACTTCCCATATATCATGGAGTTGGAAAGGGTGGAATGATCTCACCGGGATGTGGCAGCCCGGGTAAGGATCAGGATGGATGGTGGAGTGAGACATGGGGCTTACATTCTGAGACGACCCAAGAGGGGGAATACAGTTTGACGTCATGCGTGGCGAGATGTAGTTTAACGTCATGCAGGACGCAATACAGTATAACGTCAGGCGGGACGAAATACAGTTTAATTTCGTGTGGGATGGAATACAGGTTAATGTCATGCGGGACGAAATACAGTTTAATGTCATGTGGGACGGAATACAGTTTAACGTCATGCGGGACGGAAGATTTGGGACTTACACTCTGAGGCAGCCCAAGGTGGTCGGAGAATCGACATAGAGAGGTCGGGACGACTTGGTGGTGGGCTTGAACCTCATGGAGGCTTCCTATGTAACATGCGTTATCACGGATCAAAGTCCAAGTAGTTCGTTGGGATGGGGCTTACGCTCTGGGGCGGCCCATAAGAGGATGTCATGGTCAACACGCACTCTAAGCCCATGTGAGTCATGATCTGTGTGGGAAACAAGAGGCAGTAGGGACCAGACGATCACGTTGCGAAGGGTGTGTCTGTGAGAAGCGGAATGGGGATTACGCATTGAGTAGCCCAAAGAGGAAACATGGGCTTTCACTTGGTTAGAATCCCTTTGTATCGGGGGTTACTCCAGGGTGGAGGCTCGTGGTGCGACAAAGTGCAGTGGGAAAAGGACTCCACTGGCCTTGGCATGGGGGGGGGGGGGAGTACAGAGATTCACAGATGCAATCATCTGCAAGAAAGGTTAGGGGATTACGCTCTGAGGCAGCCCTTCCCCCGCGGACAAACGCTGCTCCGAGAAGGAGGATCTCATTCCATGTGAGGAAGAGTCCATTACCATGGAGACGAGTGGGCATAAAAAATGTCTCAGATGGGGGGGACCCTGCGTGCGAAGCACGGGGTCAGACCACAGTTTAACGTCTTATGTTAAGGAGGAGGTGCTTAGTAGTTTAACGTCATGCAGCTTGGACGAGGTGGGTTCACTCCACACCCCTAGGTCTTACATGCCCAACGCCCTCTACCCTTTGTGGAAGGGAAGGCATCGGCAAGGCCATAATGAAGGAGGGCCACAGGGCGAACCACCAGGGGGTCCACGTTAGCGTGGCTATGCGAAGAAGAAATAGCCGTTAGCGTGACTATGTGGAGAAGCATAAGGCAAAGAAATGCAACAGGAAACATGGCCCAAGGGATCTTGAGGGTACTTCGTACGAGCCTGGAAGGTCGTGCAAAAAAACAACGCATGGCGCGCATGCCCGACAGGGGAGACATCAGGTACCGGTGCAGGGGGCAGCCAAGGGGAATCAAGGTGAGGAGTCCTGAGTTTTGCATGCAAAAGGGCAGGTTTGCGCGCAAAAATACTGGGACGGTGCGCAATTGGAGCAAAGGAATTGCACACAGAGAGGGAACTACATGCAGGGTTTTGCGCGCACGGCAGGGTATTGCGCGCACGAGGCACAGATTGCGCGCAAGGCTGGAATACTGCGGAGGGGGAAAATTCACTGAAGCCGGTGGAGTTGCGCTCAAAGGAGAACTCTAGGGAAAGGTTGTGCGAAATGAGGTTTTTACCTAGAATTCATCTTTCATGCGGGGGAGACGAATTGCGGGCACGAGAGTTGCTTCGGATTCCTCAACCCCCAAACCGTTCGGGGTCACCTTCTATTTATAGGCGACCTCCGGCACGGAATCCACGTGGCGCGTGAAATTCTTCGCGCTGAGTGCAGCCAGCCCGCAAAAGCTTGCCGCGCAGAACCGGGGCAAACAAAGATTGCACGCCTCAACAGCTCAATTTCGCGAAACCCGGTGATTCTACGCACACACAACAATTTTTCACGCGAAACCTCCTTTTTTCGCGCACCACATCCCGGGCCTCCGGATTGGGCCTCTGATTCCGAATATGACTTCACTTCGTCATTCTGAAACTTCCTTCGGGAGTTACGGGCTTTTTTCAGCGTCAAAAATACCAAAATCAGAAAAGTAATGGATATATTGAAATTAATGTAATACCACATTTCCTGATAAATATATTCACATTCCAATTTTCAATTTTATTTCTTACCTCATCATCATGGGATAATAAAATTAAAATAAATAAGTGAAAGTACATGATCCATTTATTTTAAAGATCAGTAATATAAGGTAGAGGAAATCTCGATCCTAAATAAAATTCCATAGATAATGTTGCAAAAATTAATTCCAATGAATGAAATAAAAATTTCATTTTTCCTATCATTAAGTGATTTTGTGTATCTTTTTAATAAATAAATTACCTCTAGTATCAGATAATAATTTGGTGGATATAAGTTACACATTCATGATTTATCCCAGTATGAAATTTTTTATCACCTTGTGTGGAATTTCTCCACCTCTTCTTTGAAATAATATTATCACCTTGTTTAGTTGATAATCAAGCATTGAATATATCTAAAGATTGTGAAAATAATTCTTATGTTATCAAAAATGGACAGAAGACCTATTTCCTATGTTCTATTTGTTCTTCTATAATAAAATATATAATTATTTGATAAAAGTAATCACCTTCTCTTATATGTAATATTTTTTCTTCTAGTAATGATTATAAATATTTTTCATTATATTTATTATCAGTTTTGAGGGTGTCTTCCCCATATTCGACCTCAAATTAAACTACATCATCAAATGTTTTTCTAGATTCAACATCAATATTAGCATCACCCTTAAATTTATCATCATAATATTCCTATAATTTGGATTTATGCTTCATAATATTTTCAGATTCATTTGATTTAATTACTATTATATATAATTAATCCTCCAAAAAATATTAATTGATGATATTTAACATAATCATAAAATCAATAAAACCTAATGAACACAAGGTATTGTTTACTCGAAAAAATTGGATTATAAACATCAAAAATAAACTAAATCATAATTTTTTTTTCACCATAGTGAACTAATAAATACTTGGGTTATTTTAAAACATTATAAGATAAATTGAATAAGAAAAAAATAATGTGGTTTTCTTTAAATCTTATTGAGTTTGTAAAGATGATTACAAGGAATAACAAAATTTCCAAAAGGAGAAGGCTCATCAATAATTAATGGGAGAAAAAGATAATGAACTTGTAATTATAAGATTATAGAAACATTATAAAGTGGTCAGAATATATAAAATGAGATAAGAATAATTTAAGGATAATTTCCAAGACAACTTCACATGGTGGACATATTCCCACAAAAGATTATATTTACTCCTTAATCCCATACGTAATGTCTAATGAGGAATAAACAATACCGAATCCATTGGAGTCATATCCAGGTGCACCCATAATAACTTTTGAATTATTATGTGTTCCAAAATGGAAATTGGTCATAAAGAATAAATATAAGAATTACCATGGAATGAAATGGATTGAATAATTTTTCCTCATGTGGTAATAAAAATATATTTCTTAAAATAGAATTAAGTAAATGAACTTAATACATATATTAACTGATGAATGAAAATAAAAATGATCACGATATGTAGATAAAATATATTTGTATATAATTTATATGAATGACATAACACTAATGGTTTAAATATTGAATAAATTGACTTTAAAAGATCACATGGAATATTTATTGATAAAAATTACTTTTTCAATTTGAAATCACTTATTTAAAATCTCATAATTTCAATGAATGTTATAGAATATTTTTTTGTAAAATACCATGGATAATTGTAAATGGTTTTTTAAATCATTCAAGGTTATTGATGATAGTAAATTAAATTTTTTCTATATATATTAAAAGAATACATTCCTTTTCAGACTTTTTAAAAGAAGTCAAAAAGTACGCCTTTTAGAAATTAAATTAATGATTAATTTTAAAACATTCTTTAAAAAGTATATTATGGGTAAAATATATATTAAAAAAATCAGTATATAATTGTAAAAATATTATTTAATACTATTTATGGTAAATATAGACAAGAAAGAAAAAATTCCATATTTTAAAAAAAAGATATAATACTAGTATTTTATAAAACAACATTATTCATGAATCATTATTCAATAAGGGAATAAATAAATAAACATGTAAAATGAAATCATGAAGGGATGATAATGAAAGAGATTTGGTTCTATCAATAATTTTTTTCTTATTTTCTCTATAGTAACATTGAACATAATTAACATCGAAATGAATGGATATTGTAACATAATTCCATTAAATCTTTTGTAACTATGAAATAAAAGGATGTTAGAAAAAAATTGTGATATGGATATATAATTCCAATGCAATAAAGAATGCAGTATTTTCAAAATAATCCATGGTGAAGAATGTATGTCATACTAGGAAAGTATGGGGTAGAACATGAAACATGACTCAGGATAACAAGTCTGAGACAAAGAGAAAACCTAAAAAGATCATAAATTTCGAAGTCCTAATTAATATCTAAATATATTATATAAAAAAGTGTAAGTTAATAAAAACATTTTTAAATATAGAATAAAAAAATTTATAGATCCATTTACACATAATCATGGAATAACATAGATTGTCAAGAAGTAGAACCCAATAAAAGAGAATTTATTTATGAAACACCATTACACTTGGAAAAAATAAAATTAAATACCCTTGGATGATGTAAAATATAATTTAATAGATAACACCATCAATTATGTATTATTCATGATATGATATCTCTATGGGGTATTATATAAACCATATTAAAAACAGTTTCATCACATTAAAATATACCTCAATGAAGTGAAATAGTGATGAAATACCTTACGTCGAGTCTCACTCATCAAATATATTATTTAAATCATCAGTAATAATATTATAATAATTATATAGTTTAATAATGACCTTTTTTGTTCATTATTTATTTTATATTTTAATACCATGTTACATACATTTATTTAATTAATTTGTTTCATGTTGTACTTTTTTATATTTAACTAATAATTTTAAATTGACATTGGTAAGTTTACTATGATAAAAAAGTATATTGGATCATAATATCGATAATATTTATAATGAACACAATTTAATTTTTATACATCAATTATTAATTTAAAACCAACCTTTAAATATTTTTATGAAAAATGAACTACATTACAATCATGGATATGTTTGGTCATACATACCATTGATTATGGTCATTACCCGAAAATTTAATATTTATATATTTTAAATTATTTGTGATTATTAAGTGTCTGTGAAAATTAACAATGCTTGATTCTGAGGTCCGGTGTGCCCAGAATGAAAATTTTAACTTTTTTTAAAGTATGTTCAGTAAAAATGCGGGTGGCGTTTTCTAACTTTCAATCCAGTGCTCGGATTAAAAATCTTGGGGATCCAAGGAATCCACAGTGCCATGATTTGCTTATGGGAGGAAAAACATCGACCAAAGTAGGTCAGGTGAAAGAGATAGTTTGACATCTATTTGAAAAATATTAAAACAACATAAAAATGTTATTTATTTTTCTACCAATGATTGAGCGGTGGTGGTGGGACTGATGCGTTTTCAAGGCATTTAGTTTCTTGACTCTCCATTTTTTAACCACATAGTTGAGATTTAAGATATTAAATAAATAAAATCCATTAATGACCCTCATTAATTCATACAATCCATTAATCTCTCTCACCATATTTTTAAATGATGATCGGGCATGGGTTTTTGACACAGAAGTGAGGAACCTATGATGAAGTACTGAAACGTCATCCACCAGGGAAGAACGTAGGCTTGGATGACAACATTGGAGGATTCAATCTAGGATTGAGAAATGCTGATAGATTTACCATGCCTTGATTCTTCTTCCACAAATGTGAACTCTCCATCGATTCCGAGGTAGGGGTTGTTTATGTTAAATTCATGATAATTTTTTCTTTTCCATGTTCTTGAAAATCACGATGAATCACGAAATTGTTGAATGGGTTTCTGTTTATCTTGATGATTTAATTATTAACTGCTTAATATGATGCTATCCTGGAGGGTGCGGGCCAAACAATCAATGCCCACACCCTCCACTTCTTTGGTTTTTGTCGCATTTTTTGTGGCCAGAGTTTGATGTCAATGAAAACATGAATCTAGAAGCCACATAGTAATAGAATCATCTCGGGATGCCCGTAGGTCCGTTCGGAAGGTAAAATGGACCCCCAAAGGTCACTGAATAGCCTGATGAAGTTTGGTCGGCGCGAAACGATGACAGATGGTGTTAGCTGGCCGTGGAGGCATTAGGTGGCATGCCATCGTGCACTACAGAGGGAATCCACGACATCGAGCCTCAGCGGTTAACAGGGGTGGCTAGCCCTCGGTCATCTACATTGGTAGAAGGTTGCATGATGCCTCACATTGTGGAGAATATCCATGGCATCATGATGCAATGGAGGGGACCCACGCCGCACGGGTCCATCTGACAAGAGGGTGGTGCCATGTGGTGCCACTGATTTAATATCTCAAACTGATTTCCCATTAGGTAAGGGGGTGGTAACCCAGCTGGGAGATTAGGCCAACCACTGATCCATCCCATCCTTTTCAGACCTAGGATTACCCAAACCAGGTTGGGTCATCCCAGGTATGGGCGAGTTGGGTCGGTCTGATCAGGTAGGACAGGACGAGGACCCTTTTTGGCCTAGATATGCTTAGAATGTCGTATCTCACAAACCAGGAATCTATTTGACAAACCGTTTTTGGGGATAGAATCCTTGGGACGAGACGTTCAATTTGAAATATTTCAGTAGATTTTTGGAGAAAAATGGAGTACAACTCGGTTAGATCAAACCTGAATCTAACCGGGACCTCGACACCAAAATGTTTATAACTCACAGACTGGGCGTCCAATTGACATACCATCTGTAGAGTTGGGACACTTACAACATGGAGGAAAATTGGGTTTCTCATTTAAGGAAATTCGTGGAATTTGAGTCATGACCGATATATTGAGGAGAAGATACTATGGAAGTCAAGAACACCTGGTACAGGGAATCATGTGGATGGATTTCAATTGAAGAGAGAACCTATGTGGATCAAGATTATAGAGACCTTGTGTGGATCCACATCATAACAAACCTATGTGTATTGGAATCATAGAGATCCTAGGTGGAATGGAATCATAGAGACCATATATGGATATGCATCATAACAACCCTATGTTGATAAACATCATAGTGACCAGGTGTGGATCTGCATCATAGAGACCCTCTATGGATCATCATCGTAGTGACCCTATGTGGATCTACATTCCTGAGACCCTATGTTGATCATCAGTGTGTCTCCTGACAGGGACTATCCTTAGGGATTCCTATCATGGATCACGGACATATGACCCTTTGTGGATCGACTGTGGAACAACTCCTTCATGGTTCAGTTGTAGAAAATTTCTAATAGAATAAATTGATATTGCTTAAGACTAATTATCTTTATTTTATAACTCTGAGTTTTATACCTAGTTTGAGATGAGGATTTTTCATTATGATTTAGGATTGAGATCGTGATTTTTGTTTTTCCATTGTGGAATTATGAATGTTCTTCGGGGGTCTCAGGGTTTCTATTGGGTATTGTTATACTCATATATGTACGGGAATTGCCCGAATCATGTTGTGTCTTGTGTAGACGATGAGTAGCTTGGCTGAGATTTAGAGGATCCAGGACCATGCAGTACACTAAGGTGACTGCTTAACATGGAGAGCTACGAAGAAAATTTGTACATACTTTTCAGGTAGGATCCATGGTGGACGATCTGAGGAGCTCTTTTCTGATGTAGTTGTATATTTTCAGTTGTGCTTGTATTCCGAGCACTTTACTTTCAGTACACACTTTTACTACTATGTTTTAAATACATTCTATGTATATTTCTGGGGTCCTATTATGCGTGTTTTCATGTTTGAAAGAAATTCCTTCCCACATTCTAGGATATTCCATTCTGGTGATTGTTTCCAACTGCTGACCTATAGAAGGCGGGCTTGGGGTTGCCATGGAATATGCCCAAAGGGATGGGTTTTCAAATAGTGGTATAAGAGGAGACATTTCTACCAAAGAATTAGGACTCCTATATTCCCAATGGATCAATAGTGTAATGTGTTTAGAGTGTGGTTTTTAGTTTGGGGAGTCCATTATTAGTGCAGCGGCCGACATATCAACACTCAAGGACCCTGAATTCTGATTTTTGACTCGGGGCATGAAAACACTGATTGTGTGTGTTTTGGAAATATTTTAAACTTGATCTCTTTATGTTAGCTCACCATGTATAACTTATTAACCATGGAGCACCTGTTTACATCTAGAATTCCATCACATAGACAGCCAGCCAGGAATCCAGAGAGAGTTCACGATAACGGCCCACCAAGTGATTATGCTTTGGTACACGTCCCTCTTAATGTGATTGCACCTTCGAGTGGCGCACCTGTAGAACCACTACTAGTAGAGAATATTTTTCAATGATCCCAACTAGTGGGTAGTGCATGCCGACTGCGCACATTTCATGAGTTCCTTTGGAAGAGGCCTTTTATGTTTTGAGTCGAGACATATCCCCAGGCAGATGAGCACTGGATGGAAGTTGTAGCATATTTTTTTCTTATTAGATACACTATTGGAGAAGATGGTGATCCCATATGATTTCCTCTTCTAGGGAACAATAAGAAGATAGTGGGGCCTGACTCTCTATTTACATGACGAGGAGACCCTCACCTTGATAGACTTCAAGAGCCTCTATAGGGTGGAGTTTGTTCCCAAAACTCTATGCTATTTGCATATTTAAAATCTTATACACATATAGTAGGGTACCTTGATAGTATCCCAATATACTTCAATATTCACAAATCTCTCATGCTACTCCAATGACATTGCTTTGGGCCCTTCCTTTAGGGTCCAGACCATTGAGTATGGTGTACGGTAGGAGATCAGAGCGTCTAATATATCACTCAATAACCTAACGTAGGCTGGAGTGCTCGATCAGACATTAATGGTGGATAGAATCTTAGCTGAGAAGGAACCAGTAGTGACAGCCACCACTAGATGAAATTTAGATGAGTAATCTGTAGAAGGAACTCAGTAGATGACACAGAGGTACAGGAAGGACAGACCTTCTGGAGGATGACCCTAGGATGTAGGGTTAGTGGTGCAAAGATCATGAGGGAGAGTAGGCCAGCAGAGGAGAAGACTCTGCTTCACCTGTGGTGGGAAGGGCCATGTGGCTTGGGACATCCTAACACCCCATACTAATGATCAGCAGACAGTCACGTGACCGCCAATTCATAGGAAGAGATTCAAGCAAGGTGGTCCATAAGGTTGTGGACATGTCTAATGAGTAGGTCATGCAGTAGGTGGTGGATAATGATTTTAGGTTCTACTGCTACCACCTCCAGGTGGTCCTCCATATCCATAGGTTTCATTTAGACATGGATGATATCTGCATCAATAAATTGAATCCTACAACCACGATGATCTAGAGATGATTTGATATATTATTTGTGTCTAATCCACCTAAGCTTTCATACTTCTAGACATCACTTCTAGTCCGTCATTCATTTCCATGGTTCTCATTTGGAGGTCAGAGATTCTGCTACATCCATTGGCTTAACACTTATGATTATAGACTCCTACAAGAGAGCATTAGACCATTACCAACTGGTTCTGAGAGTGTGAGCTTACTCTTGGAGGTAAGATATTTTGATTTGATCTCCTAGTGGCATAGTTGAGTTCTTACAATGTCATTTTTGGTATGGACTAGTATCCACAATCTAGGCTCAGATTGACTATCTTAGACACAAAGTGCGGTGTGTCAGTGGATGGGACCAATATTTCCTTCGTCGGTGAGAAGGGCCCTTTGCGGCACGGGATGGACTCACTCGGAGGAGGGTGTAGCCAATCACTCTTCAGTTGTATAGCCTTACCCTTGGAGAATTTCATGTGAGGAGTGAAAGTTAACATATAATAGTGGATCAGTATGCTGATTTCATTCCTAATGACATTCCAAGATGACCTCATCATAGGAAGGTAGAATTCTATAGTGACCTATACCCCAGGACATCACCGATATATACTACAACAAAACGGATGGCTCTCACAAAACTTCATGAGTTGCAGGAATTGGTGTAGGACTTGTAGAGGAAGGGGTTCATAAGGCCCACTGTTTCTCCATGGGATTCCCAAATTTTGTTTACCAAGAAGCCAGATGGGAGTATGTTGTTTTGTGTGGACTATCGGAACCTGAAACAGTTGAGTTTGAAGAAAAAGTATCCACTTACAAGGATTGATGATCTATTTGACCAGCTAAAGGGGGATCGATGGTTTTCGAAGATAGACCTTAGATCAGGACATCATCAGCTTAGGGCATGAGATGAGGACGTACCGAAGAGAGCCTTCAGATGTCGGTATGGCCACTATGTGTTCTTGGTGATAGAATTATGTGTAAGCAATGCCCCAACACTGTTTATTGGACACTTGAACATGATCTTCTAGCCTTACCTCGATCACTTCATGGTGGTCTTCATTCAAGACATCTTGGTGTTCAAAACGTCAGAGGAGGATCATGCCACACAACTACAAAGAGTTCTAGATACACTCGAAGAGAATCAACATTAAGGAATGATCTAAAAGTGCCAGTTTTGGATACAAGATGTCAACTTTCCTAGGGCACATTATCATAGAGCCTATAGTTGTAGTGGATCTGGAAAATATAGAGGTAGTGCTTGGTTGGAAGCCTCCGAGGAATGTAACCGAGGTGTGGAGTTTCTTGGGATTTTTTGGGTACTACCAAAGATTCGTACCTGGCTTTTCTAGAGTTGAAATACCCTTTTTAGCATTGACAAAGAAGGTAAATCCCGTAGTATGAATGTAGAGATGATAGTAGAGTTCCCAAGAGCTGAGGTAGATTCTGATGAGTCCTCACCATTTGAGGCAACTTGAAGATGTAGTTGGGTATGTAGTCTACTATGACACATCAGGGACCGGAGTAGGTTATTTCCCGATTAGAGAGAGAGTGGATATCCCTTATGGCTCATGGCAGTTGAGACAACATTTGAAGAACTATTTAAACGATGACCTGGAGTTCCCAGTAGTGGTGTTTTCACTGAAGATGTTGCAACAATATTTGATGGGAGAACATTTTACAATCTACTCTAATCAAAAAAGTCTCAGGTATATCTTCTAAGAGAATGACCTAAAACTGAGACATGGATTATGGATTGAGTTCCTCTAGGACTACAACTTTGTGATAGAATACACTCTTGGGAAGGGGAACGTAGTAGCAGACACACTCAGTAGGAGGTCTGGACTATAGTTTCTGAGTAAAGGACAATGAATCTTTCCACATTGCTGTTATCCTTCATGGATGCTGATAGAGAAGAACACCTCCACTCAATGATAGTTACTCCCCCACTAGTTCTGCGATTCAGGGAGGCACAACCTAGGGATGAAGGCAGGAAGGCCCGATGTGCTCAGATATCCTCAATTACGCTCCTGATGGATTACTTAAAAGTGGGGAGCACATCCTCCTCTTCAGAGGACACATTATGGTACCCGTGACTCTTCATGATGAGATGTTGGGAGAGTTCCATACATACCCTTTGGCGGTACATCCTGATGTGGAGAATATGTTCCATGACTTCCAAACCAAGTACTGGTGGCCTGGAATGAAGATATTAGTGGGAGATTTTGTATCACGATGGCTCACTTGCCAACAAGTGAAGGCCGAGAATCGTGTAATAGAAGACATAGCTTATCCACATGAGGTACCAAAGTGGATGTAGAGTGATATCTCTATAAAATTCATCATAGGGTTACCACATTCACCCAGGGGTCGTTATTCTATCTAGTTGATAGTTGACAGGCTCACCATGTTGGCCCACTTCATACCCATGTTAGAGCAGGGATTAGGTGTGAACATGGGATGCCTCTACATACAATATATTGTACATCTTCATGGGGTTCCATTGATGATCGTCTCTAATCGCAACACATGTTTTACATCCTTCTAATATAAGTTATTGTAAGATGTGTTCAAAAAATAGCTACACATGAGCACCACCTTTTATCCTTAGACATTTTATCAGATGGGGAAGACCATACAGACACATAAGGACATGAATCATTCTTGGGTCCTTGATTATGGCCTCAACTGGGCTTACTACCTTCCACAGGTGGATATCACATACAACATATGTATTCACTATACAATTTCCAAGGCTCCATTTGAGGCCATGTATGGGCGACCATGCAGATCAAAACTATACTGGAAAGTCCCAGGGGATTAAGTGATTATGGGTCCAGAGTTGGAACGTGCTACCACAGAGATGGTGCAGATCATATAGGAGAAGTTAATGACTACACTGAGCTGGCAGAAGTCTTATGTTGACATGAGACATAGACCCTTGGAGTTTGAGGTGGGAGACCATGTCTTCCTATGGGTCTGAACCCGATGAGGATTACAGAGGTTTGGACGGGGTGGAAAAATATCTCTAAGGTTTATCAGAATGATCCAGATCCTCAATAGAGTATACGAGGTGGTATACCATCTATCTCTTCCCCCACAGATGAACTGGGTGGATAATGTTTTCCATGTGTCACAGGTGAGGAGGCACGTGCATGATCGATCGCATGATATCGAATGGGTGAGCTAGACATTTAATAATGGGTGACGTTTGATATATTTTCGGTTGAGATATAGGATTGATTGGAGTGGTTTCTTTCGTTCATGGTTAATTAGACTAGTGTGTGTTTGTTGGCAGCATGAGAATCTCATGGAGAGCACATGGGATCGAGATGCTTAGATACATTCTCTCTACCCCCATTTGTTTCCCTAGTTTTCTGAATATTTCTAGGACAAAAATACCTTAGGTTTGGAGAATGTGAACACCCATTCATTACATTTTTTTAATTATTTGGGATAATTAAGAGTATTTTAAAATAGATGATAATTCATTCTAAGACTCGGTGTGCCCAAAATAGAATTTTGATCTTTTTTTAAAGTACGTTCTGTAGAAGTGTGGGTGACATTTTCTATCTTTTTAACTGTAGATCAGATTAAAAATAAGAGGGCACTGTTGAATATGTATCACCAATAATGGATTATGGAAGGATTAACATCAACCATAGTTGGTTGGGGGAAAAATATAAATTTTCAGCTTTTTGATGAAAAATAAAATAACAAAAAAAAAATATTTTATTCATCATCCAATGGTTAAGAGATAGGGGCAGGACTGATGGTTTTCCATGAAATTTAATGGATTGACCATTCTATTTTTGAAACCATACCACTGAGAGCTAAGAGTTTAATTAATTAAAACTCATTAATAAACATCATTAATTCTTACAATGCGGTAATCTCTTTTCCCCGCTTTTTAAATGAAGCTCGGGCATGGGTTTTTGACACCAAAGTGGGGAAATAATGACGAAGTATTGTAGAGTCTTCCACCAGTGATGATCGATGTATTGTATGAAAACATTGGAGGAATCTATCTGAGATCGACAAACGTCGACTTATTCAACGACCATGGATTCTTCTTCCACAATCGCGACGTCTCCTCTGATTCCAAGGGAGGGGTTGTCTATGTTTAAATTCAAGAGAATTTTTTTCCTTTTCACATTCTGGAAAATATCGACGAATAACGGAAGTGTTGAATGAGTTTTAGTTTATCATGATTATTTAATTATTACCCTCTTGATATGATGCAAACGTGGATGGTGTGGGCTAGACGAACAAGGCCTAGACCCTCACCACTTGGGGTTTTGTTTCGTTTAGAATGGGAGAAGGTTGAACTCTACAACAACTTGAATCTGAAATCCCTATAGTGACGAAAGCATCTAGGGAGGACCTTATGCATGTTATGAAGGAAAAATAGACCACATGAGCTCATCATGGGGCCCATGGATGTTCCGTCGGCACGGGATGTACACGGCCGACGTTGGCCGGACGCAATGGTAGCAGGCGGAGCGGCATCGTGTGCTACGTAGGGAAGCTGCGTCATCGAGATACAATAGTCGATAGGGTCAGCCGACCCTTGGATGGACACATGGGTGAAAGGTGGTGGGTCATCGCGCACAACAGAGAAGAATCGGGACATCGAGCTATGGTAGAGTGGACCCGATCCCCAGGGGTCCCACTAACAGTATGGCGACGCCACGAGGAACTGCCGATTTAACAACTCGAATGGCAATTCCATTTTAGAAGGGGGAGTTCCCCTGGCTGGCGGACCGCGCTATCCACCGGGCTGTGTCGCCAGGTGGCCCAGGCTGGTCGGCAACCCAGTGGGCTAATCCCGTTGTGGTCCAACCCACTCAGGGCGGCCTAGCTGGGTCGGACCCGGTTCGACCCGAAGCGGGTTGGGTCAGCCCAGCTTTGAGCGGGTGGGGTAGGTCCCAACCGGGTTGCATCGGACCCTGACCATTTTTGACCCAGAAACAATTAAAAGGACGTATCTCATAGATCGTTTGATGAACTATGAGTATTTTCATTATAGATATCATGTGTGGATCAGCATCATAGAGACCCTATGTAGATCAGTATCATATCGAACCTATGTGGATCGACAACATAGGGACCCTATGTGGATTGACATCATAAAGACCCTGTGTGGATAAACATCATAGCGACATTGTGTGGATCTAAATTATAGAGACTCTGTGTGGATCCACATCATAACAACCCTGTGTGGATCTATATCATAGATACCATGTGTGGATCATCATCATATCGACCCTGTGTGGATCATCATCATAGAGACCTTGTGTGGATAAGCATTCTAGCGACCATGTGTGGATCAGTAGTGAACAACCCAATGTGGACCAGCCATAGAGTGTCCCATCATGGATTAGTGACATACAACCCTGTGTGGAGAGGAACTGGAACAACTCCTTCATCGATCCGTTGTGGGGACATTATAATGAAATAAAATGATATATCTTAAAAATAATCATCTTTATTCTTGAGGTCTGAGTTGTATACCTTGTTTGAGTAGAGTCTTTTACTCTATTCATTTGGATTGACTTCACGATTTTTGGTATTACATTGTGGAATTCTGAGAGACATTCCAGGGTCTTAGTGTCCCTACTAGGAATTTTGATACTCACCATGACATAGGCTTCACCTGCACCTTGTTGTGTCATTTTCAGAGGACGAGCAGCATGGATGAGTCTTTGAGGAGCAAGGACCAGGTGGTACACAAAGATGACTAGTTGACATGGAGAGCAACGAAGATGATCTGTACCTACCCTTTTGGTAAGATCCATGGTGGATGATATCAGATGCTATATTATAATTTATTTGTTTCTTTTCAGTTGGTCTTATATTAGGGCCCCTATACTTTCAGTACACAATTTTACTACTGTAGTATTACTATGTGGTTTGCATCATATTGTGTTATTGGTCTACGTGTTTACAGATTTAAAGGCAATGGATTTCCATTTTCAAGTATATTCCTATCCAGTGTTAGTCGCCAAACCGTTGCCTATAGAAGGTGGGCGGGGGGTAATCACAACACTGGCCCTAGGGGATGGGTCATGACAAGTAACCATTACCTTTTCAAACTATCATGATGGAAATAAATTGGGTATTGTTTTATTATTATATATTGTGAATTCTATAATAAATATCATATTATTTATTTATATCAATATATATATAACATCCATGAGATTTGGTTATGAAAAATGAATCACATATTTTGAAAGAGGTGAGAGTCCAAACGTATACACAGACGACGTTATCACTTTTCAGTGAATATAAATTTAAGAATATATGTGACATAATATATTTAAAAATTATAAAAATGTAAATAAATATCATATATATATGTCAAGTTCATTATTGTGACCATCTGTGAGAGGCGGTGACAATCAATAGATTACATCAGTATGTGAGAGGGTATTCTTCCAAACATATAAATAATAGATTCATTTCCCATTTGATAATGGTTGGAGATGGATATAGGTTTTGAAAGTAGCATGATAAAATATAATTACATAGAAGATACAAGATTTATTAGTTCATAATGATTTATTAGTTATAACAATAAAACAAATTAAAAACCATAGTTTAAAAGTATGCATCTTCGTCGGACAACCACATATGATTTGAACTATAAAATATCATCTGTTAGTTTTCTAATTGAAAAGTACACTCAGATTTGAGGAAGGATTTATTGAAGTTTATTAGTTAGGTATTTGATAAAATAGTTGTATTTTTATGTTTTAAGAAATTATTAGTGGAGACTTCCTTTTACATAATAAGGGAGGTGTACTATTGGAATTATATTAAATGTTAAATTAATATAAACTAATTTTCATGTACAATATGATCCAAAATATTATAATCCAAATATATGTTGAGTACAAATCTAGATTATATTATATAATAAAATTTCTACAAGTTTTGATTAGTTTTTTACCCACATCTCATTATTTTAAATCATGTTAACCATTTATGAAAATTACAATTAGAAAGATGTTTTTACCACATAATGTTTAATATAGTTACTATAAAAGGAAAATTTTCTAATAAGTTGAACATATTTTATATTTTCTATAATTTTTAACTAAATTTTATTAAGATATTATTTTTTAATTTTTAATAATTTTTTAATATTTGTTTAATTATAAAATAACATTAATGTAAATTTTGAATAATTAATTTATTTTTAATTTGAAAATACCATGAAATATGAATATAATCCCTTATAGCCTGTATAATTTTTTATTTTCATGTAATTTTTTTTTGGGAACTATAATTAATTTATACTATATTAGTTTTAACCATTTTAAAAACCATTAATTTTTTTCTCAATGTATTGAATAGATACTGAGTTAGTGTTGCATCAAAATTTAAGGTAATTATTTCACCCATAAAAGTTTAAAAGTAAATAAACACGATAGAAAAATTAATTTTTGTTTAAAATAAGTATTTAGAACTGAAAATATTTTTTCTTTATCTCTATCAAAAAATAATATTGAAAATAAAAAGTAAAAATTTGATATTATTGACTTTTTCTTTCAGTAAAATATTATAATGGTAAAAATCAAGAAAAATGGAATAATAAGTTCACATTTTAGAATTTTTTATGTAAATAAATAATATTCATTCATTCAATCGTATATTAGCATGTTTTTATGTCATTTTCTAGTCCATATCATACTATTTGTACTCAAAATTACCCAAATTACCCTATCTGTGGTGATAATTAATATCAATAGTTATTATTCCTAATGACAAAAAATAAAGGGGAACTACCCAAAAATTTAACTAGTGATTAAAAATATTTTATCAATTTTTAATGATTAAATCCTTATAAGGGATATAAATTAATTTTACATTAAAAAGTAAAAGTCATTGGAGAACAATTATTTTAAAACCACCTTCAAAAAAATTGTTTTTAATCAAAATTATACAATAAAATATAATAAAATGAAAATAATGAAATTACTAATAATAAAATATAACAAATTTTAATTAAAAAAATTATAATATTAATATTTTTAAATTTCATTAATAAAAGTATAGTTTTCAGTAAAAAAATGTCATTTTTCATTATTTACTATAAAATCATTCTCTTCCAAAAAATACTGAAAAAATAATCCAAGATAATTTTTACATGATAATTCAAAAAATATTTTCCTTTTTATTAAATAAAATTTGTAAATTGTTTAGAAATATATTATAATATTTTCTCCCTAAAATAAAAAAAAACCATTTTTGAAGAATATATATTTTTAAAGAATACATTGTCTTTACAAAAAATATTATTAATTAGTAACTAATAATAAATGAGTAAATTTATATTCAGTTGGACGATAATATATATTTCATAAAGTACATAATCATATTCATGCCCTTTAATTTATAAGGATGATTATAATGACCATATCTAAATAATAATATTTCATGGGTTGTTTATGATGAGTGTGCATTTTGTATATGCTATCAAATGTAGTCCACTTTTTAAAATTATAGGGGGTGACATTATCCACCCTTATGTTAAATTTTCCTCACATTTTAATTAAATAATATGAATAAAATATTCGACTGTATTTTTTCTTCATACATAATTATGGAACACATGTTTCATCATCATATATATGTTTCTTCCAATTTACATTAACTAGGTGGGAGGTTTTATTTCATAGATCACTTCCAATATGTTCCATGATCATCACCAGATTCTCCTCATATGAGGGATAATTTTATAACTGTAAAAACTCTAAATTTAGTACCATTGAGTTACCTAGTATTCATATCCTTAAGAGGGACACATGGAAATCATTTTTTACTTGATAAACTATTGGAGGAAGTGATAATTAATATTCCAAAACACTATTGTGATTTAGAATCTCAAATGGGTTGTTGTACCTAGAATTTATCTTACCCTTCATCCCAAATCTCATGGAACTCTTACATGTAGATATGTAGAAGAGATTTTATTTTCCACCTTAAACTCTAAGTCCCATAGATTGTCAACACAACACATTTATCGAATTCAACAATACCTAATTAGTTATTGAATGGTCTCGACCATTTATAACATTTATTATACATTTTCATGTCCAAAATAATTATATTAACCAACATCATCCAAACATGTTGGTGTTTTATACCTCCTCCCATCAATGGATTCATAAGGGGTTATTTGGATGCTTGAGTGAAAGATATTATTATACAAGAATTAAACTATACGAACATTTTTATCACATATTCCTTTGAAGTACATCAATAATGTTATAAAAATAACTTCCAATGTCTAGATAGTAATTTCTAATTATCCAACAGTGGGGCGGTGACAATCCATACTTAATATCAACAAGGTATTTTTAGAATATCAGAAACTATTGCAAAACCAGAAAATAAATATCAGATCGTGGGCAAATATAATATCATAAAGGATTTCCATGATGCTTCACCACTTCTGTGATGTATATCCAACCATATTAATGAAGTGATATGTTCTTTCAAATTTCAATAATGTGAGATGTCTTCACAAGAAGATCCTCCCAAACCCATATAGCGTTATTACATATTAATTTCCTTAGAAGACCAGCACAAATATCTATGGGGATGTTTTTACATTTCCATATAGGTATGGTTGAGGGTGTTGTAATCCTCTAATACTTTTTTCATTTCATCATTCACATACTATCATACAAAAAAATTGATTTATATTCAATGTTCTCCTTCTTCGTATTGTCTCTCTAATAGTTCTCTCAAATATATTTATACATCATCCTGCAATTGGGATTGATTGAGAAGGTTGAGCTATGTGAATCATTCTACAAATACTTCTTTATGCCATGATTTTACAGTACACATATTTTTGTGGATAATCATACCACTCCTTGTTCATAAATTTTAAAGATAAAAAAATTTCATTTTTATAACTTCCACCATTCTCTAAATTTCTACATTATTTCATTGAAAAACGTTTAGCTTTACTAGAATAGGATGTTGAGACATAATTTAATAACGGATGGACAAATCTTAGTAATTTATCATCTATAACCATTTTCACAGGTTCATATTAAGTTCCTTTTGGTGAATATTTATTTATTAATATTATGAGATTTTTATATTTCACACGTCTCTCCATAGAAATAATGATTCTATATTTTCAATGTAAATATAATTACAACCAATCCCCTAATCATGTGGTGTATAGTTATTCTCATAAAATTTCAACAACCTTGTGATGTTAGATACGAAATTTTAATTTTTCATTAATATACATCCAATATTTTATTTAAATCATTTATAAATTCCATAAAATTATCCCCACTAAAGGGATGTGTGAGGACTAGTGTCATGATAGGCCTCTTTTTCAATTACATAAAACTCTCATCACATTCACTAGTCTAGAAAAAACTATGCTCCCTTTTAAGTTATCCTGGTTAACAAGTTTAAAAATCATATAGAGTTTCCCACAAATCTTTTAGAGTGCCCATATTGTCTAGGGATACTATGATTCTCTATTATAGATGTTATTATAGGCTACCCCACAATCGCACTTATTTTTTAATGGACTACCGATATACCTTTTCATGTGATAATATACCATAGTAATGATTATTCCTTCATACATAACTAAAATTTATTGTTCTTTCCATATTTCTATTTCTTTTTTGAATGTACAAATCATAATACTAATATTCATATCAATATCCTACATGATTATTGAGTATGTCACAATATCATATATAAATACTACCACGTGTTTTGAGGTAATATCTAAAGGCACTATTAATTAAATCTATAAATATATTTGGACCCTTAGTGAGTCATAATTTAATTAATATGAACTCATAGTGTATATACCTTGATAGAAAGTTATTTTTTTTAATATATTCCTTCTTCACCTTAAATTGAAGATATCCCCACTAAAGGTCCTCCTTATGGAAATATAAAGCTATATGTATCTGATCAAATAATTAATATATCCATGTTAGTAGATACTAGTTCTTTATTGTGATTTTTTTGTGCTCATGATTATCAATATAGACTCTCATTAACTAATCCTGATTTTTTATAAAGTGGACAAACACATCCTATAGTGAACCACTCTGAAATATAAAACTTTTTTCAAAAATGTTTTACGAAGGAATTTTTAGTTACTCTAACTCAATGAAGGCTATTTTGTATGGATTCATGGATATGGAATGATATATATATGTAATTTGGATTATGATCTCAACTTATCATATAGAAGGAAGACAAGTGAACTCTTTTGGGTATACAGTAGTATAATCTCTCACAAAGGGTATATATTAAAGAATGATTCTATCCATTTCCTCAATCATTTGAGAATGATATAATTTCTCATTTGGGAATGATATTCTTACTTGAGATAAAATTCCAATGTAGAATTATCCTCATCCTTACCCTTGTAAAAAACGTAAGGGTGACTTGAGATGTGCAGAGTGATATCATTCTCATGATAGTTAATGATGAATTTATATATGGAAAACCAATCCAAGACTAATATATTATCAAACTCCACTAAAGGATGTAAGAAAAGAATATTTTATTCAAAAACATTAACTATTGAAGAGTTATATACTACGGAAATTAAACTCTCATTATTTTTTCTACTTATTGATATCTCAACCCCAATGTTTTGAGGTTGTGTTTGAATAGTTCTACTAAATTTATCACATATAAAAGAATTAATAAAATAAAAATCAAAAGGTATATTTTTCATTCACGAATAAATTAATATTGTACCTATCACCTCATAATTATTGAGATCCACCTTAGTCGTAGTGAAATC
This sequence comes from Viscum album, assembly GCA_963277665.1. Lineage (NCBI taxonomy): Eukaryota > Viridiplantae > Streptophyta > Magnoliopsida > Santalales > Viscaceae > Viscum > Viscum album. The sequence continues at coordinate 144,195,807 of OY728126.1, read as the reverse complement.
AAATTTCATTCCTTTCACTCTAGGCTATGTTGGTGATTGTGGTTTATTTTCCTTAACAAATATTGGTTTAGGTCATTAGATTAAATAAAAATTATGATCCATACGGTTGAAATAATATTCCACAAGTTTAATATTGATATGAACCTTTTTATCCTCTACTTAAGTAGTGGGATTGTTTATATCACTTCTCCATTGGTTATTATGATGATTCACTTTTCAATAATTGAAAAATTTTGTTTCTATCGATATAATTTCGCATAAGATTTTTCAAATATTTTTGACACATGGGATGTTATATTATATTTAATCCATTAAATTTTTCCACTAATCCTCCTAAATAATTTTATACCTTATGCATTTTATCGGTAGCCTAGGAGGACCATTTAGAATAGCATCCTCAAACCCACACTACTAAATCTTGTGCTAAAAAGATAATCATTTCCATCCACTGGACTAAACTTCTTCATGTTTTTTTATTATAATAGAACCCATTTTGACTGAAGAATGGGGAAATTTAGGAAAACCATGTGAACATAAGGCATAACACAACCCAAAGTTATAAATGATGAAAACCATACAGACAACATGGAGAGACCACTCCCTAGCATATGATCATGTAAAATCTGTCTACTATTTCATGGCATATAGGGAAGCATGTGTCCTATCTCAAAGAACATGCCTGATCCAATGGATGACTCCATAACCTCTGAAACATCAAAATACAAGATGTAATGAAAAGATGAACAAAAAATCTAAAATCCCTATAAGGGATTTCTCTATGTGGTTAGCTCCTGGTTCAAACCAACCAACCTCACAAAAACAATTAGAAATAACACAAAACAACATTAAATGCTACAAAAATCCACTATTGCAGAATATAGAATGCTACCATCACCAATCGTTGAAACCATCACCTACATCAGGATTGCAGTCCTAGACACCGCAACTCAAATCTAAACAAGGACCCATATATAAGGACCTCATAAGATTATAGTTTTATAGAATTATGGAAAATTCGTAAATCAAAATTTCCAATGCTGTTAAATGAAAATTTCTACCACTTAACCCAACTTTTATCATTTCACATTAATTCGTCATCCTCATCTACAAAAATTACCTCCAAGGATTAATTCATTCAAAAACTAAATCTTTATAAACTCGTTAATGCAAATCATAAGAATGGGGTGACAAAATTCGATTTAAGTGGAAACATATGAATTAAAAATATAATTTCATCAATGAGAATACGAATTTCATAAGGGTATGACGCCATTATCAGATTGGATGAGTGGATAATAAAATAACTTATCCCAATGAATACCATAATCATCAACCGTGAAACATGAAATAGGGCTATAAAATGGGAAATAATCATAAGAATCAATGATCATGATTCATGTGATATCACATACATCTATTAAAACATTATAAACACATGGAAATCATAGATAATATTTATTTGTATCTTGGAGAATTATCCTAATAGAATACTCGAAAAACCCTTATAGAACCCTTAAAATTGGAATAACCTCATATCCAACATACAATATTATTCTCAAGAGAGAAAAATCATTAACCAATGCATTGGAGTTCCATCAGGGTGCACCAAACATATATAATTTTCAGGAACCAAAACATGAATAATGTATAAAGAAATTTTATTTTCCATAATACTCCTAGAAAAAACTATTATTTGTTTATACCGTGATAAAACCATGGAAGAGAAATGGATTTCATGTAAATATCTGTGAAACATGATTAACCCCTGAAAAGGAATTCCGATCTATAACAATCTCTTGGAAATAAGATTAACCAATGTAAAATAAATGGGTTCTATAACAATTTCTTCGAAAAAATATTACCCAATCTATATAACGAATGAGGATTGTATCGTTAAAAAATAACCTTATTAGAGAATAAGTAAAAACAATTATTTTTTAATTTGATGAATGGAAATACAATCTCAAAATAAATAAATACATTTTGGGGAAGATACCCTTTTTAATTTTGAAAATAACTAAAAAAATAAAAATTCACAAAATATTGTGAACTACTTTTCATTGAATAAAACCATGTAAATATATATAAGAATCATTAAAAATTAATTTAAAAAATTTCTTGAGGAAAAACTGATTTTCAATTTAAAAACATTATTTAAAACATAAAACATTTGTAAAATCCTTTTCACATAAAACCGCTTCAAAAAACTACAATTTTCTAAAATAATAAGAGAAACCTTTTTATTAAAAATATCCATGTAAAATTTGAAAGGAATATTGAAGAAACTTTTTTTCTCGAAATTAGATATTTAATACATGTTATATATTGTAAGATAACATTCCATTTCCACTATAAAAAGTTTAAAGAGGTTTCTGGTTTAGAAAACAATATGATGGTTCATTTCACATTTTTGAAAAAAAATCTAAATAGACATCATTTTGAAAAACAAATTAATATTTTTACTTTTTAAAAAAAAATTAAAATATTGTTAAAAATTAAGTTTTCTAAAATTATAAGTGAGTATGAATCATTTAAAAAAACTATAAAATATTATTTTAGAATAAAATGTAATTATAAATTAAGAGAGATAAAAATTCGGATTTTGTAAAAAATAATTCTCAATTATTATATGTACCAATGGTAAAAAATGAATATATTACTTTCAAATATCATAAATAACCTTAGGATAATAAAATTGATGAGTTTCCAGAGATATATATCATAATATACCATTATTGGACTAAACATAATAATAATAACCCTAATAAATAATGAAATTATAACAGATGGCTCATACCACATTGGTAACAATGAATCATAATCGATATAAAAGAATAAAATTAAATTCTAATTATTATATGATTAAAAAAATTATATTCATGATATATCATTTCAAATGGATAGTATAAGAAAATCATGAATGGAGATAGGTTTATATCATAATATACATCTCATAGAATGAAAATTGAGAAAAAAATCCATCATTGGTTTGGTAACATTTAAACCTTAAATCCCATGAATGAGAAAGACTAAAATTGGTATAAAAATACATATAAATTTATGTATAATATTCTGAAAATAAATTTATGGGATGTATATAGAACACACACAAAATTATATTGTGAACATAGAAATTATCTCATAGAAATAAAAGTGAGATGAGAAATCCCTTAACCCATGCTTCCTTTTGGTTGATCATGATTTTAAACAATTTATAGTTATTTTTAAAAAATTTATTAAATTATTAAAAACCATATTAATATTTATAATACCATAATTTATCCTTTTTAATCATTTTATAACCTATTCGTTAATAATCAATCATTATTTCTATTCTTTCAGGTGCTGAATTCATTTTTTTTATCTTTCATAAGTTTTTATGAATGTTCATATTATATTGAATATTATATAGTTTCATCTTCTCTAGAAAGAAAATAATTAATTCCTTATAATATTTATGGATAAATTATAATTTTTATACCAATAGTGAATGATTATTTTTAGGAATGAAGTATGTTTTGGTAAGAGATATGGTCTGTTGTATATAGGAATGAGAAACGTTGAAATTTTTCATATATCCTTTTAGAAATGAGGTATTTAAAATATTATCATTATAGGGTGATAATAATACCATTCATACCCTTATATTTCTTTAAACATACTTATGTATTTCATCCTTGTAGTGTTATGATGAAAAGAGAGTGGCATCAATTCTTGAAGGCGGTAGTCCACTTGTATATGAATGATGTTATCAACTTTTTACTGTAACAATTCAAATGATATATTATCATTAAATAATGATAAATATTTAATGAATATAAAAATAATCTCATGTTTATCACATATATTCATTATCAATACCCTTATTACCTTCTATGTAATATGTTATTGAAAAACAAATCACATCGCATCGCGAGGCAGTAGATCGCTGTACACATTAGCGAGGTTATCATATCCCCTATAGAATGGAATTTAAAAATATATATAATATACAATATACCTATTAATATAATTATTTTATATACATAACATTGTCACTTTTTATCTGTAATCACACACAACCATTAGATGTGATAATAGAAAAATGAATGACACTGGTTCATGAGGCCGTAATATGCCGTACACATGAATGAGGATTTCTTAATGCATATCATGGTAGAGGGAAAACATATATGTAATTATATTAACATAATAAAATATCATTATATTTAATATAATTATGATGTTATATAATAATGGTTTAATAACAATTAAATTTGGAGGATAAGAAACTAAAATAAAATCACATGTTGAAGAATGTTACCACCTTTTCCTGTATCCACCTTGTGTTTACACAAAAATCCTTTATAGGATGGATTTATTGGAAAAATAAGGATACTATTATGATTTTAGGGATGTTTTGATGTTATTTGTGTTGGTATTGGCTGATCCAAATTAGTTTTAAGGTGTGAATAAGAGAGGATAGAGGGACACCCATCATAATTATGGTGAGTGACACAAATATTTTTTTTAAAATTATTAAATCATACCCATGTTTATATCAATATAAATGCAACAGTAATAGTTAATCAACTATCATCTAACATTTAAGGTCATAATTTGTTCATATAAATGGGTTTTTACAAATTATTATTTAATTTTTACCCATATCATATTACACTAACCCCCACTAAATGTGTTTTTTTACAATAATCGTCGTAAATAATTTTAACCGTTGTTACTATTCATTTTGAAAAAAAATATGTTGACATAGTTATGAATTATAAAATATTATTATTACATATATTTAATAGATTGATTAAAATTCAATTCAAATAAGTTTAGAATTTTAAAATAAAATTAATCTCACAATCCCGATGAGAAAATGGGTATTCAAAGAGAAAATGTTCAAATGTTTATTATGGTTTTAAATAAAATATAAAAATGAAATTGGTTTAAATAACATATACTATATTAAAATTTATATAATTTATAATATTTTACTTTAAAAATAATTATCATATAATTTAACATTATAAATAATTAAAATTAAATGGTGAATTTCAATTAAAATTCTCAGTTTTCACTATTCATAATGTAAATAATAATATCGGAAAATTCTAAAAACATCATCATAATAAAAATTTTACATGATGATTTCAAAAATGATTTTAATTTTTTATAATTAATTTTCTAAAATTTCGAACAATTAAAAATTAAAATAAACATACAGACGTGATTAGAAAAGGTTTTCAAGGAGTGCATTTTCGAAGAACAAGATGATTATATAGTAACACTATGTATAATAATAATCATTGTATTAAAATAAATTAATATTTATTTATATATGATTTATAATTTTATTCAAAATAATTCCCCATTAGGGGATTATTTATTAAATTAAAAATGAAAAAAATTATGCTCTTTAGATGAGTTTTTATAATAACCCCATTTTAAACCCAAAAATAAACCTACTGTAAAAAAAATATAAAGCTAATTAAAAAGTATTTATGAGGAATAAATATGACTAAAAATAATTATGTTAATTTAAAACAAAATATAGTATTAAATTACATAATTTATTGAATAAATTGATTGTTTTTAAAAAAATTGGGATTTTCACTATTCACTGAAAAATCAATATTTGCTAAAAAGTCCAAAATTTTCATGCCTTAAAAATATTGATATTAAGATTTTTAAAAAGTATTAATTTTATAAAATACATTTTATAATACTCCTATAAAATTAATATTTAATTTTTATCATGAAATATAGTAAATAGTTTTTAAGAAAACATATTTTTGGTGACTAAATCACTTTAGAAAATGTTTATTGATTTTATAATAAATATTTATCAATAAGTTATAATTAGAAGTAAATACAAATATATATATCCTAACATAGTTAATACTATTTTTACCCACTAATATAATGGATAGGATTTTAAAATTTATATATGTCGTGGGTAATTCACGATAATGTTGTGTAACGAATATAATATTGAAAAAAAATTAGGGTTGTATATACAAGAATCCATTGATGATATTATATTAAATTAAAAAGAAATATATTATAATTTTTTGTGGTGTTACATTATCGTCTGAGATTAGTTATATAGATCCTCGTTCCCTCAAACATAACATTCCTCTTTTAAAATCTAGGGGCTTTACATCCTACCACTATTATTATATTTGGTCATCATAGTTTTTAATTTAATTCTAAATAAACGAATGGACATTTGAAAATAATTTTTTTCTTCTATGTCGTCAAAATGTTTAAAAATATTTTAATAAGAGTGAAAGTGAATTACAATTTTCATGTCGAATAAGACATAACTATTATTAAAATAATGAGAACATAAGATGCAGAATACAATTTGGACATTGAATAAAATTGTAGATAATTATAGATAGACATTGAGGTCATTGATTACAAGTAATTGAAAAATAAATGTAATTCTAGTGGCCTCAGAACGATACATATTTGACAATATAAAATCCCATTGGGTCATTAGTATTAATGGTATTAGGATAACAATTTTGTTTCAATGTCCTTTCTGAGATTTGATTAATTACATGCATTCTAGACTAAGAGTGTAAGGAAATATAATTTATGATTATAATTTCATCCTTTGGTCATTTTCCAATCTAATATTATATTTTCACCACATTATGACTATTAAAAATTAATTCTTCATGCACGATGATCTAGAATAAATATTTAAAGATTAATAACTATAAAATGGATAAAAAGATATTACTACTATCTTTAGTCATTAACCAGATCAAAAATGGTCTTTCACATGGTAATATAATTCCCAAATGAACAAACCTACATATGACACAATAATATTCAAAATTTGACAATAATTATCCATGTTATGTGTAAATGATTCTATAACCATATCTACCAAATAACCAAAATAACCACAAAATTGAAGAGTGTTTAAACCTAAGAGGTTATCTCATTCCTTTCATATTTCAAGACCATTTTTTTGAAGTAACATTAATAATTCAGTCACCAAATCACTTTTCAATATTGTGATTATCTGAAGATAAAACCTATGTTCTCAATATCTAATATCATATAAACCATAAAGGTTATAAGAACCCTAAATATTATATCTACAAAATTTAAATCAAGACTTTATATTAAACTATAACATTACAAAAAATTCATCATACAAAATTGTCTCCTAATATTTAATAAATAACATTAAGATCTCATCACATAAAACCTAAAAAGGGTTCTCTATGAATTCAAAATTATGATCATTATTAATCTTATAGACCTATAAATATATCCAGATCTCTTAATATAACATCACATTGAAACTTAATAATCTCAAAAGATATCTAAACTAAACATTGATACCAACTATAAGAAACCAAAACTAGCACACTTGGATCTAGTGATTAAATGATAAACATTAAACTTCAATCATTGACACTGATAATTGTGATTGACTCTTTTTAAATCCAAACTATATTAATTTTAAACAAAAAATTTGATTACTTACATTATTAAGGACCTTTCCGGGTCATTTATATAGAATAATGAAAAAATCATATATAAACAATAGTCATGTCATTAAATGAACATTTATCTCAATAAAACAATTTTTTCTAAATTTATATCAATTAATCATCATCATCTATATGAAATAAATTCTAGACATAATTCATTAATCCTCATTATTTAAAACATATTGAAAAGGAATCATAATAATGGTGAGGTCAAAAACTCAGTACAGGTAAACATAATAATTAATAATTGAATGTCATCAATGAGCATAGGAAGTGAAAAAGGGTATGAAAATATAATCAGAGAGAATGATAGAATCATCAAATAACACCTACCCATTAGGACCTAAATAATCAAGGTTGAATAGTATAATATTTTTAAACTATTGAAAGATAAATAATAATAATAATTCATGATCCATGTTATATCAATCTTGATAAATTGAACCATTATTAACTCATTGAAATCATAGATAAAACATGTTGGTATCATGGAATAACATCATCACCAAACACATAAAAACCCTTATAGAACCCTTACAATACAAATACACATATGAATGACATATAATATAATTCAGTAGATACAAAAATCAGTACTCAATCCATTGGATTGTTTTTTTGGGTGAACCTATCATATGAAATCTTTAATAACAACTACATGAAGAACGTATACAGGGCATTGATATCAACATAAAACTCCTAGAAATAATAATAAATCATTCATAAACTGATTAAAAAATTGAAAATAAATGGGTCTCATGTTAATATATTTTAATCATTATTGAAATGTGGAAAATAAACAGGTTTTATTAAAATCTATTTGAAACATGATTATTCCATGGAAAAGAAATGAGTTCTATAACAATCTCTATGAAACAAAATTAATCCAAAGATAGGGATAATGATGATGATATCATTACAAAATATCATCTTTAGAGAATTAGTATCAAAAATGTTTGTTGATTTTGAGGAATGACAACACTATTAAATACCATTTAATACATTTGTTAATAAATAACATTTTATTTTTGAAAATCAAATTTTTTAAGACTAAAAAATCAAAAAATATTTTGAAAATAATTTTCATTAAAAACAACAAAAAAAATGATATTATGGAATCATTAAAATTGTAATTAAAAATTTGCATGAATAAAAAATCAATTAAATTTTGAAAACAGTTTGTAAAACCAGAATCATTTTGAACGTACTTTCCAATGAAAACACATTCAAAGACTATAAATTTATTATATATTATGAAAATAATTGAATTTTAAAATATCCTTGTAAACATGAAAATTAATCTTCAATGGAAATTTCTTTCATGATAAGGTTAATTCCATACATTCCACTCATGTTAGAAGATTATTTTTTTCACTATAAAATTCATAGAAATATTTCTTTAACACTTTCAATAAAATCAATATGAGAATTGTTTAAAAAATGATATGAAGAATGCTTTTATTTTTTTTAAAAAAGTTAAAACATGGAAGGAAATTTATTTTTTAAAATAATATGATATTATATTTTTTTTGGAAAATATATTTAGGAAACATACTTTCTGGATAAAATGAATTTCTGACCAAAGAGTTATATATAGTTTGATATCCTTAAAAAAATTACATTTGTCTTAATGACCAATGAGAAAACAAATCGGTGCATTTAATTTTATATATAATGGATAAACATATTAGAATAATTATCATTAGTTTATTGAGATACAGATCATAATGTCACATCCTTGGAAGCATAAATAGAAACAATCTCTATAAACCGTGAGATTGTAACATAAGAATCTTACCACTTTGGAAAAATTGAATTGAAATCTCCATGGAAGAATAAAATTAAATGAGCCATATAATATCATGAAAATTAATTTATTCATTATATATAATTTCAAATGGAAGGTATATACACCTCATAATGTAATATATATGTATAAAATTACACACGTCTCAATGATGGGCAATTCGGAGGAAAAACCATTACCACTTTAGTAACTTTGGATCCGTTAACCTCATTATAGAGAGATACAAAAATTTATCTATAAATCCGCATAAATTAAAGGTTAATAATAATATAATAAACTAATGGGTATTATACATATCACATAACAAAAATAAGTGGTTTTTATGACATATATCTCACAGAAATAAAAGTGGGCCAAGAATACCCTTATATTGTGATTCCTCTTGGTTGAACATTCGTTAAAATAATTAATACTATTTTTACCATGTTATAAAACAATTAGAAATTAATATTAATACTTATAATATTATATATGATCCTTTTATAAAATCTTATCACCCTTTCATTAATAGCATTTCAATATTTCCCTTGTTTCAGGTGTTAATTCCCAGGATTTCTTTTTTGTGCTTTGTTGTTAAAGTTCAACTACTTGTGCATATTATATAGTTCCATAATCTCCTTAATAATAATCATGTAATAATTAATATATTTATACATGATTTATTCTTCTAATAAAAATAATAATATATGGTTTTGGGAAATGAAGTTTGTTACGATCATGCAGATGGTAATCCATACAAAGCTTAAGTAAAATTTCCATTTTTAAATGAGCATTATGGAAAGGGGGTAGATAATATATTATCTATATATAGTGATATTAATATCATATATACCATATAATTTATTTTTAGTATACTTATTTATATCATCCTTGTCGTTTGGTGATGAAAAAAGTGTCACATTACGCCATGGAGGTAGTATTCCACATATACACGAATGACATTATCAACTTTTTAGTGTAAAAAAATAATATGATTTATTATATTTATCAAATGATAAATATTTGTTTACTACAATTATAATTTTATATTTATTAAAAATATAATTTATCAATATCCTTATTATCTTCCATGTAAAGTGTTAGTGAAAAACAAATCACAACACTTTATGAGGAGGTAGTTCGCCATACACATGAGCAACATTACCATAACCCTTACAGCGTGGAATGTAATAAGGTATATCTGATATAATTAATATATATAAATATAAATATATTATAAATATAATATATTAACTTTATATCAATCATCCTACTCAACCACGAGAGGTGGTAATAAAAGAAAATTACATGGGTTCACGAGGCGGAAGTCCACCATAAACCCGAATAAGGATTAATTAAAACATTGTGATGAAAGATGGAAATAATTTTTTTTATTTAATTAATATAATATCATATAATTATATTTAAGATAATTAGGTTATTAACAAATAATGGGTTAATAATAGTTGATGGAGATAGAGAAGAAATTAAATAAAAATGATCATTGAAGAATATTACATCTTCTTTGGGTATCCTCTTTGGGTTTGCACCTAAATAACCCCAATGTTAAATTTAATCAAAAAATAAGGCATTTGAAATTATGTTAGTGAATTTTGGAAGATATTTGTTTACTTCTAGTACAAACTATATGGGTTTTAAGGTGTGAATATGATAGAACACTCAGTGGACATTATTAAGTCAGGTGAGTGGCACACTTGTCAGTTTTTGTAATGATTCAATCATACCCTAATATGATTCATGAAAAAGTATACCAAATGGCCCATTATAGAAACAACCATTGTTAAGGACAAAATATTTACATTAAATGGGTGTTTTACATGTTTTGTGTCAATTTAAAACTTATCCTTTTAGTTTAACCCCTATTAAATCTATTTTTCCATAAACGTGGTATAATATTTTTGATGTATTCATTATTAATTTTAGTGAAAACGTTTTTTGAAATTATTATAAATTATAAATTATTAAGATTAAAAAAATATTAAATACACCTTTATCAATTTTACTCACAAAATATTTGATATTTTTTTTAAAAAAATTAGACTCACAAACGTGAAGAGAAAACTTGTTTTGAATGAAAATATGGAAAGTATTTTTCAATGTTTTTAAATCCAATTCAAATTTTTATTTATCAAAATGAAATAAATTGTTTTAATAGGTATAGAAATAAACTAAATATGATTTAAAATTAATTTAATATATAAATTATCTTTGTAAATAATTAAAATTAAAATGTAGTGTTCAATTGAAATTCTGTATTTTTAACTATTCATAAAAAATAGTATTTTCAGAAATTTTTGGAAAATAAAGCCTAATAAAAATTTGAAAGGATGATTCCAAAAATAAATTTATATTGTCATATAAATTTTCTAAAATTTTTAATAATTAATTTCCAAATAAATCTTATATAGGTGATGAAAATGTGGGTTTTCGAGAATGTTTTTTCTAAGAAAAACATGATTTCATATAAGCTCAATAACTAATAATATTCATTTTAATAATATAAATTTTTATATATTGATATATAATATATTAAATTTTTTAAATAATTATTCATTAAGGGGTTATTTAATTATAATAAAGAAAAATTATGTACCTCAAAACAATTTGTGGAAAAATCCCTTTTTATTAAGTAATTTAATCTAATACTAAAATAATAAATAAAACTAATTAAAAAAGGAATTAGAATTTAATATCACTTAATAATAATTATGTTAATGTAAATCATAATTTTTATTTTATATTTATTAATTTATTTAATATAATTTATATTTATATATAAATTTGGAATTTTCTCTATTCACTAAAAAATCAATATTTTCAAATAAATCTCAAAATTTCACTCAAAGGGTTTTTTTATATTTTGTTTCAAAATTTGGAGTCATATTGATCAAATACATTTTCAAAACATCCAAAAAATTTTACATTGTTAATTTATTCAAAATCAATAACAAATTTTTTTGAATAAAACATATTTCTGATTAATAAAATCAATTTATTAAAAATCGATTCATTATTTACTACAAATTTATCAATAATTTATATTGACTGGAATATATATATATATATATTTCATAAATTAGTTAATATTATTTATTCATTCCAATTTAATGGTTCAGTTATAATTGTTATATATATCGTGTGTCATTTAAGATCAGTGTTACATAATTAATGTGATATCGAACATAATAATATTCTCGTTAAGTACAGAAATAAATTAAATATAATTTATTTAATAATAAATTAATATATTGTAAAGTCTCAGAGTTTTTTGCACCATAAAACACGTCCCCAAAATTTTTTAGATGCTTCCATACATGATCAATGATCGCAGAACTTTTCGCAAGCTTTGATTTGATAGGTCGTAGAGCCCGAACAGAGTTACGGATTTGGAGTTATGGACATCTGATGTTGGGCTGAAAATTGGTTTGCGAATCCCGTTTGTGAAACCCCCTCCGCGATCGCGGAGCACCACCACGAAGAAAAGAGGTGGGACGCTATGCGAACTCGTTTGACGTTCGTGAGGTTCCACGAAGACAAGCCGCGAAGTAAGGAGGTGGGAGGCTCTGCGAACCCCTTCTGACGTTCACGACCTACCCTGAAGACCTTCCATGAAGCATGGAGGTGGGGCCCTCTGCGCATGCATTTGACATTCATGAACCACCGCGGAGCAAGAGCCATCATGGCGCCGAGAGAGATCTACTTCGCGGTGCCTCTCCCATGTAAATACCCATCTCACCCCCTTATATAGACGGACACTATGCCCCATGGATGGCCACTCCGCCCCTTGGATGGCCACTCCTCCCCTTGGGCGGCCGATATCCAGGTTCATGGAGCTCCTCTTTCCTTCGCGAAGTGGCTCTGCGAGCCCCTGCTCCGCTAGCAGCTTCCTTCGTGTTGCTGCTCCACGAGACTATGCTCCGTGAGCCCATGCTCCACGAGACCATGGTCTGAGTGACCCTGATCTGCGAGCCCATGCTCCGTGAGCCCATGCTCCCTGGGACCATGGTCCGTGAGCCCATGATCCGCGAGTCCATGCTTCGCAAGACCCCAAGCTCCTCGATCCCCGTTGCTCCGCGAAGCTACTTCGCGAAGAACTATCCTTTGCAAGGATACTACCTTCACACCCACATGTCTATACCATAGGGGCTATGCCCCAATATCCCCACTTGGGGTCACTACCAGGATGCGTTCTCAGCCCTCCGGGCCGGTCCCTTCACAACCATCACAGACCCGCTTGAAAAATGGAGAGTCGCACAACGAACATTTCGGCCTAGGATGTCGGAATTTTCCATTGCCCCCTTATGCGCTCCCACCTTCCCCCTATGGAATTCCATGATTTGAGATACTCATCCACACAACGTGAAAACACCTTCACACGACATATTCCTATTAGTTCCATTCCCATATCATGAGTTGAGATCCTCATCATCAATTGCCCATGTACCATCAGTTGAACGATTCCTTAGGCAACTCTTCCAATCCTAATCACATGGATCCTATGCTAGGTGGAAACAAAAAGGTCCTCCCTTGCATAAGACCCAAAACCATCCATTTCTAGGATTCTTATTCCAATAGTACTCTCGACATGACTTTAAACTGAATCATTCCCTATCATTCAATAATTGGATGCCTCATTCTCCAAACAAAAGATGCCTTATGCTCCTAGCATGAGATTCCAACAGTCCTATCTACATGACTATAAACTGTAGTACACCCTATGTTCTAATAATAGGATACCTATCACTCCAAACAATAGATTCCTTATGCACCTAGCATGAGATGCCAACAGTGCTATCTACATGACTATAAACTGTAGTACTCCATATGTTCCAAACATAGGACGCCTCTTACTCAATACGAGATATGCCTCTTTCTCCAAGCATGAGATGCCAACAGTCCTATCTACATGAATTTAAACTGTAGTTCTCCCTATGTTCCAAACATAGGATGCCTCTTACTCAATATGAGAGATGCCACATGCTCCAAGAATGAGATGCCAATAGTCATATCTACATGACTTTAAACTGTAGTACACCATATGTTCCAAACATAATATGCCTCTTGCTCTAAATAATAGATTCCTTATGAAAAAAGAATAAGATGCCAACAATCATATCTACATGACTATAAAATATGGTACACCCTATGTTCCAATAATAGGTTTCTTCTTGCTCCCAACAAGAGATACCTTATTCTCCTAGCATGATATGGCTAATTCCATGATTATAGTGGAATAATTTCAAGAGTGTTGGAATCTGTTCAATCATTCCATCACTCCACCTCACGCTTTGCGTGTCCTTCATTCTGATACTCATCCACTTCCATGTCTGGAAGGACCCCTAATATCCTTGTCCCATGCCACATCAGCTCACCTACCATCTTGGGCGAATGCCCCGAATGACTTTGAATGACATTTGCGACAGGTCTTGTGTTTCAAACACAGTCAGAAGTCAACCCTCATTTTCCTATACCCATTTCAGGCTAACGCGATGTGGATGCTGCGTTTCCGTTACGGTCAAAAACTTTCCTCTATCACCACGCCACCCTCATTGTGTTCTGAATGTCGGGCTTGTAATTCACACTCTACATCTACCTTTGTTTGGACAGATTCCAATGCGCTTGGAATTATCCTTTTTGTGCTCTAGCACATAGGTGAATATCTCAACCCACTAGGGTTGGGATGCCCTATTGGCCAGACATGAGGAAGACATCATGGGCACCATCCTTGTGTAAGCCCCATGAACGATTGCCGCTCCATAGCGGAACCTGGGAAGCTTCCTCACATAATCCCCATTCACCATTGCTGCTCTATAGTGGCACCTGGGAAGATTCCTTGGGTAAGCGCCATTCACCATTGCAGTTCCATAGTGGCACACAAGCCTCCATCATAGAGAAATTCATGGCACCATGGGCCGCTCAATGCGTAAGCCCCTTCTCACATCCCACAGATGCACCCTTGACGACGTGATCATCAGGTCTATGCTGCCTCTTGTTTCTCACACAAAGCGTGACTCACATGTGCTTAGAGTAAGCACTGACCATGACACAACTTGGTCCGCCTCAGGGCATAAGCCTGAAACACCCTCCCAAACAACGAGGAATTTGATCCATGTCAAGTCATGGTATGTAGGAAACCTCACGAGGTTCAATCCCAACACACGGTCATTCTGACCCCATTCACATCGGTTCACCCTCGTCCCGCATGGAGTTAAACTGTATACCGGAACTACGAGGAATTTGATCCATGTCAAGGCATGGTACGTAGGAAACCTAACAAGGTTCAATCCCACCACCCAGTCGTTCCGACCACATTCATGTCATTTCACCATCACCTTGGGCATCCTAGAGTGTAATCCCCACACACATGCTTTCTGAACTATGTGGGCTTTGATCCATGTCAAGGCATGGTTCGTAGGAAGCCTCCACGAGGTTCAAGCCCACCACCTGGTCATTTTGACCCCTTTCACGTCAGTTCACCAATACTTGGGAAGCCTAGAGTGTAAGCCCCACATATTTTCTAAACTATGTGGACATCGATCCATGTCAAGGCATGGTAGGTATAAAGCCTCCATGGGGTTCAAGCCCACCACTGGGTCATTCTGAACCCCTTCACATCAGTTCACCAACACTTGTGCATCCTAGAGTGTATTCCCCACACACATTCTTTTTGAACTACTTGGACTTTGATCCATGTCAAGGAATGGTATATAAGTTGCCTCCATGAGGTTCAAGCCCACCACCCAGTCATTCCGACCCCTTCAGGTCGGATCATAAACACTTGGGCGGCCTAGAGTGTAATCCACACATCTATTTTAAACTATGTGGACATTGATTAATGTCAAGGAATGTTATGTAGGAAGCCTCCACGAGGTTCAAGACCAACACCGGGTCGTTCCAACCCCATTCAAGCCAGTTCACCAACACTTGGACCACTGCCGAGTGTAATCCCCACACCATCTTAACTATGTGGACATTGATCCATGTCAAGGCATGGTATGTAGGAAGACTCACGAGGTTAAAGCCCAACACCCATCAGACCCACGATCTATCATCACGTTGGTTTGCCGACACACCCATCCCGAACTACGGGGACT
Organism: Viscum album; assembly: GCA_963277665.1. Classification (NCBI taxonomy): domain Eukaryota; kingdom Viridiplantae; phylum Streptophyta; class Magnoliopsida; order Santalales; family Viscaceae; genus Viscum; species Viscum album. The sequence goes on along the minus strand of OY728126.1, from coordinate 144,179,401 downwards.
TTGATCCATGTAATGGCATGGTATGTAGGAAACTTCAATGAGGATCAAGCCCACCACCCGGTCGTTCCAATCCCCTACACATCAGTTCATCCCCATCCCACATGACGTTAAACTGTGGACCTCTATTTAGCGGTAAGCCATTGTCACTCCATTCAGAGTTAAGTAATTTTCATTACAGTAGTGATCTATTGTGACCTCATGCACTGGTAAGCCATTGAAAATCCCAATCGATGGTAAGCCATCATCGGATGAACTACATGGTCTTTGATTCCCTGCCATAGGGATATGTAGGAAGCCTCCCTGAAGCTCAATCCCATCACTCATGTCTCATCCTGATCTCTCCCTTGAGCCTATGTGTCTCGATATGTTCATTCCCCAACCCAGAAGTTCCCCATCCTCTGGGTCCTATCCATGCATCCATTATCACGGGCCGCCTCCTCAGGTGTTCCATCGTCCCACCGAACTATGTGAACTTTGATTCTCTGCCACAGGGATACGTAGGAAGTCTCTTCGAGGCTCAAGCCCACTACTACCATCACTTTCACAAAGGTCCAATTTCATTCCCCCTAAACTCCATAAAATTCTCCATCATCCGTCCTAATTCTTACCCAGGATGCCACATCTCTATGGGATCATGTCATCCACCCTCCCAGCTACTCCTAGTAGTACTTGGGAAGCTAACCATGTGTAATCCCCAACATGTCTTCGGGTCGTTGTCCTCTGTGTACACCCCAATTCATCACCCCTTTGAACTACGTGGGGTTTGATCTTGGTCCTCTACACAGGGTACGTAGGAAACCTCCATGAGGTTCAATCCCAGCCAATGGTAAACACATGGTGTCCCCAATCCTGGGGTGGACTCTACTAGATCCGCCTTCAGTGGTGTTCAGATCATCCATTACGGTGTGACATATACCCTCCTTGGGGCGCACCACCTCAGATCCATCCTTATTGGGTGTTCTGATCCATCCATCTTCCAGGTGTTCCCTCCTTGGGATGTACCAATCTGATCCATCTCTATGGGACGTTCCGATCACCCACATTCCATCTCTACAAGATGTTAAACTCGCGGCCTACCTAGTGATAATCATGAGATGCCTGAGGAAAAACTCATAAGACATCCCTTTGTCTTAACCGTCTCCACAAGATGTTAAATATGTGTAATAACATATGTTAAACACGAGAAGCAGAGTAAAACCTTAGATACATGCCTATGGCATGTGATTCCCTGCATTCGATGTGGTATGCCTTGGGTTATCTACCCTTGAGATTCCCTCTTATGATAAAGAATACAGGTTCCCCAATGTCCATGCACCCAAAGATGCCCCGACATGCCTGATGTTGTCATCTACTCTGAATGAAGGTTGCTACCTTTTCAAGACCCCATGGAATTTCCTGATGGAAGTAGTGTAATTAACTGGCTTCCATGAAGATATGGCTCCGGGAATGAGATTCGTGACCCACGACTTAATCTACAGGGGAGACCCGGACTAGGTAACGAGTTCTGAGGAGGAATCCATAGAAGGAAGAACCGAAATCACATCATCCTATTTCGATCAAGGAGAAAACTTCCCTGCACATGGAATGGATGTTGCCTACCTTTGGAGAGTGTGAATGTGGGGTATCAAATATGTGCTTGTTGTTATCAAGCAGAATGATGTGCGCGCCCCGACGAAAGCGTCGGAAACAAGGGTATTAAATTCTCATTTAATCTTCATGTTACATGTCCTTTATTCCATTAAAAATAATATTCTTTTAAAATATTAGGATATTACCCTAATAGTATATGATATCCATCATAACGTTGAAGGAACAAAAAGATATCCATAGCTATCAAAGTCTCAAATCACAAAATCATTTCACAGACTTATCGTTAATCCACTAAAATGTGTTCAACATTACTTTTTATGTTTATTATGAAGTATAATGTGTACCATGAAACCCATATGATGTTTCCCTCATATTCCCTGATAGACTCAACTTTCATTTTTTTTGTCTGAGTCAATATTACAGTATTTTATAATGGAGTGTTTAGGGATAATATCTATTGTATTTTTTGTTGTCAATTTTTCCCATTTCATGGAATCCATAACCTCTTTGGAATTTATACTCATAATTAGTGTTAACCATTTATAATCTTTCACCACTTTCTGATAAACATCATTGAAAACATACACTTTTTATATTAATTGGACATAAAGTAATATCCTTTTAATATAATTAATAGTATATTATATTATGAGTAGATCATAATATCCCCTCAAGGTGTAATGCTTTTGTCTTATAAAATGTTCATCCAAAACATTATCTTTCTTGTTAGAAGGATTATGTTATGAATTGTTTATGTTACTATAAAGAGAATGTGTCAATTTAGCTACAATTTCCATTATGTTCACATCTTCCACTACCATAGGGTTAGACATGTTAGTATGTATATCATCACAATTCCAATAATGTTGTTTATTGAATTATTTTATCCTATTTACTTACATTAACTAAAATTTAAAAAAAACAATCTAAGAATGGTTTACTTAATAATCAAAAAGAATTCAAAATCATGAACATATAACTAATTACATATAAATGATATGTAAATCCAAAATTATGATCCTCTAGGTTTAAATCTAGGTTATTCAGGAAAATTTTCTTTTATTTTTAATAACGTAACAATTTCTTCATGTCCTTCAAAATGGATCTTAAAGAGTTTTTTAAATTTCAAATAATTTCCCCTTAGTGTTTGAAAAAAGGTGTGTAGTGAGGCATCTATGTTGTGAATAAGGTGATAATTGAGTAAATTCCCAATCCTCACATTTAAGAGAAATTACCCATAGGTATAACTATTATAGAGTAATATCCACATTTATTATCTTGATATGGATGCAATTGGAAGGAAAACAATATAATATATTCCTTACCAAAATATTATGAATTTCTCTTATACTATGACTTATAGACACTATTTTTACTGAAATTCACTAATCCTAATCTCCCAATAAACAATACCTTACTATGATACAATGTATAGAGACTTAATAATTTTGAACTAAATATTACATGATTTGTAAAAAAAACATCAAATAATTACCACCCAATGATTCTGGGGCCTAGTGTATTTTGAATACTAGATACATAAACCCAAAAAATGAAACTAAAACATTTATTTTTTTATATTTTTCATAAAGACCTATTAAATACCTTCGAGACCCTAAAATTACATTACATGACCAATTGAGTTCATAAAATAAAGAAGTGAGATATAAATCTCCAAAAGGTACTAATCATGTTAATGAGGCATAACGTGATATCATAAATGATAAGGCCCATGGATAATCACATGGGAGAGTAATATAAATAAAAAAGTATCATCACGTCAGGAAAATATTGAAAAGTGGTAGTTCTATATAACATGACATAATCATTGGTCATTTCTATCCTCCAAGACAACATCACATAGAGGGAAAGTCCCATAATGGATTATGACTACTCCATAATCCATTACATAACATTTGATGATACAAAAAAATTACCCAATATATTGGAGATCTAACTGGGCATGCCGATTATAACATGTACATGATTATATTTTTTGTAAAAATTTAATTAATCAAAACGTATAAATATATGTATTTAAACTATAATGAAATGGGTTTTATAATCATTCCGCATGTCAAAATCAAATTAGATTTCATAAATAATGAATTTAATAAATTAAATTAATGATTATATTACCCCATCGAATGAATGGTAAATAAGCTAGGTATATCTTCGCGAGAGATATATATAGAATTTAGAATAAATCCATAACATGAAAAAGATTTCATTATTGATGAAAATGAATTTAAAGGGTAATATGAAATATTTCATCAGTAAAATAACCTTTTCACTTTGAAATAACACCTTCAGAATCAAATAATATTTAACATATTATAAAATATTTTTTATTTTAAAACAACCATGGAATAATTTAATATAATATTTAAATAATTTATTTTTCAGGACCATTTGATATTCACATCAATCCATATATGTTGAAAAGAAATATTTTTTTTCACACTTCTGTAAAAAACCACAAATGTACATAATTTTGAAAATGATAGAAAAATTTATAATAATTCATTATGTAAAAAGTGAAACATGGATAAAAATTTCTTTAATGAATCATTATATAGTATATTAAAAAAATTTCTACAAATTTTAAGGAAATTATAAACATAAAAGCTAAATATTTACAATCTAAAAGAAAATACATGATGGAAATTACTTACAAGATATTTATTTGATGTTACATTATTCATTAAGGGAGAAATGGAAACCAAATATTTAACCATAAACAAGTATAGAGGATAATAATTGGGCTTTTATGTAAATTAATTTCATATGATTTCCCCCAAAGGAACCTTGAGCATAGTGCATCTCAAAAAGAAAGGAGACACTATCACAATGCCTTTACCGCATAGGTAAATTTTAATTGAAAATTAATTAGAAGATATAATAAAATATGGATATAAAAATACCATGTATTAAATTATTTAATATAAAAATAATTCATTCATGAGTTTTGTCATGAACTAACCTGGGTCAACTTCAACCAGTCTCTTAATCTGGTATACGACAAGGCCCGAGAGTTTTTCACTATTCTCCTAGTTTAGAAAGTAGTGTTAAGAATCATAAATATTATGACGGGAATAGTTTAACCCATCATAAACAAAAAAAATTAAAAAATTATAGATCATCTAGAAATCAATCCACTGAACATGAAAAAATTACATAATTAGAACCCTATGTAACAAAAACATAACCACAATAGAAAACTAATTAAAAAGAAAACATAAACTGAATTAGGACTAACATAATAAACATGTGAACTCTTATTCAACACAATACATAAGAACTACACCACTTCACATGAAAAAATGAATACAATAAGAATAAAAAAACATATCAGAGCTGTAAACATCGAGTGGCACAAGTAGTATATGAGAATAAAATATCCTAGTATGTAATCACCACAAAATTTATATATTTCCTTTATTAAAATAGTTTAAAAAAGATAGTTGGAAATATATATAATAAAATTATGTTTGTCATCATTTAAATAAAATACCATAGTTTTTCATTTATGAAACCTAGATGAAAACAAAATTACAAGAATGAAATACAACCCTTATAGTGTATAAAATAATGTAAAATCTATATAAATATGAGTAGCATGGTATATTTAAAAACATGAATAGTGGAAAAAACATAGGTGAATATAGAAAATACCAAAAAAAGTATGAATTAAATATTTTAAACTAATTAGGAATATAATGATATGTAATCTAGGAATTTTATAAATATTTCAAGAAGAAATCATTGGGCTTACTTGTTTTAGAATCACCTATTGGCATATGGTGTACGTCCATAGTCAATAAAAAATTTGCTTCTCTTAAATAGCCTAAAAAAAGGTAATTCCCACCTATTTTATCCTATAAATTGGGGGAACCAGTCCATCAAATTGGAATTAATAATCACTCATAATTTAACCTTTTGGATGATGCCCAATATTTCCATGATAATTTTATAAGGGAGAATGATGAGATCATCACATTCAGAGTATTAACTACAACCTAAATATTCCACCATGAATTACTTTCCCAAACTACATCACCCACTTTCTAAAGACCCTCTAATAAAAGGATGACTATATGGGTTCCAATCACACATAGAACCACCAAAAGTGCCAACAAGGCCAACATGTCACATGAATTTAAAAATTAATTTCCAAAATTCCACAAGATACCAACCAAAATATTATATTTAAAAAAAATTTCCGCCATCTAAAACTATCTCCAAACCAATGATGATAACACCATTTTGATCTAATTGGGTCAGAGGGGCCTTCAGAATCATTTAATTACGCAAATACACTTCAAGGTTCCAAATATTACAAACATTATGAAACATATTTGAAATCCAAAATTTAGAACCAAATAACAATTTAGGAAACATAGGGGTTTTAGAATATTTATTTTAATGGATGAGAGCTATGGAATAAAAAAGGGAATGTGAATGATTTTTTCAAATCTAGTTTCTATGGTTATCATTTTAATGAAATTCCATTCTCACATTGGGTACTATCCATATGTGCACCCCATAAACATATGGATATTCCCACATCCAACAACACATTAATTGAAATACATATAAGGGCCCAATTTTTTAGTTAAATTAACATAAATAACACAACCAATCATCTTAGGGATTCACACATAATCATCTGACAATAAAAATGCACCAATGTCCACACAAAGGCCCAATTACCCACATAAAATTTTCTACTAAGTCCAATAAAAATCAAGAAAAACCCTAATTATTTTTAAAATGTCAAATTTATATACCATAAAACACCTTACATGTATATATATAGGATTATTTAGAGGAACTATTTAAAATCACATTTTCCAAATGATACCAACATAAAAAATTATTATTTATCAAATATAAACATCACAAGAATGACGCAAACATTTTTAGTTTCTTTATAAACCCTCAAGCCTCAAATGGAATGTTCTGAAAACGATATGGATGAAAAAACTCACCTCAAAATGTATAAATCAATGACACTATAGGAGAAGGAGGAACTAAACCAGAGGGACAATATCATCTCCCAATACATCTATTAAATCATGAAACATTAGTAAAACCTCACTTTAGGGTTTGGCCAAGTGAGAACCTAGCCAATATAAACTATGGAACCTTGAAATAAGAAAAATGATAGGATAAAATTGGAAAAAATACAAGAGGATACCGGCTTGGATTATTTATAAATCAATAACATTGGAAGGAGAAATAATAGAAGAAGGGTTTGGGAGAAATATCGTAAGACGAAATCGACCAAGTTGGATATATGTTAGAATTCGGTTAAAAACGTAAGATAAAATACATGGAAGTTCATGTTTTTAAGAATGTAGTTTAGTCACATAGTTTGGCCGCAATATTTTCCAATCCATATGCCAATAATGATTACCCAACTCGAATTGTGGGACACCTACACTAGTTGGCCACATAGTTTGGGATACTCTGTGAAAATAATGAAATTCACCAATATCAAATTATAAGAGTCTCCTGCATTCTATTTGAATGGTATCTCTTAACTGTGAGCAATACATGAACCTTGTCCCAGACACTACCCAAGAGACATATGATTACTCATTTTTCCTCCATGGTTGGGCCCAAAGAATATGAATGTCCGGAAAATAAAATAATGAATAAATATATTGAACCAAAACACCTTTTTGTTTTCTATCTGTATGGTATCCCTTAAAAACATGGACAAAACACATGATTAGGGCCAAAAATCACATGAAACCTCTTTAACTCCAAATCCCTTTCCAACCACCATAACCTAAACATTATCTAAAATAAATTTCAGTAATAAAATAATAGGATAAATGAAAAATAGTGGTCATGGTGTGGCAATTATCCTCAACAAAAAAATATTCTCCTATAATGATAATATGAAAAGTGAAGTAAATACTCAAATTTGAAACTAAACCAAACCATGATAAACCACAAATATTGATGTGACCATTTACACTCTTTAATTCACACCAGAACAGAAATATAAAAAACCCCATGTTGATCCACAGTGGGTCTCCCCAACATTTAAAATCAATATAACAAAAAATTATTCTAGAATTCCCGACATAAAGATAATCCTATAGACCAAAACTCAAACCAAACCATTGTCCAAGCCATAAATAATCATTTCCACATGATTTTAACATATCCAAAATGAACAGAACCTACTAGAAAATGTGATATAAAAAATGCTATACAAACTAATTCCATAATTCCAAACATAACTACATTACTACATGTAAACAAGAACTGAAGGCTTCTATAATAAAAAGGTACTTTCAAGGATAAAGAAAACTTCAATAAGGGAAAATCGAACCATCTATTCTCCAAAACTGGAGATACATGCATGACCATTGTTCCCCATGCCCATAAATTGCTCATGACATGATGATATTCATTATAGGAACTACTTTTAGAGCCTTTGTGTCTAGAAGCATCTTCTACCCACGATCCAATGATTGAATCCTCTAATTTATATATCCCCTTCTTGAAATACTACTTGATGAACTTATCCAAATGACCCCAATTACTATAGCCATTAGAAGATTTAGTTGGAATATTGAAATATTTCAAAAAATTACTAACCTGAGTGAAATAGAATCACATTATAAAATGGTCTAAAGAATTAGAATATGGAACTACTAAAAGAGACTTCTTAGGAACCTGATCCTCTAGTACATAATTATCACTAAATGGGAAACCTATATATTTTTAAAGAGAAACTTTATTTCAAACCATTAAATATTGCAATCTAGAAACCAACTTAGTGAGAAATGATTTTTCCATGAGTTTGGAGAAAAAAACCCAAGGTGGGAGAACTTTCTCCTTAATATCTAGACGAAGACCCAATAAAATCGTATCTTTTAGCCGTTATTTTGACGCTATCTATAGATAAAAAGAATCAAAATATTTAATATGATCAATATTGTCTTTCATCGTCAGCTGACATTACTGAATACCAAAGAGATCCACCAACTTATTCACTTTCACCTATATAGGTATGAACCATTAGATAAAAATGGTATTAAATACTTCCCATGACATTCCAACATGATATACTGGAGGGGTAATCACCTATCACCGATCCAAATTCGAACCCTCAAAAAAACCCAAGACTGTACACACTCTCACTAAACCTGGAGTTTCAAACAGCCTGAAGACTCCTTCATCCATGTAAATACACTCTATAGACACCATCAAATATCAATCACCATGGAAACTCAGAAACGATATATAAGAATTCATCAATTACACCCCACGAGATACATGGAATGGAAAATGATAGGAAGAGACTTGTTTGAATCTTTTGGGACCATTTCATGTCTCATAAGCTATAAAATACAAAAAATAGAAATCAATATAATCATAAAAGTAAAATTCAACTAAAAAGAGGAATTCTAAACCAAAATACCACCCTCACAAACAAAAAATCACAAAATCAATTCAAAATCCTCTTTGAAAAATCAATATTTCTTTTACAAATTCAAAAAACTGCTAAATTTCATAGACATAATTAAAATACCAAAACCTACATCAGAATCCAATTTGAAATTTCGAAGACCAATTTTAAAATAAAACTAATCCCAGATAATAGTGTCCTTCTGAAAACCGCATTTCCCAAAAAAACAATTTTCATTTTAAAATCCACTCACATCAACTATAATCAAGATATATAATAACTCGCACTAATTATCCAGAAATGAGGAACTAGAACCCATGAATAACCCAACAACATGGCTTAGGAGACAATACACCATGAAATGACCAAGCACTAGAATAATCCGGAACCATTCATATGGGCCACAATCAGTTCTCTACTCCATTCATTATAACCTTGTAACACTGGTTCACTTCTATTTTCATCTCCCAAACCATATAAACCAGTCTAGAAAAAATGTTAAAAAACCCAAAATCCAAAATAAAAGAATGAAGTCCTAGAATACCCATGGTAACATGAGGATCTGAATGAGAAATTTTTCATAAAAATATTATTATACTTACTTCCCATGTCCCTAAATTACTTTCTCTGAACTCTATAATTCCACAATATATTTAAAAAATTCCTCTCGTACAATGTTTTCAATAACCAACCCAGTTTGAAAGGAACATGTCACCCGAGCCAGCCCGCAATATTGCCCATGAGGAATTCCCAATCATCTTGAGATTGAAAATAGTTCCATGAATAAAATATATTAATATGGTAATGATTTATCCCAGTATAAAGTGATACAAATAAAATAGAACAAACAATTAAATTGGAATCCACTAAACATAAATAAATACATAATCATATCCAAATACAACAGTAGTGTAACCAATATAAGAAAATAATGAAAAACCAAAACTGAACTTCCCCAGGGATGACACAATATCCATGTGACATATTGGTCCCCACCATCCATAAGAATCATCCCACACCATATGATAACATGAATTAAATACGAACCTTCAATTTAGCTAGTGTATACCGACACTGAGTTGCATAAATAGGGTGTAAGAATAAATTATGTTGGTTTTTATGCACCATATTATCTATACATTCCCATTCCTTCACCTGTCTAAAAATACTATTTATAAATAAATCTAAAGAAATTATTGTTTTTATTATTTAAAGAGCCAATCATTTTTTTACTTTTCAAAACCCAATTGAAAAAAATTCTTATAAAGAAACACATCCCAAACAGTGTTTGAATGAAATGAAAATCTATATCAAGATGAGAAATATGATATATCAAATAGAACCATGAAAAAACTAAACAGAAAAGGTTCTTGTAGGTATGTATTAAATAAAAAATAGAAATGTTGAAAACTAAATCCGAACACAATGATTTGTAATCATGGTCAATTATAAAACATATTTAGAGGAAATCCTTCTATGTAATTAGTACATACTCACCTACCAATGTATGGTGCATATCTATAGTCAATAACCAAATGGAAACTATAAAGTAGCCTAAGTAGTGGAAAATACACATGACTTATTCTATATCTAGGAGTACCAATCTTTCTAAAATGAATTAGTAATCACCTATCACTACACCCTATATATGTGTCCTAGGAATTCCACAATAATAGTATAAGGTTGACTGAGGAGGTCATAACATGTTTTGAATTAACTGTAACCAACATTATTCACTATTCATTCCTTTTCCAAACTCTAAATCATACTATGTGAAGGCTATCTCATGAAAAGGATTTCTATATGGGGTCCATCACACATAGAACCACCAAAAGTTACATTTGGGACTACATGTATCATGAGTTTCATAAAAAATTTTCAAAAACCCATAATATACCAAATAGGACCTTAAATTTACAATCAAAGTCCATCTTCATAAATAATTTCCACACAATAGATAAAAACACCATTTAGGTATGAAGTATCCAAATAATCATTCTAAATCATTTAATTACCCAATTATGCTTCCAGGTTCCAAATGGGATAAAAAATAGGAATCAAATTTTAAATCCATATTTGAGAACCATGGAACAATTTAGGTAATATATTGGTTTGAAAAAATAATATTAATGGAATATAGAAATGGAATAAAGGAAGGATAAGGGAAATGTGTTTTAATGTATATAGTTTTTTTTGGGAATTTCGTTTATGAAAAAAAATTATCACCAGTGCAGCTATGCATATGTCCACCATGTGCACATATGATTTTTTACATATCTAATATAACACATATTTAAACAAATAGAAGTACCTCAGGTTATAATTAATGAAAATAAACTATAAAAAACACAACTCAAATTTTCCAACATGAATATCAAACACTAAATGGAACAGAAGTCCACTCACATTCCCAAATTCCCACGTAAACTGTCCTACCTGGACTAATCACAATAAAAAAACCCAAATTAATTTTAAAAAAGACAATTGACATTTTATTAAACACATTACATGTAAATATATATATTCATAATTTTATGAACTCATTGAAACCCCAATTTCACCATGTTACCAACACTAAAATATTATTATTCCTCAAATAGTAACATCCAAATAATGAGAAATACATTTTTAAAATAATTATAAAAGTAATAATATAATGGAATATTCTAGAAAGAATATGGATAGAAACACCTACATCAACCAATTGTGAAAAATTAACACTCTAAGTGATGGAAGAACTATTCATGGGAGATATTTTGTACACCATAAAAGAAATAAAAATTGACCAACTTTAGCCAACCATCACTATAGGGTTAGTCCAAGAAATAACCAGTCTAAGAGAAACCATGATACCATGAGATAAGATGAATAGTAAGAAAGAATTTTTAAAAACCCAAGAGGAAATAATCTTATAAGCTTGATGGAGAAACAATAATGAAGGTTTAGAAAGGGAGGTAAGGTTTGAGAGCCCTCTCATGCACCAAAATTGACCAAGAGGGTGAGGGGGTAAAAAAAATAAGAGAGAAAAGTTAAAAATTCAAGTTATTATGAAATTGAGTTACTCACATGGTTTGGCTAAATGTTTTTCCAAACAATGATCCATCCTATCACATCCATCTATAAGGAGGGGACATCAGCATGGACAGACCACATAGTTTGGGAAACTGTATGCCACCAGTGCAAATCACCTCTATCAAAATTGTAGTGTATCTGACTTGATTTCAATAGTGATTCAACAAAAAACATGTCCCAAAATAGAAACACATAAATATCAACAAATAAACTCTGAATACATAATTTAAATGAAATTAAATCTACAAATAAAATACAATAAAAATACAATATTATAGACATTTATGATATTAGTTTATACTGTTTCATAAATATAAATTATTACATACATTCAAAAACATCATTTTTGTTTTATATTTAATCATGAACATGATTCATGCTATTTCTGAACAAACAAACCCTAGATAATCAAATGAACATACTAGTATAACATGAAATATTCTTATGTTAGAAAAAATATAGTGAAATAAATTAATAGAAAGTGTTAATTTTTATAAAATTTATGTCAATTTTAAATAAAATGATGCACTATGAGTCATACTAGTGACACTGTGCATCAAATTTAGGAGATGGTAATTCCAAAACAGCTCAAATGACTTGTTCATTTTCCTACTGTATCAAAATATTATGAATTTGTTGGGTCAATTTTGAGTAATTGAGTTGTATTTTTTCTAAAAATTCATTTTTAACTGGAAACAAGCTCTTTTGACTCATTCTTAACACATCATGTGTAAGTTTAATTCCTATATAAAAAATGACTTATAAATAGTTTTCCAAAGTTATCAATATTTTATGAGCGTGTTTGATCCGTTTTTTTTGTGACTGAAACTTTTTGAACTAAAATGTCGATATTAAACTGATAATGGACACTTTGAGTCATATCAGGCACATTGTGTATCAGATTGAGGAGTGTCTGGATCCTACACATAAAAAATGAAATATTGATTATTGTTATAGTTATCCAAAAAAATTTAATGTATTTTATTAGTTTTGAGATCGTCAAGAGTCCATTTTACTAAAATTGTTGTAAATTTTAAATAAAAATATTCAATTTCAATAATATCGATAACACCATTGTTTATATTGACGTTTAACTAATTACTTCACATCTCAAATGACTTTTGGGTCATTTACCAACGTTTCAAAAGAATATAAATTTATTTTTTCAATTTTGAGTATGTCAGCAATCTTTTTACTTGAATTTCATTTTGAATTAGAAACATGCACTTTAAATCATTCCGATCTCATCGTGTCTAGGTTGTACATGAGACCAATTATTAATCATTCCAAATGAATTATGAATTATTTTCTTTATTTATGAAGACAACGTGAGTCCCTTTGATCTATTTTCAGTGAGTGACACTTTTTGAACTAAAATGTCAATTTTAAACTCATAATAAAGACATTGAGTCATAATAGGCACATCATTTTCGAATTCAGGTGTTCCCAATCCCTAAATACCACAACTAACCTATGTGTTTTTTTCTAAAATGTATCAAAAATAATCTGAATGTGTATTCACAGTTTTGAGTAGACCAATTGAAACTTTTACTAAAATTCGTGATAAATTTAAATAAAAAGACAAACTTTTTGTCATACATGTCACCCAATGCACCTGATTGAGGTGAGGCGGATTTAAAACATCCAAAATGACTTGTGGATCATTTTCATAATCTATAACAAGAATATGTAAATTTTTTCTCGGTTTTGAGTATTAACATGTCATTTTTGTTAAAATTTCATTTTAAAATGAAAACACTCATTTTGACTCATGTCGATCACATTGTGTATCTTTTTGACATGAGACCAATTCATACACATCAAAAATGACATACGAATCGATAAATTAAATTATCAAAAAAATCTGAGCATTCTTTATTAGTGTTAATGAGTGATTCTTTTTTAACTAAAGTGTTGATTTTAAATTGATAACATACTCATTGAGTCGTACTAGACACATCATGCATCAGAATGAGGTCAGGCTAATTCCATCAGATCAAAAATGAATTTTGAATCATTTTTCTAAAGTATTTAATCATTTTGAATGATTTTTATATGTTTTGAGTATGCCATTGTACATTATACTAAAATTGATGTCAATTTTAAATAAATAGATGCACATGGATTCATACTGGTCACATCATTCATCTGATTGAGTTAGTCTAGTTCCTACATATCTCAAATGACACATGGTAAATTCTCTTAATGTATCAAAACAATATGAATGTGTTTGTAAGGTTTTGAGTAGTACAAGTGTCATTTTTACTAAAATTCATGTCAATTTTATATAAAGATGAACATAGAGTCATACCAGTCATGTCGTGTATCGGATTGGGGTTTGGATTCTTCCTACACATTCCAAAATAACTTATGGTTTGTTATCATTATAAATAAAAATAATATAATTTTTTCGGTTTTGAGTATGTCACCTATATTTTTTAATAAAATGTCATTTTAAACATGAAACATCCACTTTGAATCATACAGATCAAATCCTGTATTGGGTTGATGTGACAAATATTACTACACAACAAAAATTATTTATTAATTTATTGCCAATATTATCAAGAAAATCCAAACATGTTTTTTTTGTTTTCATGGGTTGACACTTTCTAATGTGAAATATAAATTTCAAACTGATAACGAACTCATTGAGTTATACCAGGCACATAGTGTATCAGATTGAGGTGTAGATTATTCCTACCTATCAAAAAATGACTTATCGACCTCTGTATTATGTTTTCAAAACAACATGAATTTTTTTTCATGGGTTTTAGTATGTTAGGGTTCTATTTTACTAAAATTAATGTCAATTTTAAATTTAAAAAAAAGTACTTGTAGTCATACCACCCACCCCAGGTTTCAGATGGGTTATGAGTCACGTGACTTTGATTTGGATTGAGAAATCAAAAAGATCCTTCGTTTATGGTTTTTATATTCAAAACATAAACTTTTAATTTAGTGGAATAAATACACATTTTATTAGATTACATGTAGACCAAACTTTATTATATAATATGTAAACATATTGATGAAATTAATATTGTGGAATAGGTTGGGGTACATATGTATATATTGATGAAAATTGATTAAAAAATAATGCAAAAAGACAAAAAATGGAAATCCAAATTGGTAGTTAATAAAAAAATGGTTAAAAAACAGTGTTTTTGGTTTATATTATAAAAGGAAAACATTATACAACAATGGACCCACAAATAATTCATGACATCATCAATGAAAAAAATGAAATAATAAATATAGATGGAAAATAAGAACCCACAAATGAAAACCCATGGCTGCCTAACTAGGCTGAAGAAAATTAGAGACCCTCATATTAATATCTTAATTGTTTCTTCAAAAACACTAACTAAAAGAGAACCCTAGATATCAAATGATGAATGAGAAATTGGATCCAATCTGGTGGGTTTGTACAATTCGAGCCTTGATCCACCGAGGTAGAGTACCAATAGTGTGTGGATTTTGTGTAATGTTTTGGATATCATGACTGGTTCTCAACATGGGAGGATTTTTTAAATAGTTTGGTAAATTTTTATTAGTGTATCCAAAATGAACTTATAAATAGTCATTATATCATCGATTTAGTAACAAGTGATGATATAAGGCATATTTATCAATTTTTTCTAGTGTTGATAAAGCAAGGTCTTTAATAGTGCAAAAAATGTGCTGCAAAAATCCATCATTATCAGTGCTTAATCATTAGATATAAGAAACATTGTTTTCATCAACACTTCTTTTAGCACTGATAAATGATTTATAACTATAATTATAAATAAAAAAATGTAAATATATATATAGTTAATAAATATATATAAATATATATAAATATAAATATAAATATACTAAATATATTCCTTATAAAAATATACTGAATATAATTTTATAATTATTTTAATATATACTTATTTATTTATAATTATATAAATATGTTCAAAAAATAATATTTAAATCATTATATATATTTATATAATTATATATATATAGTTAATAAATACATATAATTATAAATATAGTAAATATTTTCATTATTTATGTAAATTTATAAAAAAAATATAATAATTATTTTAATATATATAATATTATGTATATAATTATTTAAATAAATTTTGAGAAATATTTTTTTCTCTATAATTATATGTATATAATTGTATAAATATAGAAAATTTATATTTGAAAATATATTTATTTATAATTTTTTTTAAAAGTGTCCTCAACGTTATTAATGAATATCTAATTTTAAGTGCATGCATATTAAAAATGAGTGTAATTGAATAAATTATATATAAGTACAATTCAAACATATTGAAAATGTTTATAATTTTTGTCTGCATGCCTTGTATTTAAAAACAAATTAATTATGTATATGTGAAATCATTATATCATACATTTTATTTATGTTACATTGAAAAACAAAATATAATTAAATTATATGTCCATTACTCTATATAATTAGTCAATATTTTTAATTCATTTTATTTTTTTAATTAAAACCCATTATTTACTAAATATAAGACTATTTAATGTAAGGAAAATAAATATTCTATAATATAAAAAACATAGTTATATAAATCAATATATTTATATACATTTAATATATAATATTTATTAACATTATCAATAAATATCTGATTAATAAAATGTTTAATATTTTTCTCAATTAACTAAAAATTCATATTTATTTTTTTAATTTTAATTATATATATTTGATATATACTATATAATTATTATTTATTATTCATATATAAAATAATAAATTTTTTGATTTTTATCAGTAATTATTTAATTAGTTAAATTTTCATTGTTATTTTAATAACCACTTTTTTAGTTGTTGAATTATTTTTATTTGGACCTTTATTAGTGCTAAAAAGAATTTATAAAGGACTCCATTATGAGCACTAGAAATATTGCACTTTAATGATTAACCATTGTTAGCACTAAGACAAAATCACTGATAAGTTGTTAAATTTAGAAGCACATTATTTAGGGATGATAAAAATTCTATTTATAAATTATTTTTTTTGTAGTGATGATAAATCCTAGGCCTGTTAAATGCCTTATATGTATTAGCGTATGCAAGTCTTGTGCCTTGTCCCAGACACCACCCAAGAGTTTCACGGTTTGGCCCAAATTGTGTGTTTGCCATGAAAACAAATAAATGAAAGAAGAAATCTAGTTGAAAAACACCCTATTCTTTAGTCATCCTCATGCTTTCCCACTAATCATTTCACAAAAATAGTGGTCAGTGAAAGAAAACACCACAAAACTGAAATGCATTGAAACTCACACCAAGAAATAAACCCAATCATCATCTAGAATATCTAAGATCAATAAAATAATAAGATAAAATAAAAATCTGCATCAAGTCATGATAATGTAGTAAGAACACCATATATGTAAATCATCATCCATGTCATGATATAAGTCACAATAAATAGAGATTTGGAAATAGAAAAAATCTACAAAGATCATAACTTTTAAGTAATAATTAATCCATGATTTAATTATATGACTAGATTTCAATCCAAAAAAAATTATAAAATATATAACAATATATTTTTGAGATCCATTCACACATAATCATCTCATTACAATGATGGGGAAGTATAAGTATAATCCAAATAATTTAAATTGAGTTAAGAAACACTTAATAACCTGGTAATATTAAAATCATATCCAATTGGATGAAGTAAAATAAATTCTATCTTAAAATACCATTAATGAAAATGTATACATTGAAATGAATATAAAAGGGAAGTATATACACCATATATAATAAATTAGGTGAAAAAATTAAAAAATTCCACAACTAATGGAAATTGGGATGAAATCTATTAACTCTATTACTAATCATCACATGAGTTATTTAACTCCAAAAAACAAAATTATCTTAATTGTATACATTTTTTTAAAAAATTATTTCACTATTCCTTTGATTTTATTACAAATATTCATATATACAATTACATAATCAATAAAGATCACGTATAACTTTTCATGGTATTTAGATTTTAAGTATATAATGACTCTAGAAAGTTCACTATGGTCAAAAATTTAGTTTTCGTTCATCAATTGAATAATTATCATGGAATAATTATAATTTTTATACAAAAAATATAATTTCAAAACAATTCTTGAAATATTTTTATGAAAAACTAACTGCATTAAAATCATAGAGATGGCAGGTCATATGCATGTATGAGTAATGTATCCATTTTACAATGATCATTTTGGAAAGAATATTTTTATCAATAATCAGTTCATAATGATAAATATTTTACAAATAGAATAATTTTCTTTATATAAACTATTATATACCATCTATATGATGTAATGAAGAAAAATGAATCACATCGCATCGTGGATGTGACAGTCCCCACGTACGCACAAACATCATTATAATTTTCAATTAATGGAAAATTTTGAATTTAGGTTATATATATATATATACATATTTGAATTATCATCATGTCATGAATGTAATATATTTACATTAAATCCATAATAAAAACATTCCACGAGGGGATGTGATAGAAAAAAATTACATTGGTTAATGAGGAGGTTGTCCACCGTAGACAAAAATGATGGATTCATTTCCCATTTGATAGAGGTAAGAGATTAATGTATCTTATTACATTAACATGATAAAATATCAATATATGGGATATAAATTTGTTTTCATTTAATAATTTTATATATATTAGAATGATTTAGAATAAGAAAATGTATGTGAAAACATTGTTAAGAATATGACTCTTATTCAGACAACATCTTAATGTTTATAGTATATGATTTCCTAGGTGCGTTTTCTAATTTAAAAATATACTCTAGGATGTGAGTAGTGATGTAATTACAGGATAATGTTAGTTATTTTATTATATATAAATTTTTTTTGAATAAATAGTAGAGTAAGTTACCTTTAATATGTGATGGGAGTTGATCTTTTGAAAATACATAAAATATTTAATTAATATAAATTATTTTTAATTTAAAAAAATATAAAAACTAATATAAAATGATTATAAGATTAATATTGATGGAAATAATACCATCTAATAAAATTATGATAAATTTGATTTGTGTGTTTATCTTTTCCCTTTGTTTTAACCTACATTTACCTTTTTCACAATTATCATGAAATGATGTTTTTATTATTTAGGGTCAATATATTATCTATAAAAGGAAAATTGGCCTATAAATTGACAATATTTTATATTTAAAAAAAATCACCAATAAATTTTCATAAAATGGGTTTTTAAGAACATTAAATCATTTAATAAAATATTATTTATTATATTTGAACATTAATTACAATTTTTGAACAATTCATTTAATTTGACTTTGAAAACAACTTGAAAAAATAAAAATAGAATCCAATCCATTAAAACCACTCTGATTTTTTATTTGTAATTAAAAAATTCATGAGAAATAGCAATTCATTTAGATTATAATACTTTTCACATTTTTAAAAATCATTTATTTATTTTTCAATTAATTGAATAGATATTGGGTCAATATTTTATTAAAGGAAAAATAAATGATAAATAAAAACAATATGTCATATTTTAGAAACATGGTTAAAAATTTTCAAATTAAAGTCATCTAATACGATCATGGAGTGTGTTATAGTCATTTTATATTAATTACCATGTTATTTTTAACTTTTATTACGTGATTTACCCTTTCCATTGTGATAAATATTTAGTTTGGTAAAAATTCATAATGAAAAAAGTCTAGATGAAAATATATTAAAAAGTTATAAATCATTATTCCAAATATGGAATAAATTTTTAATAATTCAATTTATAAATGTGGTAAAAGTTTACATTTGATTAAAATGCCAAATGCAATAATTAAGAGGTTTTTAGAAGAATTTCATTTAGTATACTAATTATTTTATACAAAATTCAAGAATAAAATTTATTAAAAATAACATAATTGTATTATTATAAATATAATATAACTAAAATTTCTTTGAAATAATTTCTAATTAAATGAATATTTTTAAATAATTGAATCAAAAATATAGTTTTTCAATATAAACAATTATTTTTTCTCAATTCACTAAAAAGTCATTCTTTTTTGAAAAATCCCAATAAAATATATCCAACGTAATTTATAAATAATTATTAATAAAATTAATATCATTTTTATATAAAAAAATTTCATATATTTCTAGAAATTAATCATAATGTTTTCTCAGAAAAAACACTAAAAACCAATATTGGTAGAAATTTTATTTTATAACAAGGAATTAATGTTACAAAAAATATATTGATTATTTAAAAATAATTTATTAATTAATTTTTCATTATTAGTACCTAAATATAAATATTATATATTATTCAATCTTATTCATTCCCTCCAATTTAATGATTTTTTTATAATTATATTTTTTTAAAAATCATTCATAGTGTGTTTAGGTTCGACATTGCATGTCATATACGCTATCAAACATAGTCCTGCTTTTAAACTATCATGTTTTTAATATTATCCTCTACATACATTACAACCGTTCCATTTGTTCTTCTTCTATGAAATGAAGGGCTATTTCAACCAGGGTTGGGATTGATGGTGGAACCCAACCTTGTTAGCGTGTTTTCTTATTGGGTACATGATTTTTTTAAATATTTTCCATATATATCACCACGAATATTTTGGTAATCAATTTGTATTCAACATGAAACCACATAAAAATATACCCAATCCTATAAAATTAATCAAAAAAACGCAATCCAAAAATAATGAAATCATAATAATATGAAAATTGGCTTAACATAAGCTATTAAATTACTGATTCATTCTAATCCCATGTAAATGACAACAGATCAAAAAACATTGATTCCCCACTTGGAATTGTTTCCCTGTAAAATTTGTAATATTTTAAAATTTATAAGAACAAAATAAAAAACTTCACCAAATAGTAAATCATTGTTTAGATTTTGTGAGTACGGAGGTCGGACTCACATAGACAAGGTAACATTATAAGCGATACTACAATTTAACAATTCAATATGAATTAAATAATATTAAAAAAATAATTACAATTTTAAGAGAAGTTATAAATGATGATGTTGATGATAATTACTAAAAAGTTCACACCAAAGTTCATGAAGTAATAAATCAGAGAAAATAAATAATTGATAAACATGAAGGTGTCAAAATCCTATATAAAAAACTCCCATGTCAATGGTAATCACCCTCTAATCCCTAAACTCCCATATTATTGAAGATATGATCTATAGATTACTTAGAAATTATTCAACCTATAAAGATTTTTAAATGTAACATGAAACTCCCCCAATGATCAGGGATAAAATGAAACACTTTTTTATACATGATTAAAAAACTCCCTCAAGCTAATTATAAATGTCATAATCGATGAAATGAAGGGTGGGTGAATGGATATGGATTTATAAAACCCTTCTGTTGGGTTTTCCGAAGGATTGGAGACATTAAGAGGTTGCATAGGGTATTTTTACCTTATTATGTTCCATTTTTGTTTTTCAATTAATTATTTTGATCACATGTTCATTATTTGTTTCATTCAGACCGCACATTATTTGTGTCATCAATCCTAAAATGACACAGGCACACCATACAAAAATAGTACATCTTAGTTGATTAATATTAAATATATTTCACAATAATACATGATCGAGGACCATAAATTTTTAGTTTATTTTAGTACTCAATGAATAATCATATTATTTCCTGAAATATCTTCAACATATACAACAATGATATTATAAAAATATAAAATTTCATATGATGAGTTTTCCTTTTGAATATATATATGTGTGTGTCTGTGTGTGTGATGTTCTGTCAGATAATATTATATAATACAGATACTACACATGATAAAACCAACTAAATTTTAATATATTTATTTAAACATTGAATTTAAAGAATAAATATGGACATAAGAAATGGGAATATTACAATGGGATAAAAAATAGAAAATAAGATAAGAACAATAAATTTTTTTGGTTATGCTCGATCCCCTATAATAACAGTACTCATGAGACACATTATTGAAATGAAGCCGAATATTAGTAATGAAATACGCATTTTGAAGATGAATATATATATATATATATGAGAAAAAAGTAGAAGTGAACTAATAATGAATTAAATATGAGGTATTTATAGGTATTTAAGATCCCATTTGACCATTAAGAATAAAATATTTGGAATAGTAATATATCTATTTGAATATTAGTATGATAGCTAATATGTTAATATGATAGTTATGTTTAGTTACAATCCCTTTAGAATAGAAACCTCACATGTGGATGTGAAAAATAATATTTATGTATCTTCTAAAATGAAAATATTGAATTTTTATACAATAGTATATGTAATTAAATATTTTTAAAAAGGTAAACTAAATGTTTGATTTTTTCAAATCCATATATGTGTTATTTAAGTCAATTATAAAATTTTAAAATTCATTTTATTTTCATATAATGAATTTATAAATTATTATTATGACGTATTATAATGATTATATAGTCGTATAAGAATATAATTTTTTTTGAAAGGGCCATAAAATTGATTATAATATTATAATTAACATTTTTCAAAAAAATGATTTTGATTAAATATAAATTTTGTAATATTTATAAAATTATTTTCATAAAATAAACTACATTTTTTGAATCTATAATTTATCAAAAAAATATTTTGTTAAATTTTTCTAGTTTTTCTATAATAGTTTAATTAATAGTGACTACTGAAATATAGAAAAACTACAATATTTAAAATTATAATATTAATACATGATTTTTATGTCATGGATGATATAAGAACCTAGTTGTTAATACACAAAAGTTCCATTTACTATATGTATCCATAATTGTAATAACAACTTCTATTCTTAATCCAAAATAACAATCTAGTGATTATAATATTTAAAATCACCCCTACCATCACTTTATAAATACCACCCCTTACATCTCCTTATCCTCACCCCTTATAATAATTTTAGAATACCAAATTTCAACCCATTAAAATTATGAATACCCTAACATACACCCTAGTTCTTCTGGTCTCACAAAATGATGAATTTTACATGCCTTATAGACTTTTCTAGGAGATGACTTTCAAGAGTTAATATTTACAAACTACCACATTTATCTTCCATTCAACTCTTATATTATGATCACCTACCTTATACAAAATGGAATGATAAATAGAATATCATATATATATATTTTATTCTTATTGTACTAATTTAATATGAACCATTTTTTCATATATAAAAATCATTTAATTCTTAGAACGAAACAATTATCCATATTATATCATTTAACAAATTTCATGGATGATGAGTTCTCCTATTCAATTACCACCCTCAAATATGGTAATAAAAATAATATTATTGTTAAATAGTATGATAATGAGTATATTATAAATTATTTCATATTTTGTGATGAATATAAAGACATAATTACAAATAAAATGAATCTAGTTTGTGAAGGTCTGTAAAATTTCGTAAAAGAAATAAACACACAATGTTAACATTGTTACTAAGGGAGTTATCCCAATATTTATCACTAGAATATATTTGAGATCATTTAAATATTTGAAAATGAAACAATACCATTCCTTTTCACTTATATAGATTTTTCCATTTTAGAATAACATCAATAATTATCCATAATAGATCCAACATTGAATCCCTGAAACAAACACTCTCACAAAAGGCAAATTAAAAATTTTATGTCATTGAAATTGTTATAAAAGAACATAATAAAATAAACAATTGCTATATTATATGTAAAATGATAAAAATATTTAATTAATAAATTTAATTTGATTATTCATAACCTAAAAATAATTTTTCGAATCACTATGGAATATAATAAAATGGATCTCTCCGAACGACACTCTTTCAGTAGGTTATGACTATTCACTCACTAAATCAATTTCTCTCCCTCATTTATGTTATGTAGTTATTATAAATTTTACAAAATATGTGTTTTACATATATACCTACCTTAGTATACATTTCATTGATGAGGTAAAACATCCCATAAATCCTTTTCTCAAAATCCATTATAATCAATCCATATTAATGGGAACTTTTCTATCATTCAATCCTTTTATATAATACTTATCTTATTTTGTTATTAACATTCACTGTTTCATTAAATAAATGAATATTTTCTGTATAACATATTTTTTTTACCTATGTTATAGAATGAAAATTAAATACATGTTTTTTCTCTAAAATACTTTAACAGATGACTTAAAACACCATTTTTAAAAGTCATTTATAAACTCAATTATATACCCTTTAACATGAAATGTTTCCGAAAAAAAACCATACTTTAAGTCCTTTTATAATGTAATCAAATATTAGAATAAAAAATATTTAATTCATTATCCACTTTGGAATCCTTGTGAAATCTTTTTTGATTATAATACCTGGAAAAATTATGCAACCTATTTATTTCCATCTGTAATTATTATTGGAATATAATTTGATTTATTTCCTTTTGTGGCACTAATAAGTTTGTACTTGTTATTATGGATGTCCCTAGATAGCACTCCAATGAGTTAGTTAGTGTTATATACTTATGAGATTATATTTATGGGATTAGTTATTAGACGTAATCTTCAATAGGACTTTGTCCCATGTGTAATATTATTTAGGTGGTTAGTCTTGACTTATGCTTGTATCATGTTTTATATTGATTCCACATTACTTTACTTCATTTATATATTTTGATACCATGGCCTTAATGTCACTCTCCCCTGTGATTATTCTAGAATCCCATTTTTGATATCATGTTTTCTATTTTTAATACATGGTATGCTTTATTATCATGCGTATTCCCTTATAGGGATTTACATTTCACCCCAATCATCCACATAATCCCTATATTATCCAATGTGGTTTTAAGGGCTCAAATATATTTAGTCACTGATTAATGAGATTAATTTAATTTTGTTTTTTTGATGTATTATTAATCTATTCTACCAATGAAACTAGGTATCATGATCTTTGGGTCGTGTTTATTTGTTGTTTATATTAAAAAATATATAAAAAAATATGTAAAATACTAAGGTCACTATAAATGGTATTAAAATGTGGTATAGTTTTTTTTTTGCAGAATGGGAAAATCGTAATTTAATGAGAACCTGATTGAAAAGTCAATGTATATAAAATTATATTTAAATTACAGTGAATTAGTGAGAGAGTGGTTTCCATGTAATTAAATCATTCTCTGAATACTATAAGTGTATTTCGATCCAATATCATTTTAACTATTAATAATTACCCTGAAATGGGGGATTGGGTATTTACTCGATCATTTCATAGTTCATATCAAAGAAATATTGTTTCACACCTGGTGTGACACTCTTGGAAGTTATTATTTTTAAAATTAAAAAATTATTTATAAAACATTATCATTGAATTTAATTTTAATGGCCGGAAATTTTATATATTAAATTCCATTTTTGAATGAATAAATTTCTAATGAAGAAATTTAGTTATAGAAAACACATGTAATACTAACTATTTTTGGAAATTTATTGAATAATTGATTTTAAGGTATATAAACGATCAAAACTATTGAAACTATATGAGATGTATAGTGACCATTTTGATTAATATACTAATTGTTTTAATAAAGTAAAATTAACATAGATCAAAGTAGTGGTAGACTTGACTAGTAAGATCATACCCTATGATTCCCATTTATTAGAGCTTCTATGGGAGATAACATCACTAGGATTTTCCCTCGACTAGTACTACGTCGAGATTCAATAAATAAATCATGAGAAACGTTGTTTTTGAGATAAGTTCAATCTCCATCAAAACACGGACCAACCCATGTTCATCAAACCACCCCAAGAAATTCTCACCATCACATAGCTTACTCTAAATATATACAATGTTTTAATGATGGGGTATGTATGTAGACCATAATAGTTGTATTTATATATTAATTAAGGAATATATAAACCATTGACTAATTGAAAATGATTAAATAATAGGTTTGATATAAATTATATTTTGATATGATAAAAAAATTGCTATTTTGGGAAATATATAGTTTCAATCCAAATAATATTTTTGATTAATAAAATATTTTTTTTGAAATTTTTGAATTTAAATAAAAAAATATTATTATGTTATATTTATTAAATATAAATGTTAATAAATTTTTAACATCGAATTTAATTTCTATAGGGGTAAGAAAACAGTTATGGTCAACAAACTAGCATTTTTCAACAATTAATTTTTTAATTAATGGAATAAATTCTTATAACTAGATAATTATTTTGATAAATCATATATTATTTTTAAAATCATGATGTAGAAATTATCTGATAGTGAGTTTTTCTAAATTTTCCATGATATATTCAATTTTTTTGGTTAATATTAAGATTACAAAAATATACAGTATGTATTAATACATAATCAAGGATTAAAATTGAAGTAGTAAAAACTATAAATAGAATCCACGATCCAAATCTTGTTTTCCAATTAATGTAATATGTTTTTATGTAATTTTATTAAAATTTTAAACCCTAATTAATCCTCCAAAAGTTGTTTTTTATTTTATGTTTTTAAAATCAATCTACTACATATACTAATCATAGATTTCTAGAAGCCATGTGGCAGTAACATGATCCTCAACATCAACTATATAATATCTGCCCTTCCTCTATTACTCCACATTGCCACACCACTCTACTGCTCTACCTATCTCAACCTCCCTCTCCCGATCGTGGTTAGGCGCTCCCGCTGAGGGTTTCTCGCTTCAAGACCTATGATTCCCTCAATCCCCTGCCCCCACCAGCCTCTATCTCCCAGTCAACCTGAACTCCATCAAACTCCATCATCAAAATCCTCCTTCTCTAAGTTGTAAATCATATCTCCGAAGTGTTCCTTCTCCTGATCGGGTTTAACTCACCACGACCTAGCATTCCTACAAACCCCCATGTCATCGTCCTCCTTCCCCGCATCACCTTCACTCATCCAAGGCATCACGTAGAGTACTACAGGCTACATATATCTACAAACCTCATTCACATTATTCCCCTTTCATTCCATACCAATACTGTTGTCCTCCTTATCTAGATCATGATTTCGATCAGATTTTCTCTGGATCCTGATTTACTTTAGAGCCGCTCGGCTCAGAATTTCACACTCGCGATTTCATATTCCCGATTTCAAAGTACCTTTTTGATCCTTCTCTAGGGATTTCCTTCATAAATTCTCAATATCCCTCTCCCACTCATGATTTAATGTTCACATTTTCTCATCAACAATTCTTACTCGTGATAGCCCTTCTTCGTCATTTCCTTCCTTCACATCATTTCCCTTTTAATACATCATGAGTCCATCAATTTTAACCACCTCCTGCTTGTGATTTTAGTGGGGAGTTCAATGTTTAACCCTTCATTTTGTAAATTATGATTTCATTCACTACCATCCCTGTGTTTTAATGAAATGAAAAAATTGTGTTGGTGGTCATAGTTCTCCATCATCAACTATTCACAGCTTCAGTTTTCGAAGCACAGTTCGGTTCCCCCATCACATTTCTCCCCCCTCTATTGTCGTTGTTTGGATTCCCTTTGATAATCAATTCCTTCGTTGTCGATTGAGACTACTTATATTTATTTGAATTATATCTTCTAACTAGTGATGCCAAGTTATCCGTGAATAACAACTCCTTCGAGCTCTCCTCTGAATTATGGAATGAATGTCTTCGATTTACATGCATGAAGTAGGAGAAACATAAGAGAGTCATATCATTTATGTGTCAAGGAGGTTTAATCCTGTTATTCATTAGCAAAAATTTATTCATTTGTATTTTATTTATTATTAATGACTCATCAATTTTATATTGGGTAGAACTCATCGGGTTAATTATACTACGATAATCACGTTCTTCTAGAGTTAGACTTGAAAACACTAGAATTTGAATTCAATGTGTTCAAATTTGTGATTATAGACAATACAAAATTTTATTTACTATTAATGACTCATCAATTTTATATTTTGTTGAACACAATGGGTTAATGATACTATAGTAAACATTTTCTTCTTTAGTTAGATATTAAAACAATTCAATTTGACATCAATGTGTTCAAATTTGTGATTACTGACAATAAAAATTTTTACATTACTCAAGATTCATTTTATCCAATTATTTCATTTATTTAAATCTTTACATTTTCAATTTTTCATTAATGGTTCAGGATTTCATACATTAATTTCACAAAGGCATGTAATGTATGATGTTTTTGAAGGTAATATCACTAAATTTTTAATACTTTCAGTCATGTTTTTTTATTTGTTCCATTATATTACAATTTCATTATATCATATTGTTTACTGTATTTTCAGATATTTTTGGATCATTAGTGATCACCTCATAATCTATATGTATGATATTTTCTTATACAATCATAAATCATAGAATGAATCTATTTTTATAAGGAATACATGTTTTTGTTGCAGGTTATTGAGGTCCATGAACACGTTGAACTGTTGAAAAGTTGATATGCGTCTTATATACCATTTAATAAGTAATTTTTCTAAAAAATTATCGTGTAGGTCAAATTTAAATATGTATTTATATAGTCGTATTTTATTATACTATTTATATTTTTATTTATTTTTGATGACCAGATACCTATATGTGAAATCATTCATTTCTGTTTTCATGTTTTCAAAACATAATCTACTGTGTTACAATTGTTATTTCAAAATGCATGATTCATTGATTAGATAGAATTTTCTAATTTGAAATGTATGTTACTTCATGTTTACTATTTCAATTATTTAGAATAAATATTAATTCCACTTCGTATATAAATTATGATTACTACTACAATGATGAATTCTAAGAAAAGTGGGAATATGTGTTTCGGAAATCTTTTGAGGATATGAGGTAGAATTTGAATGTTGCATATATTTTGAGTCTAATAGAGTATAGATTTAAGTATGTATTGTTTTTCAATTCCTTTTGAGTAGGGATTTTATATATGTTGATGTAGATTCAAGCAGTTTTTACTTATGGGTTGAGGTAGTTTGGACCTTCTATATTATTCAAAACAACAAAATTTTGTTCCTTCACATCTCAAAAATGTAGGTCAGGATTTCCCTGATGTGTAGCTTCAACACATAACCAAATATAAAAGAGAGCTATATCATTCATAGAGGAGTAGAAACATAAGAGAGTCATATATTTTTTGGATCAAAGAGGTTTGGTCCTTTTCTTTTTATAGCGTCGATTTATTCAATTTTATTTTATTTTTTGTTAAGGACTCAACCGTTTTATATTTTGTAAAACTCAAGGGGTTAATTATATTGTGATAATCATGTTCTTCTTGAGTTTGAATTCAAACACATGGATTTGACTTCAATGGGTTCAGATTTGTGCTTTCTAAAAAGAAAAATGTTTACATGACTCAAAATTCATTTTATCCCAATATTTCAAATATTAAAAACTTTACATTTCAATTTTCTGTTAATGGTTTAGAATATCTAACATTAATGTCACAAAGGCATGTAAAGCATGAAGTTGTTGAAGGTAATATCAATAAATTTTTAATAATCCTGGTCATCTACAATATATACTGATCCTGGCTTTCCAACTTCCTTTTGGAAGTCTCTCGATCCTCCATAACAACTTCTAATATGTGCCTCTCCTCCATTACGCCACGTCACCCCACCACTCCATTGCTCTACCTCTCTCGGCCTCTGTCTCTCGCTCGTGGTCATGCGCTTTGACTGAGGGTTTCTCGCTTCGTGACCTCTTCTCCCCTCAATCCCTTATCTCTGTCATCCTTCATTTCTAAATCAACCTAAACTCCATCAAACTCCATCTCCAACATCCCCCTTCTCTCAGTTGCAAATCAAATATTCTCAGTGACACTTCTCATTCTCGGGTTACACTCATCGTGACATAGGGTTCCTACAAACCCTTTTCACCGTCATCCTCTTTCCCCCCATTAACTCCACTCATCTGAGGCTTCCCGTAGATAATTTCAGCATATGTATTGCTGTAAACCTTCTTCGCATCATTCCCCTTTCATTCTATCCCAATTCCATTGTCCTCCTTTTACCTCTAATGATTTCCATCGGATTATCTCCGGCTCGTGATTTACTTTAGAGTCGCTCTACTCACAATTTCACACTCGTGATTTCATATTCTTGATTTCAAAGTAACTTTGTGATCCATCATGAGTGATTTACTTCATAACTACTCCCTCTTTATCCCCTTCTCATGATTCAATGCTCACAGTTTCTATTTAACAATTCCTGCTTACGATAGCCCTTCTTCGTGATTTCCTTCTTTTTCATCATTCCCCTTTCAATCCAGTATGAATCCATCACATGTAACCACCTCATACTTGTGATTTCAATGGGAGGTTAAACGTTTCACCCTACATTTTGTAAATTATGATTCATTCACTACCATCCATGGGTTCTACAAAAATGAAGAAAACAATGGTGGCAGTCACAGTTCTCCATTAACGACTATTCACATCTTCAGTTTTCGAGGCACAGTTTGGCTCCCCGTTCACATTTCTCCTCCATCAACAGCCATTTTTTGGGTTTCCCATTGATAATTAATTCATTCATCGTCATTTAAGACTACTGTTATTTATTCGAAGTATATCTTCTCACCAGTGATGACATATTATTCGTGAATATCAACTCCTTCGAGTGCTCCTCCGAATTATTGAATGAATGTCTACGATATACATGCATGGAGAAGGAGAAACATAAGAGAGTAATATCATTTATAGACCAAGGAGGTTTGATCCGGTTCATTTTTTTAGAAAAAATTTATTCATTTGGATTTTATTTATTGTAAATGACTCATTTATTTTGTATTGTGTAGAACTAAAGGGGTTAATGATACAGTGATAATATTTTCCTTCTTGAGTTTGACATGAAAAAAGATGAACTTGAATTCAATGTGATCAAATATTTGATTACTGAAAATACAAATTTTGTATTTATTATTAATTACTCTTCAATTTTATATTGTGTAGAACTCATGGGGTAAATGATGCTGCGATAATAATGTTCTGTATGAATTAGACATGAAAACACTTGAATTTGACATCAATGTGCTCAAATTTTTGATTAATGAAAATAAATTTTTTTATATTACTCAAAATTCATTTTATCCCATTATTTTGTTTATTTAAATATTTAAAATTTCAATTTTTAATTAATGGTTCAAGATTTCTTACATAAATTTCACAAAGGAATGTAAATCATGATGTTGTTGAATGTAACATCACTAAATTTTTAATAATTCATGTCATGATTTTTTATTCTTTCCATTATTTAACAATTTTTATTTTATATCTTATAGTTTACAATATTTTCAGGTATTTCTGGATCATTGGTGAACATCTCATAATCTATATGTTTGTGAATTTCTTATATTGTCATAAATATTTGAACGAATATATTTTTAGAGGGAATTAATGTTTTTGTTGCATGTTATTGTGTTCCATGAACATGTTGAACTAGTGAGAAGTGCATATGATTATTATATATGTTTTAAACAATAATTCCTCAAAACAACTGCCCTGTAGGTTAAATATTGATATGAATTTATATAGTCATATTTATTATACTGTTTATATTGTTATTATTTTTAAATGACCAGATACCCATATGTGCAATCATTCATTTCTATTTCCATGTTTTCAAAACATAATCTACTATTTTACAATGGATATTTCAACTTGCATGTTTCATTACTTTTATATAATTTTTTTATTTGAAATGTATGTTTCTTAATGTTTACTATTTCAATTCCTTTAGAATAAATATTAATTCCTCTTCATATATAATTTATTCTTACTACTACATTAAAGAGTTCTTAGAAATGTGGGAAGATGGGTTTCAGAGATTTTGGTGGAGATGAGGTAGAATTTTAACATTGAATATATTTTAAAACTACATGAGTATAGAGTTAAGTATGTATTGTTTTTCAATTCCTTTAAAGTTGGGATCCAATATATATTGATGTAGATTCATGCAGTTATTACTTATGGGTGGAGGTAGTTGGGACCTTATATATTATTCAAAACTAAAATTTTTTGTTCCTTCATAGCTCAAAAATATAGGTTGGTATTTCCCCATAATGCAGCTTCTTCCCATTACCAATTTCATAATAGATTCATATAATATAATGGTGGAAGAGATACATAATGGAGTCATATCATTTATGGCTCAAGGATGTTTGATCCTATTCTTTTTGTAGAAAAAATTTATTCAATTGGATTTTTTTTATTATTATAGTCTCATCAATTTTATATTGTGTAGAAATCAAGGGCTTAATGATACTATGATAATCATTTTATTCTTGAGTTATACTTGAAAACCCTTGAATTTGACTTCAATGTGTTCAAATTTGCGCTTACTGACAATACAAATTTTTTTGTTACTAAAAATACATTTTATCTGATTAATTCATTTATTTAAATCTTTACATTTTCAATTATTCATTAATGGATCAGGTTATCTTACTTTAATGTCAGAATGGCATGTAATATATGATGTTCCTGAAGGTAATATCAAAAATTTTTTGATACATCTGATCACATTTTTTTAGAAATTATTTTACAATTTTAATTTTATATCCTATAGTTTAATGTACTATCAGGTATTTTTGGATCATTAGTGAACACCACATATTTTATATGATTTATAAGTTCTTATACTATAATAAATCATTGAATGAATCTATGTTTAGAGGTAATTCATGTTTTTGTTGCGGGTTAGTGTGGTCCATGAACAAGATGAACTGCTGAGAAGTGGATATGCATCTTATATATCTCTTAATAAATACTTCCTTAGAATAACTACCTTGTAGGTTTAAATTTGATATGTGTTTATATAGTCATATTTTATTATACTGTTAATATATTGATTTATTTTAGAAGTCTAGATACCCATATGTGCAATCATTCATCTCTGTTTCCATGTTTTTAAAAGATAATCTCCTATGTTATAATGGATATTTCAGCTTGCATGTTTCATTGATTTTATAGCCTTTTATAATTTGAAATGTATGTTACTTCATGTTTACAATTTAAATTTTTCTAGAATAAATTTTAATTCCTATTAATATATAATTTATGATTTCTACTACATTGATAAATTCTAAGAACTATGGGAAGACATGTTTCAGAGATCTTTGGAGGAGATGCGGTAGATTTTGAACATTGCTTCTATTTTGAGACTACAAGAGTAGGTA
This sequence comes from Viscum album, assembly GCA_963277665.1. Lineage (NCBI taxonomy): Eukaryota > Viridiplantae > Streptophyta > Magnoliopsida > Santalales > Viscaceae > Viscum > Viscum album. The sequence goes on along the minus strand of OY728126.1, from coordinate 144,146,035 downwards.
GTTAAATATGTATTGTTTTTCAATTCCTTTTGAGATAGGATTAGATAAATTTTGATGTAGATTCAACCATTTAATACTTATTGTTTGAGGTACTCATGACCTTCTATATTATTCAAAACTTCAAATTTTTGTTCCTTCACAGCTCACAAATGTAGGTCGGGATTTCCTTGTAGTGTCGCTTCAACCCATTACCAAACACATAACTCATACATTAATATTGTCTGCCTATCTAATCTGTAAAAATTTCCTCCACTTTTCCACTTTTAATTTGTCTCTATCCATATGAATTTCACACAAAGTTTTACAATCCATTTGAAATACATCTTTCGTGATTCAATAATTAGGAAACTACTACATTTTGTCATGCAACATTTATTTACAAAATTATCTATTGATATAGTCATGAATATTGATACAACTGCTATGTGAATAAAGTGATGTTCCAACCATGAAATGATATCCTTAAAAAATATTGTCTACATGTAACCATTCCTTTTTATACAGATATTCTTGACTCTTTCGGATGATATTGATGGTGGAGATTTAGTAAAAAGGTACAAAGTGATTATCCTTTATGTTTTATATTATTTTTACTATCTATATATTTAATATAATTTTAATTCAATATTTTGTACAACTGATTTATGCATTAAATATATTCAAGATAATAAATTTTTATTCCAGGTTTGTTTCTATATACAAGGGGACAAAGTGATGTAACACTAGATTATGGAGGAATACACCATCGTGGAAGGTATAATGTGAATATAATTTATAAAACTACAACTTTTTTACCTCGTCACACACTTCTATTCAAAATTAAATTCTTGTTTGAAAACATTTTGTAAATTTTTTTGGATTAAATACTATCTCTAATATGTTGAAATACACATTTACATTTTTCTTATTTCAAATTTCATTAATATTAATTATTATTTGAATTTTTTGTTATTTCATATATATTATTTCTTAATGGTACAAATAAATATGTATTTTGTTTCATATAAAATTTATGTTTACTACAATTTTGATGATTACTTATAAACTCTTATAATTATTAGTCATAATTTGAATAGTTTGTTACGTCATTTATAGGTTATTTGTTTAGATGAAAATTCAGAATTTGAACATATGATATGAGCATTATAACTGTTGTAGAATGAGATTGGGTGATAAATCATTAGTTAACATTATTAGTGTTGGGATGGTCTTGGCCTTATATACTAGGTCACATGGATGGGTTAGACAAAAAATTTGTGAAATACCCCATCATGGAAAAGGCAGTAGTGATGCATTTTGGAGGTGTGGATCTTTAAAAATTATTTGTAGCAATGACATTGGCTTAGTTTTTATTATTTTATCATGTTACATTAATTGGATGTAAAATCATACCTGTAAGAAAAAAATCATACCAATAAACAGATCTGAATGACATGATTCCTATATGGGTGTTTTTTTCATCATTTTAAAGTATATATTCAGATTTTTCAACACCATTTCACTTAATTTTATTTTACTATGTAGATATAATTCTTTGAAAACATGGTACATGAATCCAAAAATAACCATATGTTAATAGACACAACCGATGTTATCAAATCCAACAAATGATAAATATTGGTAAATTGGATTTTAACATAAACTGTTCTATATTGTATATTACATGTATTGGTGTGTTTGTTATTAGTACTATAAATATAATAATATTTTCCAAAATCATTTCAATTATTTTTTATTATAATTTAAATGTATTTATGTGAAAACATGCCATGTGAAACCAAATAAAAACCTTATATTTACAAACTAACCTAATGTTATAAAATCCAATTAATGAAAAATATAGGTAAACTGGCAGTTTAAATATAGAGGTTATTTTTGTATATTACCTCCATGTGTGTTTCTGTTATTAGTTTCCAGCATATAGATAGATTTCCCAACACTGTTTCACTTAATTTTTTTATTCGTTATAGGTACTTATGTGAAAAAATGGTGCATGAAAACAAACAGAAACCTATGATAACAAAAACACCCCAATTCTAGTAAAGAAAATGAATTCAAAATATAGGTAAAATAGAGGTTAAAACATCGTGTTATTTATGTAGAAGATTAGTTGTATGGGTGTGTTTGTTATCATTTTCTATCTTCTAGGTAATCATTGGTAGCAAGTTAAAAGTGGGGTTTTATAGATGATTTCTGATTTATTTGGTATATTCCAGACACTATGATAGAATAGGAAGAAGTGGAAGAAGAAATTTGAATAATCAGTTGCATGAAATAGTATATGACAATCTATTTTTAGAACTAATGTTTGATGGGGTGCTGGTTTATGAGCAAATAGTTCAATCCATTGAGAAATTTGATTCCAAATACTATGTTGGAATGTGATGACATGGATTCGTTTATAGAGATGACTTGTGGAGCATTCATTTTGATGAAGTAAAGGAACATAACTGGGTAAAAATGGTGATTCTGATCAATGGTATTTCACATGCTTTATATTAAATGAATCATGATTTCATGTGTGTTGTCATTCAAAACAAATTAGTATATAATATACTAAAATATTTTTGTATACTGTATACTAACGTGATCAACTGTGCACATGTACATTTAGTATGTTGTATACAAATTTTTCCTTCCTCAAAATACATGTGTTATGTCATTCAATTAAATCAAATTAATTTTATTACATGTCATAAACTAGTAATTTCTATATGGTGTTTTCGATTTTTCACATTCTCTTTCCAATTTATCTTAACATTTACTAGGACAGCCTTGGAAAGTTTATAGTAAGTAGTAATTTCTAAGTTCATTAATTTATTCCATCAAATTTGTCTATTCTAATGTGAATTTCTTCAAAAGAAGATTGAATAATATATCATTGCAGTCAGTTTAACGAACAGTATGAAAACATGTTCATAATAATTTAATACTTTTTCACATCTCTATAATGATTTATATATTTACATTTATTCAGTTGTTATGCACATATACTACATTATATAGATTTACGAATCATTCAAACCATGTTGACCTTTCATGACCTGTGATCAACAAGGCACTAATGCCGACTGCGTTTGATATTCCATTTCTTATTTTGAAGAAGTTTATGAATCCAATAGAAGCCTGGAAGTGATCTTGCAGTAGGTAGCTTCTTATGAAGAGGAATATCATAATTTTTAACCTGCTTCCCTTGAGAGAGTTAGTATGGAAATTATGGGATACCACCAAAAGAATTATCAATGATGCACATGCATCTCAAGCGAGTCTGGTGACTGTTGAGGAAAGAAGAGCCACAATATCACAACAATGAACGAAATCCATTTTCAGACCTCACCCCAAAAAAGTTGAACAGTACAGAAGGTTAACTAAATAAAATATAAGGAACAACATTTGATGTCATCTTTTCTCATACATTGTAACTTCATTTAAATATTCAAATCCAAATTTGGGATTTTCAATTTATATTATTTTAATATAAAAAACTATATTTTTTCATTTTACTTGAGGGAAATAATATCATTTGTGGGATTGATTTGTTAAAATTTATTTTCCATCAGTTTAAAAAATTCTATTTAATGTTATTATTTTAAAAAACTGTTTTTTTATTTTCTCACTTCTTTGTATGAAGGCTCATACAATGATTCAATGGTTCAAATAGCATCCTGAAGTGTATTGCAGGGACCACTACGCCGATAATGCATTTTTGTGAAAATATAGTGCTTTGTATTATATTTTTATCGATTCTTTTGATGGTTTGTATTAGGGAAACAACTCAATAGATAAGACTTGATGCATTCATTACAATGGATTTCAAAAATTCATTATAGTGGATTTATCTTACTAAAAGTTGAAAAGTTGAATACTATTTGTGTAATGAAGTCTTTACTGTAGCAATTTTTTGTATTAGTGTTATAGCTTAGTCCAGTTGTGGTTTAGTCCATAGAATATTGATTCATAATAGGTAGTTCAAAAGTTTTTTTCTTTGAAATAAAGGTATATTAATTTATCTTCATTTTTTTTCAGATTCTTCTCATTACTTTATGAACTCTTATTTCTATCATGAGATGTCTCTTATACAATACTAAATGTTTTCTATGTGGTGAGTAACATCATTCGGAATTGAATATTATACTGATAACCCCCTCCCCATGTGTATACTCCTCATGAGCCTCCACCTCCTCCATAGCATTGTCCTTTAACACTGCCTCTACCTCCAACGCTTCCTCATTTTACACCTTTTCCATTTCCTCCACCGCACCTCCAACATAGTTCCGAGTTCACTATTCACCAGTTCATTTACATCTTTCAGTCATTTCTTTTTTTTCATCCAATTTCATCCTCTTCTTCAATCATAATGTGACCTTTATGTATGATGATAACATATTGAAAATATGAACTTCTTACTACAGTAACTTTTAAAGACAACACATCAAAATCTTATTGATACCTCACGTTATTTCCTTATATTTCATTTTCACATATATTTTTCAATACATGTTATACGTTTTCATTCATTTTCATTTTTATTTATCACTAAAGCTTTAGGTTTATCATATTTTATGTTATTTTCATTATTAACTACTTAAATTATTAAAACACTTTTAAAAATTAGATTTGAATTAAGCGTCGTGCTTATGCACGAGCGAGATACTTGTTATTTATAAATATTACTAACTTCCACAACACCAAGGATATTATTTTAATGATTTTTGGTAATATACGTATAAATAAATGAATCTTACCCAACTTTGATTGAAATCATGTTTAAAAACCATTCTATTGTTTGTGGTTTGGATTAATTAATCTTAAAAACTCCAGAAATTATGTTTACAAATTAATAAATAATTCTTCCATTTTCCCTATAAAAACTCACCCAAACTCCAATTACTCTTCAATGAAAACCCTTTTATCATGATATTACTATTCATGTCTTTCTCTTGATCCCTCCAAATGTTCCACCATTCTATATACATTACATAATTCTTTAAGAATCACCCTTTAGGGATATGGATCATCTTATTTTCCTTTTTAATAATGCAGCTGATTTGTTTTATGGTTTCCAATTTCATATTATTCCTTTTGGGATATTTTATTATGTATCCCTTCTATATTCATTATGATTTTAAATGTTATTGGAGACCCCATTCACTCTTGTTAATTGATTCTATGAATATTTATTTACCACTATAGTCTTGTCAAAATTATTCCGTGATTTTTCATGCCTAATAATTATTTAGTGAATACCCATCATAATTTCCACTCAGGGTAATTTACCTATATTTTCATATCTGTAATTGATTTGGGAATTCCATCTACAAATATAAAACTAAATAATAATGATATTAAAATTGATGACTGAAATCATTATGTTGTATTATATATACGGCACACTTATGTATGTACGTGATATGAATGTGATTGGGGGCCAGAATTAAATACCCCTATATTGTATTAGGTAATGGTTTTTCTCATGATATATTACAAATAGTATTATGGAGTGAACCTAATCCATTATGGGAAAATTTCCAAAATGTGATCATTTCTTAGCTGTTAGCCTAAACTTTTGAATAAGTTATATTTTTAGTTATTTCCACGTTCCAATGATTACTTTATATTAACATGTAATATCTTAGATAATTTTTAATTCTTATGATTATTAAACCTATTATATAACATTTAAATTCCAACTATATAACATGTAATACATTAAATTTTTCTATACATTGTTTATTACCATATTGTGATTTGTATTTCACCACATACTTATCTTCATCCCTTAGATATTCTATGTAGTTTTTAAATATCCCACGAATATAAGATCCATTTATGGAGTTCAAAATTAACATTGATGTATTTCTTTACTAATTTTTATTATTATGAACCTTATAAACCAATTACACTAAGAATTGTGATCTTCTTGGTTTTTATTAGGTGAATATTTATATATTAATTCTAAAATAAGGTTTTATAAAGATATGGGAAGTCATTCTTGGTATCCAAGTAAATTATAGTTATTTTTTGGTATTAAAAATATAAAAATGTAGTAAAAGAATTTGGTATAAGAATTATCTAATGAAAACATCCCTAAATATTGGTAAAGTATATAGTATGTGTTTTCTAAAAAAAAATTCTCTTTATAAATACTACAAGTGATTGCGGATCTTGATTAGTCAAAACTAGTGATAATAACCTAGAAAGGGGAAAACTTATCGGGAATCGATCATCACCTAGTGCATTAAAATTGGCATTGCTACAAAACCAGTCTAACACTATTTGGGATATTATTTTATAAATTTAAATGATCATTATTGTAGAGACCCAAAGCATGACGTACATTGACATTACATTAAATTTTCGGAATACTTAGTACATAACAAAAACACACACACAAGTATCGTAATAGTTTACTGTCCTTGGAAACTCGGAATATAATCTTCTAATCCTGGTGAAATATCTTCAACATCTCCCATAGAGATATTCCTTTTTTTAATACCTAAAACCATTCTTTATATCCTGGGGAAAAGAAAACATAAAAGGGTAATCTCAAATGCTCAGTAAGGGTAAAAAAATAAATATCAATCACATCATATACATAATCACATAACTTTTGGAAATCTTTACCTGAAAAAGAGATCATAATTTCATAACCTGGGATAAATCATGGCAGTGAAATGTAATCACAATAATCATAACTTAAAACATGAAACTTTTTGGCAAACACACATAATCATAGAGAATCATTTCTTGTTAGTCAAGACTCATTTCTAAGACTATCTTAGTGGACAAAGTCCCTTTCTGAACCGAGTCACCCTCGTTTCAGTCCTGTTTCACTGAACCGGTATAACCTACCATTCCAGCCATGTCTATATCATGAGATATAAAATCATTACCCAATGCATTGGAGGGAGATATAGGTCCCACCAATCTCATAATGAAACCATTCTTATGTGTGCCACAAAATCATAAACCATACATCATAGCATAACCCATGTAATAAAAATGGGAATCCTAAACATCGTGACATCATAACATAATCCATATAAGATAAAAGGACATCATAAAAATAATTCCATCATAACATAATCAAAACACTGTAAAAATAGGGATAGAAACAGAACCCTATATTATCTTAGATGGAAAATAATTTTGATAAAACACTTGAACTCTATTCTTAAGGAAAATATCCTTTCTACTTCAAAATTTTTTTTCCTTTCTTAACATGTCATAAAATTTTAAACTAAAATAAGTTGATTAAAAATAATATTGAAAACATGTAAAGGATGCTTCTTGGAAATAATTTTTTAAAAATCCATTCATGCCGTATAAGTTAAAAGAAAACATTCTTCTCGTACTTTTGTCGGAAAAGTCAAAAAGTACCTCGTATGAAAAATGACAAAAGATTCCTTTAATATCCATTACTAAAAACTCACCGAAGGGTAAAATTGGATTTAAAAAATTTTAGGTGGATGGAAATAAAATTACAAATTGAGGAAACATGGATTTGGATGATAAAATACACCCCAATAAATAGCAATGTATAAACAATCTCGGATAAAAATGAGATTGTGATATTTCCCTTACCTTAGGTCCGATTTGCTTCGTAAGTGTCTGAACCTCCTGTATAATGATTTAAATAATGTCATTGTCTTATTACATAATCATATTCATTGTTATTATATCATATATGGTTCAATTATGACTTTATATTACCCGTTCTTCTCTAAATTCATGTTAAAGTAGTGTTTTGGGTAAAATCATCTCATTTGTCGTTTGGGTTTTAACTTGTAATTATTCATATGATTACTGAGATCATGATTACTTAATTACAGAATATAAAACATTATTTATATATAATATATATTCAAAATTTACATATATATAATGGATCGATAAATGTAAATAATCACACCGTTCATGGAGATGGTAGGCCGTACGTACGCATGCACGCTGTTTTCGTTTCCTTATTGAATTGAGTGGAATTAAGTAGATGACATACATATATATAAACAAAAATCCAGTAGCTTTATAATGTCATATATTTAATTATTATTGCTTATATATACTTTATAATCATTCTTAAATGGTTAACATGGAAAATGAATCTCATCGCGTCGTGGAGACGGTAGTCCGTACGTACGCACAAGCGATGATATAATTTCCATAATTACTGAATTGAATTGGAGTGGATGATACAATATATCATAATCATTATGATGTTATAATAACTATGTATAGTTATTCTCTACACCATAATACCCATCCATGTAAGGTGTTGGTGGAAAAACAGATTACACCACAGCGTGGAGACGGTATTCTGTACGTACGCACGCGCGGTGATTTCGTTTTCCGTAGGATGGATAGATGGTGAAATAGGGTTGTTTCATACTTATAATAACATATCAGTATATTAGTGATACTGATGTTATTACTTAATAATGAAACAACCTAATAAGAAGATGTGGAAGAAGAAATAAAGTTGAAAGAATCGGTAACAGAAATAACCTCTTCTTTGAAGCGCCTTTTTGAGATCTCCTTTTAGGGCACTAAAATTGGTCTTGAGGAATACCATAACCTCTAGGATGTTTCTAGGGAAGTGGAGAAGAGAATTTGGCAGGGGTTGGACAAGCTTGAAGGCTCAAAGTTGTGTGAGGAAGAGAGGGAGGGGGTGCACATTTATAAGGGAGGAGAGGGGAACCTTTGGAATAACTAAAAATACTATTTTATTATAAAGTCAAGTTTAGTTTTAAATAGCTCAAAATTTATTTTTTTCGAGGCTAAGGTATGGATGGTTCGCAATCCTCTCATCCAATAGAATTTAGACAAGTTTAGTTTCCTATTTTAACCTTATCATTTATATTTAACATTAAGTTAAATAATTTTACTTTTACTATGTCTTCTTGTGTTCTTACACTTTAAGGTTATTAAACTTACTATAAGAATCCAAACGAACCCCAAATTGTTTATTATTAATATATATAACCGTATCTAAGTCATTTTTCAGAAACATAGATTTTTAGGAATAAAATAACAATTAATAATATAATATTTGTTTTAAAAACTATTTTATGTCAATTTTGACACTATTTAGTAAATGATTTTTGTGAAAATCATAACAGAATGATAAGTTCGAAAAAAGTTTATTAAATCAATAATAACATTTCATAGTAACCTATAAAATTAGTGGAATTCATAAAAAGTCTCAAATTTTATTTATTTGGGTATTTAGAACATCAATTATGTCAATATTTCATTAATAAGATAATTACTGCATCATCGTTGTGTAATAAATAAATTAACTTATTTAATGTCTAAAAATTACAAATAAAATACCATTATGTAGGAAATATTTTTATCTTTCTAATGAATATTTATAGTAGAATTTATCTTATGTATAACCCCATATTAAATATGTTGTAGTAAATAAACTTTGATTTTAACTCTTTTAACCCTTCTTTAAATAAATTAATAATAAATGTCCTAATCTAATACAAGTGGGAATAAATGGTCATATTTTATTCCTATGTTTGTTTTTGGTCGAATTACACTTGTCCAATAGAATTAGGACATGTGTTAGGGTAATAATAATATCATTTCTACCATTAATTACCCTATTTACTTTTAACTGTGTTAAAAAAAGTAAAAAGTTACTATTCAAAAAAAATTATTTTCATCTCATTGAACCACATTTTACTTACTGACATCAACCGTGTCTCTATGATTTTTGAAATTCCACTCACAGAAGCGGTAAAATTACGTTTTATGAACAATTCAGTTTTCTTAACTACCACTTAGTGGTTTCACTATTCATAAAAAATTGAAAGTTTACAGAAAAATACCAAAAATTAGGCCTAAGGTATATTTGATATTATGAACTCAAAAATGATGTCTATTATACCAAATTAAAAACATATCAGTTTCATTAACTAATTTAAAAATTAATTCCCGTCATCAAAACAAATAGCGTTTTTTAAGAGATAATAACTATCAAAAGATTGAAACTTTGTTTATAACTGGTTTAAATGTAAAATTACATCCAATGACCATCATTGTATTAAATTGTAAAAACCACTCAAATTAATAATTTATCACTATTAATTATTTCAATTGAAAGAGTTGTTTTTAATTAAAATTTAGTAATTTCCACAATTCATCAAAATATGAATGTTATACGAAAATTACAAAAATTTCACCCTAAGATAATTTCGATATTCCGAATCCAAAAATGAAGTCCATATCAAAAAATAAAATTTTCACAATTTAAAAAATTGGTTATTACTATTCATAATGGCTAGATTTAATAATATTTTAATAGCATATCGTTGTGTAGTGAAACTCGGTATTGCGTACTACACACACTATCGAGGAAGTTCGTGATTGCGTGTAATGCAAGGCAAGTCAAGGATGTGTGTTATGCAAGCTCCTTTTGGTGTAGCGTACAACACAAGACATTAATGAAATTAAAAAGAATATTTTTCCTAAAATCTCGGGGTGTTACATTCTACCCCCCTTAAAATGAATTTCGCCCTCGAAATTCGTCGGGGTTATAAATGGTTTACTATTCGAAAATTTCTTTGATAGAAACACACATCGTAAAAAGGAATAACAAAACTAATCTTTAAAAACAAAAGTATGAAACTTTACGGTTACCCAAATAAACTAATCACTGGGTTTACACATAGGTGAAAATATGGATATGGAAGAGAAATCTAACCATAATGTTCTGATGGAGAGTGGTAGAGAACATGGCTATAAAAAAGCCAACAATCCCAAAGCCATAAATTTGTGATGATCTAGGGTACCATCTAATTCATCAGATATAAGATCACTAGGACAACATTTTTGGTTTTCAATATCATTTCTCTAAAGTTGAAAATTTTGAATTAGAAGAAATACTTACTTGATTTTGGTACAATCTCACTGTTGTTCATGCTTTGAACAATGTCCACTTCATCTCTTGAAGAAATGAAGTTGAATTTGTTATTCGTGAAGTGTTAACAGATCATGTGATAGAATGATGGGTCATTCCATCTGTTTCAAACAAAAGTTTAGCAAAAGTTATCAAATATACATAAGTCCGTCTTTGGTGAGGTTAATAATATTCAATTCCAAAAATGAACTTATACTTCATATATCATACCGCTTAATAAAATAAAACTATTTTTTACTAACCAGGGACTTTCTGTAGGCCAGTGGTATGTGATAAAGGCCCGTCGCACTTTAGTTGTGGGTTCGATTCCCACATCCTTGGCCGATGCGATGGGTTTTCACACATCCTGCAGGTTGTCCTTTTTCTAAAACTACATTATTATAACATCCCATCAACAATATCCAAAAAAAAGTTTTATCCTTAAACAATACTAACTTATGTCTAACATAATCCATTCCAATCTTAGGCTTATCTAAAATACTTCAGTCCAAGCTCATAGTATAAAGAAAACGATTACTTGAAATTTCATCAACCAAGCATGTGAATACCATCATTTGTCCCCCATATATCTTTTTGGTCACATTCCAATCATGTGAATACATTAATCATGTATTCTCTTGAAAAATGAATACTTATTAAACCTTAGTGAAAACATGAATGCTTTCAAAAGTTAACTCTTACCACATACCAAAATCCAAAAATTCTATATACTCAAACCATGATATAACCTTCTCCTTATATCAGTCATGAGCTCATGAACACTATAAAACATTTAATTTTCTCATTATCCCTTCATTATGTGCATATCATCTTCATTCAAAAAATATCCGAATAACCTTTCGTGGATACTGGTAGCATTAATCACACACTTTCAAAACTCAAGGAAAGACAACAATGTAACAATCCTTAGATGTCCCTTTATTCCATAGTACCATGAGATTCATTACACTTGATAAAAAAGTAATCATTCCACTACCTTCTTAAACCATTGACCGAGCTTCAACAATTCTTTCATCTCACATATCATTTGTAGTCTCTTCATCATCATCAACAAAAATACTACCCATACAGCCGTACTGATTCTCTTCATGAGACTTTCCCTTAGGGAATTGGTTTGCATAATGCCCATACATTCCACATTTAAAACATTTAACCATTGTTGATTTTGTAGTAATACCATTATCCTCATCCATGGTGTTAATTGAACCTTTTCCTTTGCATTACTGGCTTTGTGTCCTTCTTTTCCACACCCAAAGCATCTTCCAGTTCCTTTGAAACATTCTCCTTGATGCCTCTTCCCACATGATTTACATTGGTGAAATTGCACTTTCTTTCCTCTATGATCATCATGAAACTCCATCTTTCTCTTATTATCCGAGTCAGGAAACTTACCAAATTTTACTTTATTGATCATATTATGAGATTTCTGATTCGGCATAATAATGATGTTTGGACTTCCAAATCTCATTTCATTTGGTTTCTCATCATTCCATTCTCCATCATATCCTCCATTATCGTGAATCATCTAAAACCCAAAAAGAATAGTGTGAGAGGCAAAAATCATGCTAGGGAAAACAACATAATAAAAGGGGGAGTACCCTTAATATCTAACATCTTAGGTTAAATTCTAAGACCGTTAGCGCAATTCTAGGACTATAACCTATACGTATACTTATCCTTATAGACATCCCTAGACATACCTTAGAAATATCTCTAAGAAACTCACTAAAGTTCTTGCATCCTAGTTTCCAAAGGTTGACTAAACATTTCCTCTGATACCAACTGTAGAGACTCGAAGCTTAACGTACATTGACATTACATTAAATTTGCGGAATACTTAGTACATAACAAAAACACACACAAAAGGATCGTAATAGTTTAGTGACTTTGGAAACTCGGAATATAATCTTCTAATCCTGGTAAATGATCTTCAACATCTCCCATAAAGATCTTCCTTTTTTTAATACCTAAAACCTTTCTTTATATCCTGGGGAAAAGAAAACATAAAAGGGTGAACTCAAATGCTCAGTAAGGGTAAAAAAAATATCAATCACATCATATACATAAGCACATAACTTTTGGAAATCTTATCCAGGAAAAGAGATCATAATTTCATAACATGGGATAAATCATGGAAGTGAAATGTAATCACAATAATCCTAACATAAAACATGAAACTTTGTGGAATACAAACATAATCATAGAGAATCATTTCTTGTTAGTCAAGACTCATTTCCAAGACTATCTTAGTGGGCAAAGTCCCTTTCTGAACCGAGTCACCCTCGTTTCAGTCCTGTTTCATTGAACCGGTATAACCTACAGTTCCAGCCATGTCTATCTCAAGAGATATAAAATCTTTACCCAATGCATTCGAGGGAGATATAGGTCCCACCCATCTCATAATGATACCATTCTTATGTGTGCCACAAAATCATAAACCATACATCATAGCATAACCCATGTAATAAAAATGGGAATCTTAAACATTGTGACATCATAAAATATTCCATATAAGATAAAAGGAAATCATAAAAATAATTCCATCATAACATAATCAAAACAATGTAAAAATAGGGATAGAAACAGAACCCTATATTATCTTAGATGGAAAATAAATTTGATAAAACACTTGGACTCTATTCTTAAGGAAAATATCATTTCTTCTTCAAATTTTTTTTTCCTCTCTTACCATGTCATACAATTTTAAACTAAAAGAAGTTGATTAAAAATAAACTTGAAAACTTGTAAAGTAAGCTTCTTGGAAATAATGTTTTAAAAATCCATTCATGTCGTATATGTTAAAAGAAAACATTCTTCTCGTACTTTTGTCGGAAAAGTCAAAAAATACATCGTACGAAAAACGGCAAAAGATTCCATTCATATCATTTACTAAAAACTCACCGAAGGGTAAAATTGGACTTAAAAAATTTTAGGTGGATGGAAATAAAATTAAATATTGAGGAAACATGTATTTGAAGGATAAAATACACCCCAGTAAACAGCAAAGTATAAACAATCTCGGATAAAAATGAGATTGTGATATTTCCCTTACCTTAGGTCCGATTTGCTTCGTAAGTGTCCAAAAATCCTGTATAATGATTTAAATAATGTCATTGACTTATTACAGAATCATATTCATTGTTATTATATCATATATGGTTCAATTATGACTTTATATTACCCGTTCTTTTGTAAATTCATGTTAAAGTAGCGTTTTGGGTAAAATCGTCTCAATTGTCGTTCGTGTTTTAACTTGTAATTATTCATATGATTACTTAGATCATGATTAATTAATTCCAGAATATAAAACATGATTTATATATAATATATATTCAGAATATACATATATATAATGGATCGATAAATGGAAAGAATTACACCGTTCATGGAGACGGTAGGCCGTACGTATGCATGCACGCTGTTTTCGTTTCCTTATTCAATTGAGTGGAATTAAGTAGATGACATAAATATATATACACATAAATCCAGTAGCTTTATAATGTCATATATTTCATTATTATTGCTTATATATACTTTATAATAATTCTTAAATGGTTAACATGGAGAATGAATCTCATCGCGTCGTGGAGACGGTAGTCCGTATGTACGCACGAGCGATGATATCATTTCCATAATTATTGAATTGAATTGGAGTGGATGATACAATTTATCAGAATCATTATGATGTTATAATAACTATGTATAGTTATTATTTACACCATAATACCCATCCATGTAAGGTGTTGGTGGAAAAACATATTACACCACGGCATGGAGACGGTATTCCGTACGTACGCACGTGCAGAGATTTCGTTTTCCGTAGGATGGATAGATAGTGAAATAGGGTTGTTTCATACTTATAATAACATATCTGTATATGAGTGATACTGATATTATTACTTCATAATGAAACAACATAAGAAGAAGAAGTGGAAGAAGAAATAAAGTTGAAAGAATCGGTAACGGAAATTATCTCTTCTTTGAAGCGCCTCTTTGAGATCTCCTTTTAGGGCACTAAAATTGGACTTTGAGTAAGACCAGAACCTCTAGGATGTTTCTAGGGAAGTTTAGAAGAGCATTTGGCAGGGTTTGGCCGAGCTTGAAGGCTCAAAGTTGTGTGAGGAAGAGAGGGAGGGGGTGCCCTTTTATAAGGGTGGAGAGGGGCACCTTTGGAATAACTAAAAATATTATTTTATTATAAAGTAATGTTCGGTTTTAAATAGCTCCAAATTGATTTATTTCGAGGCTAAGGTAGGGATGGGTAGAAATAATCTCATCCAATAGAATTTAGACAAGTTTAGGTTCCTATTTTAACCTTATCATTTATATTTAACATTAAGTTAAATAATTTTACTTTTACCGTGTCTTCTTGTGTTCTTACACTATATGGTTAATAAACTTATTATAAGAAGCCAAAAGACCCCAAAATTGTTTATTATTAATATATATAACCTTATCTAAGTCATGTTTCTGAACCGTAGATTTTTAGGAATAAAATAACAATTAATAATATAATATTTTTTTTAAAAACTATTTTATGTCAATTTTGACACTATTTAGTAATTGATTTTTGTGAAAATCATAACAGAATGATAAGTTCGAAAAAATTTAATTAAATAAATAATAACATGTCATATTAACCTATAAAATTATTGGAATTAATAAAAAGTCTCAAATTATATTTATTTGGAAATTTATAACATCAATTATGTTAATATTTCATTAATAAGATAATTACTGCATCATCGTTGTGTCATAAATAAATTAAATTATATAATGTCTAAAAATTACAAATAAAATACCATTATGTATGAAATATTTTTATATTTCTAATGAATATTTATAGTCGATTTTATCTTATGTATAACCCCATATTAAAAATGTTTTAGTAAATAAACTTTGATTTTAACTCTTTTAACCCTTTTTTAAATAAATTAATAATAAATGTCCTAATCTAATCCAAGTGGGCCTAAATGGTCATATTTTATTCCTATGTTTGTTTGTGGTCGAATTACACTTGTCCAATAGAATTAGGTCATGTGTTATGGTAATAATAATATCATTTATACCCTTAATTACCCTATTTACTTTTAACCGTGGTAAAAAAAAAGTAAAAAGTTACTATTCACCAAAAAATTATTTTCATCTCATTGAACCACATTTTACTTAGTGAAATCAACCGTGTCTCTCGTATTTTTGAAATTCCACTCACAGAAGCGGTAAAATTAAGTTTTATGAACAATTCAGTTTTCTTAACTACCACTTAGTGGTTTCACTATTCATCAAAAATTGAAAGTTTTCCAAAAAATACCAAAAATTATGACTAAGCTATATTTGATATTATGAACTCAAAAATGATGTCTATTCTACCAAATTCAAACCATATCAGTTGCATTAACTAATTTAAAAATTAATTCCCGTCGTCATAACAAATATCGTTTTTAAGAGATAATAACTATCAAAAGATTGAAATTTTGTTTATAACTGGTTTAAATGTGAAATTACATCCAATGACCATCATTGTATTTAATTGTAAAAACCACTCAAATTAATAATTTATCACTGTTAATTATTTCAATTGAAAAAGTTGTTTTTAATTAAAATTTAGTAATTTCCACTATTAATCAAAATATGAAAGTTATCCGAAAATTACCAAAATTTCACCCTAAGCTAATTTCGATATTCCGAATCCAAAAATGAAGTCCATTTTGAAAGATAAAAATTTCAAAAATTCAAAAATTGGTTATTACTATTCATAATGGCTAGTTTTAATAATATTTTAATAGCATGTCGTTGTTTAGTGAAACTCGGTATTGCGTACTACACACACTATCGAGGAAGGTCGTGATTGCGTGTAATGCAAGGCAAGTCAAGGATTTGTGTTGTGCAAGCTCCTTTTGGTGTACCGTACAACACAAGACATTAATGAAATTAAAAAGAATATTTTCCATAAAATCTCGGGGTGTTACATTTACCCCCCTTAAAATGAATTTCTCCCTCGAAATTCATCGGGGATATAAATGGTTTACTATTTGAAAATTTCTTTTATAGAAACCCACATCGTAAAAAGAAATACCAAAACTAATATTTAAAAACAAAAGTATGAAACTTAACGGTTACCCAGATAAACTAATCACTGGGTTTCCACATAGGTGAAAATATGGATATGGAAGAGAAATCTAACCATCATGTTCTGATGGAGAGTGGTAGAGAACATGGCTATGAAAAATCCAACAATAGAAAAGCCATAAATTTGTGATGATCTAGGGTACCATCTGATTCATCAGATATAAGATCACTAGGACAACATTTTTCATTTTCAATATCATTTCCCTAAAGTAGAAAATTTTGAATTAGAAGAAATACTTAAATGATTTTGGTACAATATCACTGTTGTTCATGCTTTGAACAATTTCCACTTCATCTCTTGAAGAAATGAAGTTTAATTTCTTATTTGTGAAGTGTTAACATATCATGTGATAGAATGATGGGTCATTCCATCTGTTTCAAACAAAAGTTTAGTAATAGTTATCAAATATACATAAGTCTGTCTTTGGTGAGGTTAATCATATACGATTCCAAAAATGAACTTATACTTCATATATCATACCGCTTAATAAAATAAAACTAGTTTCTACTAACCAGGGAATTTATGTAGGCCAGTGTTATGTGATAAAGGCCCGTCACACTTTAGTTGTGGGTTCGATTCCCACAGCCTTGGCCGACGCGATGGGTTGTCGCACATCCTTCAGGTTGTCCTTTTTCTAAAACTACATTATTATAACATCCCATCAACAATATCAAAAAAAAAAGTTTTATCCTTAAACAATACTAACTTATGTCCAACATAATCCATTCCAATCTTTAGGCTTATCTAAAATACTTCGGTCCAAGCTCATAGTATAAAGAAAACGATTACTTGAAATGTCATCAACCAAGCATGTGAATACCATCATTTGTCCCCCATATATCTTGTTGGTCACATTCCAATCATTTGAATACATTAATCTTGTATTCTCTTGAAAAATGAATACTTATTAAACCTTAGTGAAAACATGAATGCTTTCAAAAGTTAACTCTTACCACATACCAAAATCCAATAATTCTATATACTCAAACCATGATATAAACATCTCCTTATATCAGTCATGAGCTCATGAACACTATCAAACATTTAATTTTCTCCTTATCCCTTCATTATGCGCATATCATCTTCATTCCAAAAATATCTAAATAACCTTTCATGGATACTGGTAGCATTAATCACACACTTTCAAAACTCAAGGAAAGACAACAATGTAACAATCCTTAGATGTCCCTTTATTCCATAGTACCATGAGATTCTTTACACTTGATAAACATGTAATCATTCCACTACCTTCTTAAACCATTGACCGAGATTCAACAATTATTTCATCTCACTTATCATTTGTAGTCTCTTCATCATCATCAACATAAATACTACCCATACGGTCGTACTGATTCTCTTCATGAGACATTACCTTAGAGAATTGGTTTGCATAATGCCCATACATTCCACATTTAAAACATTTAACCATTGTTGATGTCGTAGCAATACCATTATCCTCACCCATGGTGTTAATTGATCATTTTCCTTTGCACTTACTGGCTTTGTGTCCTTCTTTTCCAAACCCAAACCATCTTCCAGTTCCTTTGAAACATTCTCCTTGATGCCTTTTCCCACATGATTTACATATGTGAAATTGAACATTCTTTCCTCTATGGTCATCATGAAACTCCAACTTTCTCTTATTAGCCGAGTCAGGAAACTTACCAAATTTTACTTTATTGATCATATTATGAGATTTCTGATTCGGCATAATAATGATGTTTGGACTTCCAAATCCCATTTCATTTGGTTTCTCATCATTCCATTCTCCATCATATCCTCCATTATCGTGAATCATCTAAAACCCAAAAAAAATATTGTGAGAGGCAAAAATCATGCCAGGGAAAACAACATAATAAAAGCGGGAGTACCCTTAATATGTAACATCTTTGGTCAAATTCTAAGATCGTTAGCGCAATTCTAGGACAATAACCTATACGTATACTTAACCTTAGAGACATCCCTAGACATACCTTATAAATATCTCTAGGAATCTCACTAAAGTTCTTCCATCCTAGATTCCAAAGGTTGACTAAACTTTTCCTCTGATACCAACTGTAGAGACCCGAAGCTTGACGTACATTGACATTACATTACATTTGTGGAATACTTAGTACATAACAAAAACACACACACAAGGATCATAATAGTTTAGTGTATTTGGAAACTCAGAATATAATCTTCTAATCCTGGGGAAAGATCTTCAACATCTCCCATAAAGATCTTCCTTTTTTTAAATACCTAAAAACTTTCTTTATATCCTGGGGAAAAGAAAACATAAAAGGGTGATCTCAAATGCTCAGTAAGGGTAAAAAAAATTTCAATCACATCATATACATAAGCACATAACATTTGGAAATATTAACCTGAAAAAGAGATCATAATTTCATAACATGGGATAAATCATGGCAGTGAAATGTAATCACAATAATCATAACATAAAACATGAAACCTTGTGGAATACACACATAATCATAGAGAATCATTTCTTGTTAGTCAAGACTCATTTCCAAGACTATCTTAGTGGACAAAGTCCCTTTCTGAACTGAGTCACCCTCGTTTCAGTCCGGTTTCACTGAACCGGTATAACCTACCGTTCCAGCCATGTCTATCTCATGAGATATAAAATCTTTACCCAATGCATTGGAGGGAGATATAGGTCCCAACCATTTCATAATGATACCATTCTTATGTGTGCCACAGAATCATAAACCATACATCATAGCATAACCCATGTAATAAAAATGGGAATCTTAAACATCATGACATCATAACATAATCCATATAAGATAAAAGGACATCATAAAAATAATTCCATCATAACATAATCATAACAATGTAAAAATAGGGATAGAAACAGAACCCTATATTGTCTTATATGGAAAATAATTTTGATAAAACACTTGAACTCTATTCTTAAGGAAAATATCCTTTCTACTTCAAAAACATTTTTCCTTTCTTAACATGTCATATAATTTTAAACTAAAAGAAGTTGATTAAAAATAATATTTAAATCATGTAAAGGAAGCTTCTTGGAAATAATGTTTTAAAAATCCATTCATGCCGTATAAGTTAAAAGAAAACATTCTTCTCGTACTTTTGTCGAAAAAGTCAAAAAGTACCTTATAGGAAAAATGACAAAAGATTCCTTTCATATCCTTTACTAAAAACTCACCGAAGGGTAAAATTGGATTTAAACAATTTTAGGTGGATGGAAATAAAATTACATATTGAGGAAACATGGATTTGGATTATAAAATACACCCCAGTAAATAACAATGTATAAACAATCTCGGATAAAAATGAGATTGTGATATTTCCCTTACCTTAGGTATGATTTGCTTCGTAAGTGTCCGAACCTCCTGTATAATGATTTAAATAATGTCATTGACTTATTACAGAATCATATTCATTGTTATTATAACATATATGGTTCAATTAAGACTTTATATTACCCGTTCTTTTGTAAATTCATGTTAAAGTAGCGTTTTGGGTAAAATCGTCACATTTGTCGTTCGTGTTTTAACTTGTAATTATTCATATGATTACTTAGATCATGATTACATAATTCCAGAATATAAAACATTATTTATATATAATATATATTCATAATATACATATATATAATGGATCGATAAATGGAAAGAATTACACCGTTCATGGAGACTGTAGGTCGTACATACGCATGCACGCTGTTTTAGTTTCCTTATTGAATTGAGTGGAATTAAGTAGATGACATACATATATATACACATAAATCCAGTAGCTTTATAATATCATATATTTCATTATTATTGCTTATATATACTTTATAATCATTCTTAAATGGTTAACATGGAGAATGAATCTCATCGCGTCGTGGAGATGGTAGTCCGTAGGTATGCACGAGCGATGATATCATTTCCATAATTATTGAATTGAATTGGAGTGGATGATACAATATATATAATGGCCCAGACCTCTCTGGTCCATTTCTTTAAAAAAAATTGATGTGGTCAAACACGACACGTGTTGTAATAATAATTTTTTATAATAATAATTGATAATGGTGGCGTGAAAATATTTGGTGTTAATTAGATAAAATAGTTTTAATTTAATCATTGTAAAATATAAGAAATAAAATCGAATATATTTAATAAAATGATGGGAGGAACATGGAATAAGTTATAAAGGAATAAATTACAATAAATGAGGCTCATGTAATAAATTATAAAGGAATGAAATGCATGGGGTGCATGGGTGTGACATTGTACAGGAGGCGTTGTGCGGTTCTCCACAATTAAAGTTGGAATTGTGTTAATAACATTAAAAGGGTATTATTATATAATAATTTGTTATAATAATAATAAAATGAAGAGGCACGTGAATGGGGTTCCCATCCATGCGTGAATATAATGTTATGGGATATATGGAGTAATTATATGAAAATAATGGGCGTCAATAATAATAATAATTATTAATGTTAATGATGGGGACCCGTTGATGAAATTGAAAGATGATTTATTACTATTTAATTAAATAATAATGATAAAGGTGACAGAAATATGTGTGTGATTGGTAAATTAAATTAAATGGGTTTAATTTTTGGTTAGTAAATTAAATTATTTGAATTTAATTAAATGGAATGGTTTTAACTTAATAACCATAGTAAACTAATTTAAGGGGATTAAATTAGTACATTAATTATGGGTGTTATTATTAATAATTTTATTAAATAATAAAGTTGAAGTGAGAATAGAGTTTGGGGCGTTCCACATGGAGTAAAAGAAATGGGAGGCGCCACTTTTGGTGGTGGGAGAGAATCATGAAAGAAAAAAAAATAGATTGGAGAGAGAAACAAAAAAATAATAATAAGAGAAATAAAATTAAAAGACAAATAAATGAAAAAGGAGGAATTGGTGCTTAATTATAGCGCCCATGAAGACTCCAAAACGTGATTTCTTTTGGAGTTATGAAAAATAAATAAATAATTGATTAATAATAATAAAATATTGTTATTATTAATTTTGTTGATAAAACACTTTTTTGTCTGTAACTTCTTCGTGCGACCTCGGTTTCACGAACTGTCAGTGGCAGTGTGACCCTGACTACGAGACGAAAATTATGAGTCCAATATTGGATGTCTTTTTTTGGGTTTTTGGATTGGGTACCCGAAACGCTCATGAATTAATAGATTTAATATTGTTATTATTATGGGATCCGGTATCCAACGTATCTCCCTCATACGGTATCAGATTGACGATCCGTCAGTGACAGCATAACCCTAAAATTATGATAGTCATTTTATGACCATTAAGGAGATACTTTTATGACTCATGCCTTGGGTCAACGAAACACCACATTTTGATATAATTATCATTATTATTAAAACGCGTGGAAACCGCGTGACATGTTGTGTGTTGACCAATCAAAACATGTAACGTATGTACGGTCACACCGTGTATTCATCAATACATGATGCATACTGTTTTACCTATTTGTTGCCTATATAAGAAAGGGTCTAGGATCATTTCCAGACCAATCGCTTCTTCTTCGCACGACGACACTCTTGGATGATCAAGAAGTCTTCCTCCTCTAACTTCTTTGTTCGAGCTCCGAATTACGATCCGTCAGCGGCCACAGGATCATAGCGACGAGACGAAGCTTCTAAGACCGGACTTGTCGCCTTTACTTCTGGCCTTCCTTCTCCAGCTTCCATCCTAGGAGGCGTTTGTCAGGTTTGGCGAAGGCGGAGGACACCGAAGGACGTCGTCGGAAGCGACATGATATGGACCTTTTGATGTAGGGGTTTACCTTCGTCTCTCTATTTGGTGCAACATGCGGGGTGGGATATTTCTCTTTTGTTCCATGGGATGCAGTTGAACTTTAAATAAAGAAAATAACCAGATAAAGAAGGGTTTGGGGTTTTGTGCTATTTCTATTGCCTTCCAGTTTCTTTATCTTCTAATTGTGATTTTGGATTGAAAGGACTTTGCCTACTGAAAATCAAGGCCGTTGGTGGCCTTTGCGTGCGCAATTGATATCTGAATTGTTTGTGGTTGGTTTTGTTAAAACATGGAAAATGGATAAGCACGTAAAGACTGGCTGATTAAATGAGAATGAAAACCTTGTGTGATCACCCCGGTTGAACAAAATTGGAATAATGAACATGTTGGGGGTTTGGTTGTTTTGTGGGAAATGTTTTTGTAAACGATGGGGTTGAAATGGGAAGTGGTTGGTTGTGGAAAATGCCTTTATTTATGAAAAATGTTTTGATTATGAAAAGTGTTTTGGAAGTAAAAGGTGTTTTCAAATGCGGAAATGTTTTGTGTGTGGAAAGGGTTTTATGTGTGGAACTTTGAAATAAATGAATGATGGAATGTTGTATGGTTGTGATAATCTTTTGTAAATGAAATGGAATGTGGTTTCTTGCGTTTTACCTAACCTTGGTTGTGGATGACAGGGATATGTTTGTGAAAGGTTTTGTCTGGATGATAGTTGCCCAGTAGTAATAATTTGATAAACCATTTCATGAAACATGAAAACCTAAATGGCGTTGGGGGATGATTGTTTGGTTGTTGATGCATGCTTCGTGGTAGCAGTGTGGAGGAACATGCTCTGTTTCTCTTTTTAAGAAGCCATAGGTTGGGCTGTGTGTTTGGTATATGTATATATATAATTGTATCTTTGTGTTTTGTCGCACCACACCCATGTCAAGCACCTAGTGCAGAACACTCCCATTTTATGGGAGAGGGTGTTACCCCTTAGTTACTAGCTCCTTCCTGCTCCTTCTTCCATAGGCTATGATGGCTTGAGGTGACCTTACACCCAAGACTCTTCGGGTACGTCTCGGAGGCTGTGATGGCTTGAGGCGACCTTTAGCCCAAGACTCTTCGGGCAGGCTTACCGTTCCCAAGAACCTTCGGGATGAGGCCCAAGTGTCTGCGGGCGGGTTAGTGGTTGTGGCCCAGGTGTGTGCGGGCAAGATGCATGGTTGTGAGGCCCAAGTGTGTGCGGGCGGGATACGTGGTTTGGCCAAGGTGTGGGCGGGCGGGAAGAGTGTGGTAGCGTCAGGACGTTTCCCGTTAGGAAGAGAAGCATCTAATTAAGTGGGAAATGGTGCGGGGTACCCAATACTTTTGTTCTATATATATACTAAACATGTTTGTGTTACTTGGTGAGTGTGACCAGTGAGGCTGGGTGGATAGTTTTTCCTTGTTAGTTTATGGTTCTTCTGTTTTCTCACGGGACCTTAGGGTGTCTCCCCACTTGTGCACGAGAGCTTTAGGTTTCCCTACTGAGTATACTTGTATGCTCACCCTACGTTTACTTTCAGGTTTCCAGGAGGACTACCAGGGCCGTGCGGGACCCTACTAGTCGGGCAGTTGGAGTTGTTGCAGTTGTTGTTCTCTTGTTTTCTTTGGCATTGTACTTTTGAGCTTCCTTGTACTTGTACCTTGTTATAAAAATTGTTTAAACATGCATGTGGGCTTGGTTTGGGTTTATTTATATACATTTGTTCTTTTCCCTTTTTGGTGGTTGAAATGTCCTATTTCCCGATCCAAAATAATAAAAAGGGTAATGCCTCCCATATTTGTGAAAACTCATACCCTTGGTGCTAGTCGCCAACCCGGGGCCTACTGGAGGCGGGACTCTGGGGTCATTATCTTCCTTTCACCATTTCCAGCTCAGGAGGGGCAACTTTGGTGGGAGGGGGTCGTGACAGAATGGTATCAGAGCTGATGGTTGAGAGAGAGGATGGAGTCTGGAGTTAGGCACAGTGAGATTGCATGGGATGGTAGGGCAACAGTGTTCTTTAATCTTGGTGCGTGACATAGGCCTGGGAAGACCGGCTAGGACACGGGATTTTAGGGCCCCCCGTGATCCGATGCAAGGACTCTGAGCCTACCGAACGACCATGTGAGACTATATTGATTGCAGGGTAGAAACCCTAGGGAAGGTACATGCATCATCATGTTTGTGTTTTACTTGATTTGGGTGTTCTGGGAAAGAAATTGAAATAAAATGATAATTAAAACTTTGAGTTTTTCATTACTACTTGGGCTTAGGCGTTCCCTGTTTACCGAACAACTATGGCACCAGGACGTCAACAGAACGGCAGAGGAGTGGGACACAGAATGTTTCAAGCAATAGAAGTGGCAACCCTAGCAAGGCCAGAGATCAAGAGAGATGTTTCCGGTTTTATTTAAATGCTCTCATTTATGTTTTGTTTAAATTCAAGATCATCACACTCCTTTGTTGAAACTCATTCTCACCCATGCTTTGGGCCTGGAACTTTTTTTTCATGAATTTATAATGCTAAGTTGTTTCCCTCTTTCCTTTAAATGTGTGTGAAGAGTCATAACATGTGGGGGGAGGAGGACATAATCCCTAATCAAGACGCATTAATGTGGATGCGATTAAACCCGTGCAGGAGAGTCAGTGCCGCCTAAAGCGGATAATATCTCGACATGGGAGAAGAAATTCCTCAAGCCATGTGTTCGGGAAATTTATTGATGTTTTGTATGGTGTTGGGGGGCAGTGTAAGTTGGAAAATCCTAATATATGGAAGTGGGAAGGCTCAGTCCATAATCGCGAGGCATTAATGCGGATGCGATTAAACCCGTGCAGGCGAGTCAGTGCCGCCTAAAGCGGATAATATCTCGACATAGGAGAGGGAATTCCTAACTCACATAATTAGGGTTGTCGGTTGTTTCTTGTTATGACAAGAGGCCTGAGAGGTATGTTTAGGGGTGGTTGTTCGGACATTTCCCCCTTTTATGGGTTGGTTTTAATTCTCGAGGACAAGAATGTTTGGAGAGGTATATGGTGTAATGGCCCAGACCTCTCCGGTACATTTCTTTAAAAAAAATTTGATGTGGTCAAACACGACACGTGTTGTAATAATAATTTTTTTAATAATAATTGATAATGGTGGCGTGAAAATATTTGGTGTTAATTAGATAAAATGGTTTTAATTTAATCATTGTAAAATATAAAAAATAAAATCGAATATATTTAATAAAATTATGGGAGGCGCATGGAATAAGTTATAAAGGAATAAATTACAATAAATGAAGCTCATGTAATGAATTATAAAGGAATGAAATGCATGGGGTGCATGGGTGTGACCTTGTACAGGAGGTGTTGTGCGGTTCTCCACAATTAAAGATGGAATTGTGTTAATAACATTAAAAGGGTATTATTATATAATAATTTGTTATAATAATAATAACATGAAGAGGCACGTGAATGGGGTTCCCAACCATGCGTGAATATAATGTTATGGGATATATGGAGTAATTATATGAAAATAATGGGCGTCAATAATAATAATAATTATTAATGTTAATGATGGGGACCCGTTGATGAAATTGAAAGAGGATTTATTACTATTGAATTAAATAATAATGATAAAGGTGACAGAAATATGTGTGTGATTGGTAAATTAAATTAAATGGGTTTAATTTTTGGTTAGTAAATTAAATTATTTGAATTTAATTAAATGGAATGGTTTTAACTTAATAACCATGGTAAACTAATTTAATGGGATTAAATTAGTACATTAATTATGGGTGTTATTATTATTAATTTTATTAAATAATAAAGTTGAAGTGAGAATGGAGTTTGGGGCGTTCCACATGGAGTAAAAGAAATGGGAGGCGCCACTTTTGGTGGTGGGAGAGAATCATGAATGAAAAAAAAATAGATTGGAGAGAGAAACAAAAATATAATAATAAGAGAAATAAAATTAAAAGACAAATAAATGAAAAAGGAGGAATTGGTGCTTAATTATAGCGCCCTTAAAGACTCTAAAACGTGATTGCTTTTGGAGTTATGAAAAATAAATAAATAATTGATTAATAATAATAATAAAATATTGTTATTATTAATTTTGTTGATAAAACACTTTTTTTTTCTGTAACTTCTTCGTGCGACCTCGGTTTCACGAAACGTCAGTGGCAGTGCAACCCTGACTACGAGACAAAAATTATGAGATCAATATTGGATGTCTTTTTTGGGTTTTCGGATTGGGTACCCGAAACGCTCATGAATTAATAGATTTAATATTTTTATTATTACGGGATCCTGTATCCACCGTATCTCCCTCAAACGGTATCGGATTGACGATCCGTCTGCGACAGAGTAACCCTGAAATTATGACGGTCATTTTAAGACCATTAATGAGCTACTTTTATGACTCATGCCTCAGGTCAACGAAACACCACATTTTGATAGAATTATCATTATTATTAAAACGCGTGGAAACCGCGTGACGTGTTGTGTGTTAACCAATCAAAACATGTAACGTATGTACGGTCACACCGTGTATTCATAAATACACGCTTCATACTGTTTTACCTATTCGTTGCCTATATAAGAAAGGGTCGCGGATCATTTCCAGACCAATCGCTTCTTCTTCGCACGACGAAACTCTTGGATGATCAAGAATTCTTCCTCCTCTAACTTCTTTGTCAGAGCTCTGAATTACGATCCGTCAGCGGCCACAGGATCGTAGCGACGAGACGAAGCTTCTAAGCCCGGACTTGTCACCTTTCCTTGCGGCCTTCCTTCTCTAGCTTCCATCCTAGGAGGCGTTTGTCGGGTTTGGCGAAGGTGGAGGACACCGAAGGATGTCGTCGGAAGCGACGTGATCGAGACCTTTTGAGGTAGGGGTTTACCTTCGTCTCTCTATTTGGTGCACCATGCGGAGTGGGATATTTCTCTTTTGTTCCATGGGATGCAGTTGAACTTTAAATAAAGATAATAACCGGATAAAGAAGGGTTTGGGGTTTTGTGCTGTTTCTATTGCCTTCCAGTTTCTTTATCTTCTGATTGTGATTTTGGATTGAAAGGCCTTTGCCTACTGAAAATCAAGGCCGTTGGTGGCCTTTGCGTGCGCAATTGATATCTGAATTTTTTGTGATTGGTTTTGTTAAAACATGGAAAATGGATAAGCACGTAAAGACTGGCTGATTAAATGATAATGAAAACCTTGTGTGATCACCCCGGTTGAACAAAATTGGAATAATGAACATGTTGGTGGTTTGGTTGTTTTTTGGGAAATTTTTTTGTAAACGATGGGGTTGAAATGGGAAGTGGTTGGTTGTGGAAAATGCCTTTATTTACGAAAAGTGTTTTGATTATGAAAAGTGTTTTGGAAGTAAAAGGTGTTTTCAAATGCGGAAATGTTTTGTGTGTGGAAAGGGTTTTATGTGTGGAACTTTGAAATTAATGAATGATGGAGTATGGTTGTGATAATCTTTTTTAAATGAAATGGCATGTGGTTGCTTGTGTTTTACCTAACCATGGTTGTGGATGGCAGGGATATGTTTGTGAAAGGTTTTGTCTGGATGATAGTTACCCAGTAGTAATAATTTGTTAAACCATTTCATGAAACATGAAAACCTAAATGGGGTTGGGGGATGATTGTTTGGTTGTTGATGCATGCTTCGTGGTAGCAGTGCCGAGGCACATGCTCAATTTCTCTTTTTAAGAAGCCATAGGTTGGGTTGTGTGTTTGGTATATGTATATATATAATTGTATCTTTGTGTCTTGTCACACCACACCAATGTCAAGCACCTAGTGCCGAACACTCCCATTTTATGGGAGAGGGTGTTCCCCCTTAGTTACTAGCTCCTTCCTGCTCCTTCTTCCATAGGCTATGATGGCTTGAGGTGACCTTACACCCAAGACTCTTCGGGTAGGTCTCGGAGGCTGTGATGGCTTGAGGCGACCTTTAGCCCAAGACTCTTCGGGCAGGCTTACCATTCCCAAGAACCTTCCGGATGAGGCCCAGGTGTCTGCGAGCGGGTTAGTGGTTGTAGCCCAGGTGTGTGCGGGCGAGATGCGTGGTTGTGAGGCCCAGGTGTGTGCGAGCGGGATGCGTGGTTTGGCCCAGGTGTGTGCGGGCGGGAAGAGTGTGGTAGCGTCAGGACGTTTGCCGTTAGGAAGAGCAGCATCTAATTAAGTGGGAAATGGTGTGGGGTACCCAATACTTTTGTTCTATATATATACTAAACATGTTTGTGTTACTTGGTGAGTGTGACCAGTGAGGCTGGGTGGATAGTTTTTCCTTGTTAGTTTCTGGTTCTTCTGTTTTCTCACGGGACCTTAGGGTGTCTCCCCACTTCTGCACGAGAGATTTAGGTTTCCCTACTGAGTATACTTGTATGCTCACCCTACGTTTACTTTCAGGTTTCTAGGAGGACTACCAGGGCCGTGCGGGACCCTACTAGTCGGGCAGTTGGAGTTGTTGCAGTTGTTGTTCTCTTGTTTTCTTTGGCATTGTACTTTTGAGCTTCCTTGTACTTGTACCTTGTTATAAAAATTGTTTAAAAATGCATGTGGGATTGGTTTGGGTTTATTTATATACACTTGTTCTTTTCCCTTTTTGGTGGTTGACTTGTCCTATTTCCCGATCCAAAATAATAAAAAGGGTAATGCCTCCCATATTTGTGAAAACTCATACCCTTGGTGCTAGTCGCCAACCCGGGGCCTACTGGAGGCGGGACTCGGGGGTCATTATCTTTTTTTCACCATTTCCAGCTCATGAGGGGCATCTATGGTGGGAGGGGGTCGTGAAAATAAATCTTAATCATTATGATGTTATAATAACTATGTATAGTTATTCATTACACCATAATACCCTTCCATGTAAGGTGTTGGTGGAAAAACAGATTACACCACAGTGTGGAGACGATATTCCGTATGTACGCACGCGCGGTGATTTCGTTTTCCGTAGGATGGATAGATGGTGAAATAGGGTTTTTTCATACTTATAATAAAATATCTGTATATGAGTGATACTTATGTTATTACTTCATAATGAAACAACCTAAGAAGAATAAGTGGAAGAAGAAATAAAGTTGAAAGAATCGGTAACAGAAATTACCTCTTCTTTGAAGCGCCTCTTTGAGATCTCCTTTTAGGGCACTGAAATTGTTCTTTGAGGAAGACCAGAACCTCTAGTATGTTTCTAGGGAAGTGGAGAAGAGATTTTGGCAGGGGTTGTCCGAGCTTGAAGGCTCAAAGTTCTGTGAGGAAGAGAGGGAGGGGGTTCCCTTTTATAAGGGATGAGAGGGGTACCTTTGGAATAACTAAAAATATTATTTTATTATAAAGTCAAGTTCGGTTCTAAATAGCTCCAAATTGATTTATTTCGAGGCTATGTTATGGATGGGTCAAAATCCTCTCATCCAATAGAATTTAGACAAATTTAGGTTTCTATTTTAACCTTATAATTTATATTTAACATTAAGTTAAATAATTTTACTTTTACCGTGTCTTCTTGTGATCCTACACTATAAGGTTAATAAACATACTATAAGAATCCAAACGAACCCCAAATTGTTTACTATTTATATATATAACCTTATGTAAGGCATTTGGCCTAACCTTATATTTTTAGGAATAAAATAACAATTAATAATATAATATTTGTTTTAAAAACTATTTTATGCCAATTTTGACACTATTTAGTAATTGATTTTTGTGAAAATCATAACAGAATGATAAGTTCTAACAATGTTAATTAAACAAATACTAACATCTCATATTAACCTAGAAAATTAGTGGAATTCATAAAAAGTCTCAAATTATATTTATTTGGGTATTTATAACATCAATTATGTCAATATTTCATTAATAAGATAATTACTTCATCATTGTTGTGTCATAAATAAATTAAATTAGTTAATGTATAAAAATTACAAATAAAATAAAATTATGTAGGAAATATTTTTATCTTTCTAATTAATATTTATAGTAGAATTTATCTTATGTATACCCCCATATTAAAAATGTTTTAGTAAATAAACATTGATTTTAACACTTTTAACCCTTCTTTAAATAAATTAATAATAAATGTCCTAATCTAATCCAAGTGGGCCTAAATGGTCATATTTTATTCATATGTTTGTTTTTGGTCGAATTACACTTGTCCAATAAAATTAGGACATGTGTTAGGGTAATAATAATATCATTTCTACCCTTAATTACCCTATTTACTTTTAACCGTGGTAAAAAAAGTAAAAAGTTACTATTCACCAAAAAAATTATTTTCATCTCATTGAACCACATTTTACTTACTGACATCAACCGTGTCTCTCGGATTTTTGAAATTCCACTGACAGAAGCTGTAAAATTATGTTTTATGAACAATTCAGTTTTTTTAACTAACACTTAGTGGTTTCACTATTCATCAAAAATTGAAAGTGTTCAGAAAAATACCAAAAATTAGGCCTAAGATATATTTGATATTATGAACTCAAAAATGATGTCTATTCTACCAAATTAAAAACATATCAGTTGCATTAACTAATTTAAAAATTCATTATCGTCATCAAAACAAATAACGTTTTTAAGAGATAATAACTATCAAAAGATTGAAACTTGTTTATAACTGGTTTAAATGTGAAATTACATCCAATGACCATCATTGTATTAAATTGTAAAAACCACTAAAATTAATAATTTATCACTATTAATTATTTCAATTGAAAAAGTTGTTTTTATTTAAAATTTAGAAATTTCCATTATTCATCAAAATATGAAAGTTATTCGAAAATTACCAAAATTTCACCCTAAGCTAATTTCGATATTCCGAATCGAAAAATGAAGTCCATTTTGAGAAATAAAACTTCCAAAATTTCAAAAAGTGGTTATTACTATTCATAATGGCTAGTTTTAATAATATTTCAATAGCATATCGTTGTTTCGTGAAACTCGGTATTGCGTACTACACACGCTATCGAGGAAGGTCGTGATTGCGTGTAATGAAAGGCAAGTCAAGGATGTGTGTTGTGCAAGCTTCTTTTGGTGTAGCGTACAACACAAGACATTAATGAAATTAAAAAGAATATTTTTCATAAAATCTCGGGGTGTTACAATTATGAACCATTATTAACTGAAATAATAAACATAAAAACTTTTTTTAGAACATATATAATGGATAAATTATATTGAGACATAGATATTCATATGTTAATGAATATATTTATTGAGAACCGTTAGATACATACAAGGACATTACATCATTTTAGATGAATATTTATCACATTACAAATGTACAGGTCCAATGACCATAATAGTTTGTTGTACTAGGAAACATGGAATATATTCATCTAATTTGGTGAAATATCTTCAACATATCCCATAAAGTTATTACCTTTCAATAATTTACCAAAAACATATAATCAAAACCGAGGGAGAGGAAACATAATAAAAGGTGATCTCATATGGTTAGTTATGGTAAATAAAAGATATAGGAAACCATAAAAAGGGAATTAGTGTAAGGGAACCAGAGAATAAAATTTGAATTAAATAGCCTATATATCAATGAAAAAATACATGAGTCATGTAATATACATTGGATGTTCGTAAAACATGAATAATAATTGGGGAAATCATCTAAAATAAATCATTAACCATAAACTAATGTGATATAAGTGTGTCACTATCATAATTATAGAAACTATTTATTTTTTCATGGTTAACTACCAAGACCATCAAGATAGTTTATTAAGACTTACATATTTTCCATAGTGTGTCAGGATACACATTTTTTCCTCTTGTATTTGTAGACACCTATTTCCAATTATTGATCAGGACACACCTATATCCAAATTTAGATCAGGACACAAATATTTTCCATTATGGATCTAGATATAAGGCCCCAGCATTAAACCTTATTTAATATTGAATTAAATGAGTAATTCACATTGAGGACATTTTCAGGTTTAGAGTTTTAGAGAATTAAGACATAACTATTATATCTCAAAAGATTAAAAATTAGTCGCTTCTAATAAATTTCCATAAAATAAAAACTCTTAAAAAGAAACATGTCTAGTTCCAATTTTTAGGTAGCATGACTTTCCCTTCATCCCATCCTTGACCCTATTCCATGCTATGTCCTGTGAAAAACATTTCAAAAAACTTGGGATGAGCATAAAAATATCAGTAAGGGATACACAAAGAATGAAAAATGTTAGTTTTTCAAAACAACAAGTAAACCATGTATACTTTATCAAAGTAATAATTTTCAACTTTTCGAAGTAGTAAAAACTCTTCGCTAAATAAAAGTTCATTACTTACCCTTCTGTAACCAAAATATTACCATAAAACCCATATAAAGATCACATAACAAATAAAGGTAACTTGGGACATAAACATACTTAAGTGGAATAACCATAAGGTCTACTTCCACACATATCAATTAATGGAATAACCATTCGGCCAACTTCCATACATACTTAATGGAATATCCATACGACCGACTTCCATACCCAATGCATTGGAGGTTATAATGTAACCACCCATCCTGGTATTCACGACACTACCCATCATATGGTTTATCACGTAACCACCCGTAAAATGTCCATGTACCATCATTACACAGAAAATATTGAAAATATTTACATTTCAATAACAAAATTTCATTTACAATCACAATAAGTAATTCCCAGATATTGAATTAATCAATCCATTTTCAAAAACCATTTAAAAGAGATTTTTGAATCAAAGTGTCCCATACCAATTTGAAGTTTTTAATGGAATTATAATTTTAAAACTTTAATGTCCATATAAATAAATACTGAAAACAATTTCAAAAACATGTAAATTAATGATAAAGATTTAGAATAATAAATCTTTAAAACATTTAAAATGATATTTTTGTTAAATAGTTTTTAACAAAATGAGAGACTCTTGAATAAAAATAATAGCGGAATAAAATTTAATCCGAACGTTATAATATCATGATAATAAAGGGATTCATGATATAATATGTCAAAGGACAGTATGCACACCATATAAGAGTGAATTGGTGCCTAACAACAATTAAGTCTCAAAAGAAATGCAAAATGAGATGAAATCCATTATAAAGAAGGTATCCTTAAATTAAGGATAAATCAATCTCATAATTATGTGTGACAAATATAAATACACCCAATATAAGTGGATATTAAGTGTAAAAAAATCAAATGTTATTCACAAATATTCAAAAGATGACATATTCAATAACTACATGTTGAACCCAAAGAAATCAAAATTGGGTTAAGAAGTTCCCTTGGTAAAACTCGACAGCCTATCCACGTCACATAAAATTTTTAAAAAAGGTTTGATGAGAGAGATAAAGGGGATCTCATCACTTGGATATAAAATTTACATAAATAAGTATATAGAAGAACATATCCCAAAATAATAGTATGTGAATTAAAAGACATAACAAAAGAAGTCTTTAAAAAAGGAGGGTGAAAGGTCTCCTTACCGAGTTGGGTAACTTTCGAAACGTACACCCCATGGAAGAAGGGTTATACAATGAAGATGTGAATACCCATAAATGAAATTACACTACACAAAGTTTATAATAATGGGCAGTACATACACCACTCAATGTAAATTGTGGAAAATGTAGCATAAATCTCACGAGAATAATAGTGAGATGAAAAATCCCTTACGAAAATTCGGCAGCCTAACGACGCCACTTAAAACATACAAAATGGATTGATAAGAGGATATAGGGTCTATAATCATATCAACATAATGTTTATAGAAATATGAACACAAAATAACATCCCCCAACATAACAAATAGGATCTTAAAAGAAGTGGCATAAAGAAGAGTACTTAAAAAGAAAGAGAGAGGTTGCATCTCTTACGAAAATTCGGCAGCCTAACGGCACCACTCAAAACTTACAAAATGGATTGATGAGAGATAATAGGGTCTCTCATCATATGAACATAGAAATTACATTAAGAGTAATATATAAGAACATCCCAATAACAAGAAAGATTAGCTTTAAAAGGAATGACATAAAAGAGTGTACTTAAAAAGAAGGAGAGGAGTAGGATCCCTTACCTTGGGTCCGACATGACTCGATCATTCTTTAACGTCATGAATAATAAACTTGATTTAATTTATATTTGCATAAGAATTTTTTTAAAGTTCATTATTACTTTTATATCACTTATTTCCGTGTTATAAACATTATGTAATCATCTAAGTTAATAATGTTTGTTTTGTCGATATTTGGTTCTTAAGTCGAAAGTAGACTTCTTACAATTACATGTCGTTCGTGTGGTCAAAGGTTCGTTATATCCAGAATTAAATTCCTGATTTGTATATCATATATATCATATATATATAGAATATAAATGTATTTATAATATCACATAATCATTTAGAGGTAAGAAATGAAATGCACCGTTCATGGAGACGGTAAGCCGTACGTACGCATGAACGCTACTTTCATTTCTTTGTCAAATTAATGGAATTAAAACTAAATGAGAGGTATGTATATTTTAATTCCAGAATTATATTCATCATTTAGATATATCATTCATCATATATATCCATTTTATACATGTACTTATAATAGTACATTACATTTGGGGATAAGAAATGAAATGCACTGTTCATGGAGATGGTAAGCCGTACGTACGCATGAATGCTACTTTCATTTATATCGCATAATTTAATGGAAAGAAATAATAATGATATAGAGGTATATTATAATTCCAGTATAACAGAATATATAATAACATTAAATCCATCCTTTATACGTCCGATGTATGGCATTAACGAATCACATCACTTTGAGGGGGCGGTAGTCCGCACTTCCTAAAATGAAGATATCGCGTATACCCATAATGGAAGCCATAAAGGTAATCCACAAATGAAAAATAAAGAAGATTAAGTATAACAGAAACATATTATATATCATATATAAATATAGTGACATATTAATGGCCAACTTTGAAGGTGTTATATGAGTGTTGAACAATCATCGTTTCGTGAGGCAGAAATTCGCCATCCACGGAAACAGTATGTTCTTTAACCATTAGATGTAGGTGTGTGTAAGTTTAGGTCGAATCCTTCTTATAAAAACATCCTATTATATTGAAGATACTGGATATGTTACAAAATAAATTAATAAAAAGAGTTTAGGAGGTTGGAGAGGCAAAATAAAACAAAAGGACTCAAGTGAAGACATTACCTTAAAATCGGGTAACTCCCTTTGGTTTGAGCTCAATGGCATCCTTGGGAAGACTTATGCCCCAAGTGAGGCTTCAAGTAGTAAGATAGGGAAGTGTAGAGACAAAATGGGAAGGGGATGGCCGAGATAAAGGATTTGGGAGTGTGGGTAAGGAGGCAGAGGTGGGGGCCTTTTATAATAGGAGAGGAGGGACACTCTTGGAAAGTAAAGAAAAGTCACTTTATTTTAAAATGATATTAGGATTTAAGAGATCCCACATTGATATAATTCGTGGATAAGGTGATAAGGGTTCGAAATCCACTTATACAATAGGTTTTGGACATGTGTAGGTCTTATATATAACATTATCTTTCCATTTTATTTAAATCGTTAAATAATGAGGTCATCGCTGCATCATCATGATGTCGTAAATAATTTAATTTATTTAACGTCTAAAAATTATAAAATAAAATAATTTGATATAGTAAATATTTTTATCTTTCTAATAAATATTTATAGTCAAAAATATTACTTGTATAACCCCATGTAAAAATTGTTTTAGTAAAACACCTCACGTGTGTGTCATTTTTACTTTAACATTAAATAAAAAGTTATTTATGTCATTTCCCAACCAAAGCGGCTCCATGGAGTCCCCAAGTTGACCCATGGATTTTAATGGTCGGACATGACACATAAAATAAGGGTAGTACATGTTTCAAGGTATTTTCATTTTATTATAATATCATTTTTGCCTTAAATTGCACTAATTACCTCTAATCGCGATTATGAACTTAAAAGTTACTATTCACCAAAAAATATTTTAATATCATTGAACCACATTTTACTTCTTAATGACAACCATGTATGCCAGATTTTTGAAATTCAAAACACAGAAGTGGTAAATTTTAATTTAAACTAAAAATCAATTTTTATAAGTACCACTTAGTGGTTTCACTGTTCATCAAAAATTGAAGTTTTTCAGGAAAATCCCAAAAATTCACCCTAATCTATATTTGATATTATGAATTCAAAAATGAAGTCTATTTTAAAAAATTCAAAACATAGAAGTCACATTAATTAATTTAATAGTTAATTCATGCGGTCAGAGCAAATAGCGTGTTCTTATGAAACAATAAGTATCAAAAGATTGACAGTAGTGTAAGTCTGATTTCAAAGTGAAATTAATTCCAACAACCACTATTGAATTTAATGCTATAAATAGATTATAATTTCACATTAAAACTAATTCAAAAGATAATCTAATCATATAAATAAATTAGATTAAAAAGAGGTTTTGAATTAAAATACAACATTTACACTATTTATTAAAAAAATGAACTTTATCGGAAAGATACCAAAAATTTACACAAAGTAAATTTTGATGTCCCGATTCTAAAGAAGAGTTTTATTTGGTCCAATATAATGTATAATAGTGAACAAAACTATATTTAATGACGTTTCACCATCAAAAGGTGATAACTGAACCTTTAGTGAAAACTAGGGCATATACGCCTAAAATTTAATTCTTTTCGTATTTTAAGCCTTTATCTTTTATTGGATAAATGTAAAAACATTTAAAAACATATATAATCATATTTTAGTTATTTCTATCCATTACCTCCAATACAACGGCTACATGTTATGTACCATTTAAAATAATATTATTTTATTATTAGAGTGCAACGTAAGATTCCCAAGAAACTCGTTGTTGCGTGTTGGGTACGCCATCGAGTATAGTGTCCCCTTTAATGTAATATTAATATTTTATTCACAAATATGGATAAATATGAAAATTTCATATTCTTTATTTACCTGGGGTGTTACATCCTTCCCCCCTTTGGGGAATTATGTCCTCGCAATTTTTAAAATTGATCTTGGAAACATCCTTGAAAGTCCCACATCGGAACAAGAGTCAGTAAAACAATCACTTTAAAATAAAGAAAGATAAGTACAGAGGTCACCCGATTTAACCCATAATAGGATTCCGTGTAGGAAAACATGGACATGGAAGAAAAAGCAAAGGGTCATGTTCTTGAGGGTGAGTGATAGTAAACATGTCTAGGATAAAATTAACCATAATAAAATCACAAACTTGTGATGGGTTAAACAGTATTCGATTCCCCAGTAGGAAAAGTTAATAGACAAACTTTTTGTTTTAAGTTACTTTTTATTGAGGAATTTATTCATAAGGAAACATAATCACTTATCGTGTTGACTTTCAACTCTTATTATATTCCTTACACAAACTCATATTTTCTTTAAAAGATGAGTATTTAGGAAGACTTTTTCACATTAAGAGTACAATAATCAACTTCTAGAGAATCACCTAATCCACAAAAGAGAACTATATACTTCCCATGTCTTTAGACATTAACCAAAACCAAAACCAAAAAGGGTAGTACAACATCAGATAATCCAGAAAAGGATAACCCATTAAAAATAAAATCTATTCTTAATCTCCAAAATTTGTCCAACAAAACCCAAAGTTCAACGAGGACCATCCGATAAACAATTTGTCCATAAAATTCTTTAATGTAAACATAACTAAGATTGAAACCCAAATATTTTAATGATTTATTCACATAGTCTTCCAAGGTAAAAATTAACTTTTATATCTAAATAACATCAGTTGCTCTTAAATTCTCAAATTGAAAAGTAATTAACCTAATCACATATCCTCCATGATATGTTAATCATTTCCATAGATAACCCAAAAAAAAACTCTTGATTCCTAAAATCATATAACTAAAAAGAATCAGTCAAACTAACTAGGGACTTCACGTAGTCTAGTGGTAGGCGATAAATACCAGTTGCACTTTTGTTGTGGGTTCGATTCCCACAGCTTTGTCCGACACGACGGGTTGTCACACGGTCTGCGTGTTGTCCTTTTTCCAAAACTATATAACTCTTAAAACATTCCCCAAAATGAGATAAAATCTTCAAAAAAATCATAACATATTTTAACCTCAAGATTATCTCATGCCTTTCATTTTCCATCATATCATAGCAACCCATAATTACCTCAAAAAGTAAGGATCATATAAACTCTAATGGTTACCTTTATAATTATTACCTGAACTTCCACATCGATTGGTCATCTTGTACATGATGCATTACAGAACGTACCAAGGTTCAAGTGGTTGGTCATGACTCCTTGATAGTTGGTTTAGAACAACCACGAGTTTCCTCATTGAATCCTCCATTTTATCTAGTATCTTACTCAGAGAACCACCATAGTTTCCTTCAAACCTGTTGTCTCTTTGGTGCCTGCTAGATCCATCCATTCACTAAAAATAGAAATGTCAGTGTGAGTATATCAACAGAACCATCATGTACTAATGAGGAAGATATACTTACTCATTCACTTTATTTAAAAACAATGACTCTTTCTGAAATCCTAACCATTATGGTAATGTCACTTATGCTTAAAGAATACCCTAACCTCTAAAGTTATCTAAACCTCTCTTTGATACCAACTATAAGGCCCCAGCCTTAAACCTTACTTAATATTGAATTAAATGAGAAATTCACATTGAGGATCTTTTCAGGTTTAGAGTTTTATAGAATTAAGATATAACTATTATATCTCAAAATATTACAAAGTAGTCGCTTCTAATAAATTTCCATAAAATAAAAACTCATAAAAAGAAACATGTCTAGTTCCATTTTTTAGGTAGCATGACTTTCCCATGATCCCATCCTTGACCCAATTCCACGCTATGTCCTGTGAAAAACATTTCAAAAAACTCGGGATGAGCATAAAAGGATCAGTAAGGGATACACAAATAATGAAAACTGTTAGTTTTTAAAAACAACAAGTAAACCATGTATACTTTATCGAAGTAATACTTTTCACCTTTTCAAAGTAGTAAAAACTCTTCGCTGAATAAAAGTCCATTACATACCCTTCTGTAACAAAAATATTACCATAAAACCCATATAAAGATCACATAACATATAAAGGTAACTTGGGACATAAACATACTTAAGTGGAATAACCATAAGGTCGACTTCCACACATATCACTTATTGGAATAGCCATTCGGCCAACTTCCATACATACGTAATGGTATAGCCATATGACCGACTTCCATACCCAATGCATTGGAGGTTATAACCTAATCAACCATCCTGGTATTCATGACACCACCCGTCATATGGTTTATCACGTAACCACCCGTAAAATGTCCAAGTACCATCATTACACATAAAATATTGAAAATATAAACATTTCAATAACAACATTTTATTTTCAATCACAATAAGTAATTCCCAGATATTGAATTAATCAATCCATTTTCAAAAACCATTTAAAAGAGATTTTTGAATCAAAGTGTCCCATACCACTTTGAAGTTTTTAATGGAATTATAGTTTTAAAACATTTATGTCCATATTAATAAATACTGAAAATCATTTCGAAAACATGGACATTAAAGATAAAGATTTAGAATAATAAATCGTTGAAACAGTTAAAATGATATTTTTGTTAAATAGTTTTTAACAAAATGAGAGACTCTTGAATACAAATAATAGCAGAATAACATTTAATCCAAACATTATAATATCCTGAGAATAAAGGGATTCATGATATAATATGTCAAAGGACAGTATACACACCATATAAGAGTGAATTGGTGCTTAACAAAAATGAAGTCTCAAAAGAAATGTAAAATGAGATGAAATCCATTATAAAGAAGGTATCCTTAAATTAAGGATAAATCAATCTCATAATTATGTGTGAAAAATATAAATACACCCAATATAAGTGGATATTAAGTGTAAAAAAATGAAAGGTTATTCACACATATTCAAAGGATGACATATTCAATAACTACATGTTGAACCTAAAGAAATCGAAATTGGGTTAAGATGTTCCCTTGGTAAAACTCGACAGCCTATCGGCGTCACATAAAATTTTACAAAAAGGGTTGATGGGAGAGATAAAGGGGATCTAATCACTTGGACATAAAATTCATATAAATAAGGATACATAAGAACATATCCCAAAATAATAGTATGTGAATTAAAAAACATAAAAAAAGAAGTCTTTAAAAAAGGAGGGTGAAAGGTCCCCTTACCGAGTTGGGTAAATTTCAAAACGTACACCCCATGGAAGAAGGGTTGTAGAATGAAGATGTGAATACCCATAAATAAAATTATACTACACAAAGTGTATAATAATGGTAAGTACATACACCACTCAAAGGAAATTGTGGAAAATGTAGCATAAATCTCACGAGAATAAAAGTGAGATGAAAAATCCATTATGAAAACTCGGCAGCCTAACGGCGCCACTTAAAACTTACAAAATGGATTGATGAGAGGAAATAGGGTCTCACAGCATATCAACATAAAGTTTATATAAATAAGAATAAAAAATAACATCCCCCAACATAACAAAGAGGAGCTTAAAAGAAGTGACATAAAGGAGAGTACATAAAAAGAAAGAGAGAGGTTGGATCTCTTATGAAAATTCGGCAGCCTAACGGCGCCACTGAAAACTTCCAAAATGGATTGATGAGAGAGAATAGGGTCTCTAATAATATAAACATAAAAATTACAGTAAGAGTAATATAAAAGAACATCCCAATAATAATAAATATGAGCTTTAAAAGGAATTACATAAAAGAGTGTACTTAAAAAGAATGAGAGGAGTAGGATCCCTTACCTCGGGTCCGACTTGACTCGATCGTTCTTTAACGTCATGAATAATAAACTTGAGTTAATTTATATTTGCTTAAGATCCTTTTTCAAGTTAATTATTCCTTTTATATCACTTATTTCCATTTTATAAACATTATGTAATCATTTAAGTTAATAATGTTTGTTTTGTCGATATTTGGTTCTTAAGTCGAAAGTGGACTTCTTACAGTTACATG
This sequence comes from Viscum album, assembly GCA_963277665.1. Lineage (NCBI taxonomy): Eukaryota > Viridiplantae > Streptophyta > Magnoliopsida > Santalales > Viscaceae > Viscum > Viscum album. Next base: position 144,104,139 of record OY728126.1, on the reverse strand, counting down.
TTGTTCGTGTGGTAAAGGGTTCTTTATATCCATAATTACATTCCTGATTTGGATATTATATATATCATATATATCTATAATATACATGTATTTATAATATCACATAATCATTTATAGGTAAGAAATGAAATGCACCGTTCATGGAGATGGTAAGTCGTACGTACGCATGAACGCTACTTTCATTTCATTGCCATATTAATGGAATTAAAACTAAATGAGAGTTATGTATATTTTAATTACAAAATTATATTCATTATTTAGATGTATCATTCATCATATATAACCATTATATACATGTACTTATAATATTACATTGCATTTGGGGATAAGAAATGAAATGCACCGTTCATGGAGACGGTAAGCCGTACGTACGCATGAATGCTACATTCATTTATATCTCATACTTTAATGGAATGAAATAATAATGATATATAGGTATATTATAATTCCAGTATAACATCAAATATAATAACATTAAATCCATCCTTTATACGTCCCACACATGGCATTAACGAATCACATCACTTTGAGGGGGCGGCAGTCCGCACTTCCTAAAATGAAGATATCGCGTATACCCATAATGGAAGCCATAATGGTAAGCCAAAAATGAAAAATAAAGAAGCTTAAGTAAAAAATAAACATATTATATATCATATATAAATATAGTGACATCTTAATGGCCATCTTTGAAGGTGTTATATGAGTGTTGAACAATCATCGTTTCGTGAGTCAGAAATTCACCATCCACGGAAACAGTATGTTCTTTAACCATTAGATGTAGGTGTATTTAAGTGTAGGTAGAATACTTCTTATAACAACATCCTAGTATATTGAAGATACTGGAGTTGTTACAAAAGAAATGAATAAAATGAGTTTATGGGGTTGGAGAGGCAAAATAAAACAAAAGGACTCAAGTGAAGACATTATCTTAAAATCGGGTAACTCCCTTTGGTTTGAGCTCAAAGGCTTCCTTGGGAAGACTTTTGTCCAATGTGAGGCTTCAAGGAGTAAGAGAGAGATGTGGAGAGACAAAATGGGTAGGGTTTGGCCGAGCTAAAGGCTTTGGGTGTGTGGGTAAGGAGGTAGAGGTGGGGGCCTTTTATAAGAGGAGAGGAGGGGCACTCTTGGAAAGTAAAGAAAAGTCACTTTATTTTAAAATGATATTCGGATTTAAGAGGTCCCACATTGATATAATTCGTGTATAAGGTGATAAGGGTTAGAAATCCACTCATCCAATAGGTTTTGGACATGTGTAGTTCTTAGATATTACATTATCTTTCCATTTTATTTAAATCGTTAAATAATGAGGTCATCGCTGCATCATCATGATGTCATAAATAATTTAATTTATTTAACGTCTAAAAATTATAAAATAAAATAATATGATGTAGGAAATTTTTTTAGATTTTTAATTAATATTTATAGTAAAAAATATGACTTTTATAACCCCATGTAAAAATTGTTTTAGTAAAACACCTCATGTGTGTGTCATTTTTACTTTAATATTAAATAAAAATTTATTTATGTAATTTTCCAACCAATGTGGCTCCATGTGGTCCCCAAGATGACCAATGTCTTGTCTTTGTCGGCCATTAAACATAAAATAAGGGTAGGACATGTTTCAAGGTATTTTAATTTTATTATAATATCATTTTTGCCTTAAATTGCACTAATTACCTCGAATCGCGCTTAAGAACTTAAAAGTTACTATTCAACAAAAAATATTTTAATCTCATTGAACCACATTTTTACATCTTAATGAAAACCATGTATGTGGGATTTTTGAAATTCAAAACACAGAAGTGGTAAAATTTCTTTTAAACGAAAAATCAGTTTTGATAAGTACCACTTAGTGGTTTCACTATTCATCAAAAATTGTTGTTTTTCAGAAAAATCGCAAAAATTCACCCTAAGATATATTTGATATTTGGAATTAAAAAATGAAGTCTATTTTACAAAATTCAAAAAATATAAGTTACATTAATTAATTTAATAATTAATTCCCACGGTCAGAGCAAATAGCGTGTTCTTATGAAACAATAAGTATCAAAAGATTGACACTAGTTTAAGTCTGATTTTAATGTGAAATTAATTCCAACGACCACTATTGGATTTAATGGTAAAAATATATTCTAATTTCACTTTAAAACCAATTCAAAAGATAATCTAATCATATAAATAAATTAGATTAAAAAGTGGTTTTGAATTAAAATACAACATTTTACACTATTCATCAAAAAAATGAACTTTATCGGAAAGATACCAAAAATTTACAGAAAGTAAATTTTGATGTCCCGATTCTAAAGAAGAGTTTTATTTGGTCCAATAGAATGTATAAAATTGAACAAAACTATATTTAATGACGGTTCACCATCAAAAGGCGATAAGCGAACCTTTAGTGAATACTAGGGCATATACGAATAAAATTGAATTCTTTCCATATTTTAAGCCTTTATATTTTATTGGATAAGTGTAAAAACATTTAAAAACATATATAATCATATTTTAGTTATTTATATCCATTCCCGCCAATACAATGGCTACATGTTAACTACCATTTAAAATAATATTATTTTATTATTAGAGTGCAACGTAAGATTCCCAAGAAACCCGTTGTTGCATGTTGGATACGCCATCGATCATAGCGTCCACTTTAAAGTCATATTAATATTTTATTCACAAATATGGATAAATATGAAAATGTCATATTCTTTATTTACCTGGGGTGTTACACTGGACACACATGTTTCCCCTAGTAGGTCAATCGAATCGACTTATTTCCCATCATTATCTCATGAGATATCAATATTTACAATTAAATTATAGATAGGAATAGGTCTTACCCATCACATAATTAAATCATACAAACATCTTCCACAAAAAAATAAAACTCTCATTATATCATGACCCATTAAAAGTTATGGGTTTAATAAACATCAAATCCTAAAACATGAAATGAAATGGGTATTATAATCATTCCATCATAACATAACATATTGAAAAGAGATAGGTTTCATATTAATTTCATCCAAGAATATCCTTTAAAAAGAAGTGGGTTTCATAATCATTTATATTTTTATAACCTGTGGATCAGACACATCTGTTTTAAAAAAATCAAATTAAATATAAACCATTCCGATTAGGGAAAGGAAGTGTTTATTTGGATCCTATTACATGTAATTCATAAACAATATCGATAGACTTCATATTAAATAGATAAGGGATTTAAAATATCACATGGAATATTAAAAAAGGAAAATAATATTTCTTTAAAAATCACAATTAAATCCTGACACATTTTCAAAATAATTTTCATTTAAAACAATATTGAAAAAGTTATAAATAAATATTCTAAAAATAATTTTATAAATTTTAAGAGAAAATTCAGATAAAACATTTAAATATTCTTTTTAAATTATAATACATTTAGAAAACATTCCCATTTGGAAAAAACATTGAAAAACATAAAGAATTCTTTGAAAATTAGTTAAAACGCATTTTAAAAATAAACCATTTTGGAAAAAAATTATCTTTGGAAATAACATTGAAACAAATTATTTCTAGGTTATTAGGAAAAAAATATTTAACAATTAACTTATAAATGTTCAAAGGATTATTCATGGAAATGATGGTCATGAGGGAAAGTAAATATGTACATGATGATCATTCCAATTTCACCCTAACATGTTTAAAAAAAGTGCCTTGATTATAAAAATACAATAGGATTTGAATTCATTATTATTTATTGAGATGCTAAATCATTAGTACAAATTTCATTTTAAAATCGTAGTAAAAAAATTAATTTTTTTAGAAAAAATTGTATGTGGGGAAACATGCATTTCTTACCAAAAAAAGAAATAAATTTGAACTTTGTTAGTGACTTTTTCATTATTATATTAAGGAAAAAATATCGATAAAATTGAAATATTACATGAATATATCATGAATAAACAATTTGAAAGAAAATTCATGAGAATAAATGAGAAATTTATCATACTAGTTCATTAATGAAAGTGTAATAATATTATATCTAAATAAATAATGAGACTATAACAAATATCTCTTACTACTTTGGTAAAATTGAATCAAAATAAAAATGAAAAAATTGAATTAAAAAAATAATATAATACAATTTAATGAATTAGAGTCATTATATAACATTTAAATGGGGAATTTTATACACATTTTATTATAATATAGGTTAATGAAGTGACTCAATGAACATGAATTGAGACAAAAATACATTACCAATTTGGTAATATTTGAACAATAAACCCCATGAATGAAATATAATAAAATGGATATGTAAATAACAGAAAATTTAAAAATAAAAATGATATAATAAATTAATGTAAATTATATAAAACACACAAAATACATAAGTGTTGAATATGGAACAGGCCTAGAAAAAATATAAGTAAGACTAGAAATCCACTTACTACTTGAGTAACTTCCGAATATTGATATTCATGAAATTATAACATCAAGATAATATTTCAATATCATTAAATATATTAAATTCATGATACAATATTTAATAGGTTAGTTTATACACCACACAACAAGAATAAGCGGTGAATATAAAATATATCTCACAGAAATAAAAGTTAGATTAGAAAACAATTACTTTATATGATGACATTTCTCGTACCCATTCAAACCACCTAAATAATAAATATATTTTTTTATATGTTCCATAGCACAATTTTAGTATTTATTATACCACATATTATTTGATTATGAATTTATATTATGTTTTTATTAGTAATTTTTTTTAAAGTTTCGTTTCAGGTAATAATTTCTTTATTTTTCAGATTTGTTTTGATGTGTTATAATTTTTTTCCTCTTAAATAAATAATAATTTCATCCCCTCTGTAATGATAAAAATGATATAAATATCATATATATTTAGTATATATGTATTCATAATAATCTATAAAATATATAAATATGAAATGGAAGATATTGTCCATGGAGATGGTAGGTCGTGCATATGTAAGAATGTTGTTTCCATTTTCCTGTCGTATTGAAAAAAATAAATTAAATGAAATATAAATAAATATATATATATATATATATATTATAATTATATTATGATTATTATTTCATGTATGTCATATAATTTTACTAAAAACGTCCTTAATACATTCCATGTAATGTGTGAATGAATCACACTTCTTTGAAGAGGCGGTAGTCTACATGTCTGCAAATGAATTTATCATATACCTAGAAACTGGAAATAATGATGGAATGTGTTATATAATAATTAAATAATAAGGATAAAATTATGAAAATATAATATATCATATAAAATCAGTAATCCCATAAAAATTTCTAATCCTGGAAGGTTGTAATGGAAGAATGAACGACATCGGTCCGCAGGGTGGTAGTCTGCTATGCTCATGAATAATGATTATGTGTACAATTTTTTGGAAGTGTTTCTAGGGGTTGGTAAAAACATTAACATAACAAAATCATAATATATTTACGATACTGAAATTATTATATAATAATTTAAAAAGAATAATCTAGGGCATTGATATAGAAATAAAATAAAAGTTCTTGTTTAAACAACATTACCTCATATTTGGATAATTCTATTTGGTTTTTAACAAAACACTATCATGGATTACTTTATGATAAATTTAGGCTTTTAGGATACTATTATGGAATTTTATTTCTTATTTTATCAGGTTTTTGATGATCCAAATGTCATTATATGTGGGAAAAGTGGGGGGGGTGAGTTCCCTTTTATGTTGGAGGTGTAGTGACATTAATTTAAATATAAAAAGGTAAACATTATTGAAAGGTCTCTGTTACATAATGTGCCTCCAATAATGGTTTTTTTACAGAAATGGATTATATGGTTTATATATGGCTACCTAATGGATTTTTTGATTCTTATAGGTTATTTGTCCCCTTAAGTTAATGTTTAACCACAAAGTATACTCGTTTTTTACCTTTATCGATGTAATTATTTTTAATTACATTCAATAATATATTTGAAAAAAACTATGTTGGCCATAATAATAATAAACTATGATTTGATAATTACAATTATTTAATCCATTTTTAAAAATTATTAACATATTATTGTTTACAATTAATTTAAAATAAACCCCATAGATGGGATGAGCCAACCAGTTTTGAAAGTGAAAATTTTCAAAATCTTAAAAAGGTTCTATATCTATTTTTAATGGGAAATTGATTAAAATTATCTAAATTTTATCAATATATTTATAATATATATAAATATAATTTAAAACTAATTTAAAATAAAATGTAATTATGTAAATAAAATTGAGGAAAATGTAGTTTTGAATTAAAATTCCTTGTTTTCACTATTCAACAAAAAATGTAAGTTATCAGAAAAAACAAAACATCACCCATAGCTAATTTCAACGTAAAAATTTTAAAAAGTAAATTTGTTTCATAAAATATAATTTATAAAATTATAAAAATATAGAATTAGAATTGGAGTGCCATTAAAAGGTGATAAAATTGCATTTTATAAAAATATATATCTTTATGCGTAAACAATGTATTATTATTATCTATTGTATTGAAAACACATCATATGAATTTGAATTTTTTTCATGAATAATATATATATATATAATTAAAATTGTTTATAAAAAGTGTTACAATTAATTTATTAGAGTAAAACAAGTTTTGTTTCTTAAATATAGCTATCTAGAAAATGATTACATATATTTTCAAAAGGTTTTATTTTTAATTTCTAGATAATTGGTCACTATGTAATGGTTCAAATATTAAAAATTAAAACCATTATCAAATAATTTAACTAATATTATTCATAATTATTATTAAAAAGTATATGTGAAAACATTAATATAATTTTAATAATAATAATAGTACAATATAGTTTTCTAAATGTAGGTATTGAGTGTAACACAAGGTATCAAAATAAATCATTATTTTGTGTCAAAATATCCAAAGAATATTTTTTATATACCTCAACATAATCTAGGTGATTCATGTAGTTCCAGATCAATATGGTGTTACATACAATGAACGAATAACTCGGTTCATTCAAATAAAACAAGCTATATTAGCTTTTGTGTGAAATAAAAAATAAAAAATAGTATAAATAATTTTGAGAAAAACATATTTCACAAAATATTTTGGTATTACATTCCACCCTTTAAAATGAATATTTTCCGAAAAAAACATAGTGGTTATCAATGTTTTAATACAAAGTAGTTATTTTCAGAAAAACCCACCTCATAAAAATGAATACTAAAAATTCCTTAAATTAGAAAGATGTAACCATAATGGATACCCAATATAACTCCTCACTAGGATTACACATAGGAAAACATAGGTTTGGAGTAATGATAGGACATAGGCATAATGTGTAAATAATTGTAGATAGTTATAAAAATCATTGATCGCAAGAAAGTGAATGAAAAATGGAAAATTAAGGACATCAAAAAAATAAATTTTTGATGACTTATAATAACATCATTTTAATATAAAAAAGTTTATATGATAAATATTTTTCCAAATCCATTTCCTATAGATGGATATATATTCACTATAATATATAATTACTTCCATTCAATCCATTCCATATGCACAATCTCACAGATTATTTGTGTCTTGATCAATTCCCATATAATATTTTACACCATACAATGATGGTGAATTTGTTATTCTTGAATAACTAACAGATCATGAGATCCACAAATAGAATGATAATTATTTCAATATATCTTTAGTTAACATTTCAATAAAACGGGTTTTATTCTTTTTCAAATATATATAAATCCTCATATTGTGATATAATATATTAATCTATAAAACATCAACTATAGATTAACTTAAACCATTCCATAACTTGTTATCCTTATAACCCTTCTAAAATATATATTTTTTAATAATTACACTAGATTTATCAAGGTAATCTTATCATTTTTCACAAAATATTCTAATGCATCTCTTTGTTTTTAAATTACAAACACGTGAATACCTTTATTATATATACTTTTAAAACATGGTAATAATCTAAATTAAAATAAACACATATTAATAAAATGAAATTTATAATACTGAAAATATTATTTTATATATTATATAAATCAAAAAAAATTTAAGCTTTATCCATGAAAAAATATGCTATTCTGTCAATAAATCAATAATTTGTTACATGGTAATTAGTTCAATCCAATTTAAATTATCCATATCCATCATCTCTTTATTCAAGCCTAACAAAATTCATCTATATCTTGGAAAAATTAATGGTTACCTTCTGTAATCAAAATATCACATTTATATTAAATCACATTCACAGTTCATCAGCACCATTCAATATATTTTTTCAAATCCTTAACTAAAATCATATTCTTTATGATTCTAATAACATGATCATTGAATTCAAAAATTTTAATACTTTTATTATTTCACCTCTTCACTAATCCATTATATAGACATAAATTTCATTTTCTATAATAATTACTTCCAAAAATATGAAATATAATCATGTATACTCAATTTAGTCATGGTTATAAAAAATACTATTAGAAAATAACAATACTTTCATATGTCTCTTGTGGTATCTTCATCATCAGTAGTAAGAACATTACTCTTATGACCTTACATATTTACTTCATGATATTTATGCTAATACATTTATTTTAATAATTCCCATTGTAAATTTATGTAATTTAATGGTTGATGACACTTTAGGTCGGCTATTTTTCTCATCCATTTTGTTAACTGAACTTTTCATTTTCCCTTTGTATTTACATGTTATGAGTACTTTTTCTCATTCAAAACATCATTAATCTCCCTAAATAAATCATCTTATATTATATGAATACGAATTTAATTTTTAGAAACCACTATATCAATCCATTACCAATTTTTTTTGAAATTTTCATAAACAGTAACTCATCATTATACTTATCCTTAAACACATCCACATATATATCCATATAAATATCCCTATGGATATCAATAACGTTTTCTCACACTAGTTTCCAAAGAATGACAAAAAAACATTGATACCAAATATAGAAACCCAACTATAGCATAAATAAACATTACATCATTTTAGATTAAAAATCATCTCATAAAAAAGTACATGCCCAAGAACCATAACAGTTTAGTGTATTTTGAAACATGGAGAAAATTCTTATAATTTGATGAAATTTATTCAACATCTCCTATAGATATATTCCACCTTATTAATCCTACCCAAAATCTTTCTTCATAACCAATTGAAAGGAATCATTGGAACGGGTCAGATCAGATTCTCAATAAGGGTAAATAAAGGGGATATATAAGCATAACACATGAAAAAGAATAAGAGAACATGATATTAACATCTGGATATAATACCATGCATATCAAAGATCATATACATGAGTCATGGGATATTGATTTGAAGTTCATAAGATAATAATCATAAGGGTGATAAATCATTATATATCAATAATGAACCATAAAATCTTTTCATATAAATGTGGAACCATCATATATATAGAAAATCATTTCATGTGTCAAGGATATATGCCAACACCATCAAAATTGATTATTAGGACACACCTAATTACCATAGTGGAATTTCACACCTTTATTTCCCATTATGGATCATGACACACTTATTTCCCATTATGTATCATGATATCCTAGTATCGTATTATAGACCTGGACACACCAATTTCTAATTCTGTATCTAGACACACCTATTTCCCCATGGGGATAATGCCCATAAAATTGTTTCCAATCATTATATCATGAGATATAAATATTTGCACAATGCATTGGAGGGATATATAGGTCCCACAAATCAAATAATGAAATCATACATAATTATTCCACATGATAATAAAAAATTCATTATATACTGACCCATAAAAATACAAGTGTTTTATAAACATCATATCATAACCCGAGAAATTAAATGGGTATCATATACACTTCCTCATATCATAACCTCTAGAAAATATATAGTTTTCATTTTATTTACATCAAATATTAACATGTGAAAATAAGTGGGTATCATAATGGTTTTATCATGGTATAACACATGATAGAGAAATGTGTTTCATAATCAATATTCCAATTTAAACAAAAACTATTCATTGAAAGCAAAGAAATGGGGTTCTTAGATCGTATGCTTAGTAAATAATAAACTACATCAAGGGATATCATCTTATATGGAGAAGTATTTTTAATGTTCACACGGAACAATCCTAAAGAAAACACATTTCATGGGAAATCCCTTTTTTAAAACATGATATTTTTTCAAAATCCATTTCCTTAAAAAGAACATTGAAAAACTAAAAATGGATGATTTTAAAAAAATACATTTATTGAGAAAATATAATTCCCACTTTGAAATGATCTTTTTTAATAATAAAACAATTTGAAAATTTTCCTTATTTAAAATATCCATCAAAACTTATAAAAAATATTTAAAAATAATTTAAAAACTATCAAAATATAAGACATTTTTTAAAACATATTACTATAAAACTAGTTTAAATTAATGAATTTTCAGAGTATTAGGAATTTTGTTTAAAAAAACCTCGTAATATTTCAAGGTAATCTTCATGGAAATCACAATCATGATGGTGGGTTAATATGTAAATTCTGAAAATTCAATTTTCGTCATAATTTTTTTAGGAAATTCCCTTGATCAGAGATCAATAAGATTATTATTATAAAAAACATTTTTTATTAAGAAGGTAAACAATTTGTATACATTTCTTTAAAAACACATAGAAAAAAAGTGCGGATTTTTTTTATAAAATATGTTTTTTGGAAAAAATAAAAGTCTGATCAACAATTTAAATATTATCAGATTTTCATAAAGCAATTTATTAATTTTATTATAAACAAATTTTTTGGAAAATGATACTATTAGATTAATGTAACATAAAAAATATAGGAAAAAATAACCATGATAATTCATGAGATACAGATTATAAGATGTCATCAATTTAAGTGTAATCATAAAAAATCCTGATATATGTTGAGATTATAGCAATTAACTCATAGTCATTAGTAATTTAGAATCATAGTCCCAGTTAAATAAAAACATTACATGAATAATTTAATGTCATGAAAATAATTATAATCATGATAAAACATGTCAAATAGGATATATATAAACAATGTAAATGAATATTGGTGAATGACATGACATCTGTTTTAAAGAAGGAAAATTTTGAGTAAAATACTATATTGATTTGGTAACCTTTGAAACATAAACACCATTAAAGAAAGATCATAAAATTTATATTTAAATAAAAATAAATTTAAGTAATTTAATCATATAATACATTAATCGTCAGTATATACAACACACTAAATAAATGAGTGGGTAATATGGCATAAGCCACATGGAAATAAATGCGAGACTAGAAATACAAATAATACTTGGGTACATTTTGATACATTTATTCCATGAATGAATAACATAAATTGAGAATTTCATTATCATGAAATATATCAAATTAATGAAATAACATTTCATAGGTCAGAAGATACACAAAAAAAAAAGAATAGGTGATGAATATATGATATATCTCAAAGAAATAAAAGTTAAATGAGAGAACCCTTACCATAATTATTGAATTTCCTCATACACAAGAGAAACACCATTATTAGAAATATTATTTTATTATAAATCTTCCAATGAAAAACATTATTATATATAATACTATATATTATATTATTATATAATTATATTATATATTTATTAATAATTTCATCTTAATGTTATGTTTCAGGAAATAACCACTTTGTTTTTCTCATGTGTTTTGATTTATTTTATTTTTGGTCCTCTTACTTATATCAATGATTCCTCATCTCCATAATCATAACCACAATAAGAATATAATATATATATATATTGTGTATATGTATTTATAATTATCTATAATATTTATAAATGTCAAATGGAATACACCATACATGGAGATGACATGTCATACGTATGGAAGAATATTTCTTCTATTTTATTGTTGTATTGAAAGAAAGAAGGTAAATTATACATATATATTATAATTATTATTGAATTATTATTACCTATATATAATATATTTCAACTAAATTAATCCTTAACACATTCCATTTTATTTTTGAATGAATATAATCTCATTGAGGTGGTAGTAGTCCACCCATCAACAAATTATGTTATTATATTCCCACAAAATAAAAAGCATGAAGAAATATATTTTATAATAATTAATGAAGAATAAATAAATTATATATATATAATATCATATATGTGTAGTTTTTTCTATAGAACAAATAGATTTAGAGGTGTGAATAGGTGTGGGGGTGAGTAAACTTTTATAGTAGAGGTGGAGTGAAATTCATATAAATATAAAAAAGTAAACACCAATGATAGATCTCTCTTACATATGGTGACTCTAATAAGGGTCAAAATAGGAGAAAATGTATAATATGGTTGAAATATGTTATTAAAATTTATTTTAGACTGGTTTAAATGTTATCTTTCCATTATTATAAATACTAACCATTAAGTATACTCATTTTCACCTCAATTGTTACAATTTTTTTTATTTCCACAAATCTATTGGGTTAAAAAATAAATTGATCACACTAGAAATAATAAAATATTATTATTAAAAATATTGAATCCATGTTTCAAAATTTCAATCACGTAATTAGAAGAAGTTAATTTATCATTAATCTCCCAGATGAGATTAGAAAATGGGGTTTTAATGTGGAAATGTTCAAAGGTCTAATTTTTTTTAATATAATATTTCAATGTGAAATTAATTATATTGAATTAAAATATATTAATATATGTGTAAATGATATAAAAATACTTTATTTCCAATTGAAAATATTATTTAACTATATAAGAAAATTAGATAAAGATACATTTTTGAATTAATAGTCAATATTTTTGACTATTCATCAAAAAATGAAACTTCTCTAAAAATATAAAAAATTGCATGGATCAAGTTTTCATGTTAAAATATAAAAAATTATTTTTATTTTATTATTTTTTAAAAAATTTTAAAAAATATAATTAGAATAAGAACGCTATTAAAAGGTGATGAAGTTTTCTTTTTGAAAAATATATAACTCTGTGTTATTTTGTTTTATTCTTATCTATTGTCTAGAAAACACATCATATGAAAGTTAATTTGATGAATGAGTGTAATTTATATATTTACATAATTCATTAACATCATTTATCAAATTCGGATTAATTATTTATTTATCTAAAACATGTTTGAATGCATTAATATAATTTTCCAGTAAATGATTTTATTTATTTTACAAAGTGTTTTATTTTTATTTTCTAGTTAATTGGTAAACAAATAATTATTATTATATACATGTTAAAACCACATTTTCACAATTTAAATAAAATTATTCATAACCTATATTCAAACAGAATGTTGAAAACTATAAAAATATTTCAATAATATTATTAATAATATATCATAGTTTGGTAAAGCATTGTTTTTCATGTAATGCGAGATATCGAAAGGAAAATTCATTATGTGTAACACAATCCAATAATATATTTTCATTTAATATTTTTTAATCTATTCTTTTAATGTAGATCAATCTGAATATGGTTTTTCAAAAAAAGAATGAAAAATTTTGTGATTTCATATAATACAATCTATATTTAGTGTTGTGTGAAATTGAAAATATAGAATATTAGATATTATTTTGAGAAAGATATATTTCAAAAAATATCACAGTGCACATTTTACCTACCTTAAAATGAATTTCACCCCCAAAAGTTTTTAGGGTTTTCAATGTTTTAATACATAGAAGTTCCATTCAAGTAATCCATCATCGTAGAAATGAATACAAATGTTTCCTTTAAAAGTAGAATGTTTGAACAATAATGGATACCCAATGTAACTAAAAACTAGGATTCCTCAATGGAGAATTTATGTTGGAAGTGATTAATGGACACAAGATCAAATTTTAAATAATTTAATATTTTTATCAAGATCTCTAATCACAATAATGTGAATGATAAATGGAATTTTATGGGACTTAAAACTATAAATATGTGATGATATAAAATACAATCACATCAATTGATACAATGTTATTGGGGTAAATATTTTTTAACATCATTTTCCTTGAGTTGAATAATTTTTCAGATGAATATATAGTAACACAATTTCATTCAATTCTATATGAATAATCTGACCTTTTTTGGTCCCTGATCATTGACACTTCACCTATTACTCGAGTGAATAATTTTGAATTTTTAATTCATGAAGAACTAAAATTAATTACAACCTTAAATAGAATGATAAGTCGTTACTTCTATATTTAGTTAACATCAATGAAAAATGGTGAGCCTGGTTTATACTATATGCATAAATCCTCATATGGAATGATAATACTTTGATATCTAAAACCTCATCCGAAGTTCAAGTTAAAGCATTGCATAAATGGTTAACTATATATCCCTTAAAAAAGATTAATATACAAAACATTACATAGAAATCCATTAAACTTCTCAAAATATTCTGAACATTGATCACTATATATTATAAAGTATATCTTGGTTGTCACATTCAAAACAGGTCAATACCTCTATCATGTATTCTCTAGAAACATGGTAATAAAATAAATTACCATAAAACCTTATTGAAAACATGAATGATTTATTCTTAAAACTATACGTGGATATATTCCCAAATTCTAAAAAAGTATGTAAACATTATCCATTATTACATATACCACTTTTTAAACAAATAAATGATTAGTTCTAGGGTAATCAATTATATCTAATTAACATTAACCATATTAGTTATCTCTTTATCCAATAAAAGCACAATTTTCGGATCCTCTGGGAGATACTAAGGGTTACCATCCTTAATCAAAATATAAAAATTCAATTAATTCCATTTTATAGTTAATTACCACTATTTAATATACTTTTTAAAATCAATAATGGAAAAAATTTATTTCATGAATCATTTAACATAATCATTGAATTAAAATACATTAAATCATTGATCATTATACCTCTTACTAAAGACATTAACTTGGCTTAATTATCTTATTCCTTAATACTTATTTCTTAAATTATTACATATGATTAATGTCTACTCAATTTAACAGTGATTTTAAACTATTCTATTTAACAAGAACATACCTTTCATATGTCACTAATGATATATTAAATATTATATGCAACACCATTACTCTTACAACCTTGTATATTTCTATCGTGAGATTTTCTCTATGAAATTCATTTACATAATTAATATAATTTCCACATTTATTGCATTTGGAAGTCGATGATACCTTGGGGAGTCTATTTTTGTCATCTGTTATGATAAATAAAGTTTATATACTCTCATTTGCAATTAACTAATTTTGGTCTTTAGTTTACACATTCAAAATCCCTTTATATTCCCCTAATACATCAACTTATAGTTTCTAGATAATAATATTTTTCTAGAAACCACTCTATCAATCAATTCAAATTTTTTATTGACATTTTCATTAATATTTACTCATCCATCCACACATCCATAGAGAAATCACAATAATTATCCATATAAAAGTACTTATAGATATCGTTAATATATACTCATCCTATTTTCCAAAGTTTGAAGAAAAATTCTTTTCAAACCAACTATAGAGACCCATGCTTAACATACATGGATATTACATCATTTTAGATGAATATTATGCACCTGGAAAATGTTCACGCCAAAGGACCATAATAGAAAAATTTCTTTGGAAACCTACAACACATTCTTCTAATTTGGTGAAATATCTTGAACATATTAGGTAAATATGTTCCCCTTTAGAACTCATTCCTAAAACTGTTGTTTATAACATAGTGAATGTAAACATAATAAATGGTGTTCTTAGATAATCTTTAAGGGTATGTAAAAGAGATGTGTATGCATAACATGATCATATAGGAAAGAGAACAGTATAATAACATTTTATAGTTATACCCAGTATATCAAAGAGCATATTCTTGAGTCATGGAATAACTATTGGAAATTCTTATGATATTAATCATAAGGGTGATAAATCATCATAAATGAATCATAAACCATATGATGATTTCATATAAATAAGGAACCATCATAAATATAGAAAACCATTTCATGTGTCAATGTTAGCTTCCAATATTATCAATATAGTGGATTAGGAAACACATGTTTCCCATTGTAGATTAGGATACACCAGTATCCCATTGTGGTTCAAGAAAAACATGTGTCCCATTATTGTCCAGGAGAATCTTTTTCCCCATATGATTTAATGTTGATTCCATTTTCTTATACTTTTAAAATAATGAACGTAAATGGAAAATATGTATATATATTATAATTAAAGTATCACTAATATGTCATATATATCATATATATCAAATATGTTTATTATATTCATCCTTAATACATTCTATGTAATGTGTGAATAAATCTCATCGCATTGAGGAAGTGGTAGTCCACCCATCCAGACATGAAGTAATCACACTACCAAAAAAAAGGAAATAATCAATGTATGTGTTATATAATAATTATAGAATAAAATATACATCATAAAGATAATTTATATCTGAAAAAATATGTATTTCTTCATTTTTACTAACCTTGAATGGTGGTAATGGAAGAAAGAATGACATTAGTTTGCAAGATGGTAATCTATTGTACACACAGATTATGATTGAATATCCCATTTGATGGATGTACTTATAGGTTTAGGTAAAACCATTAACATAAAACCATATCTATATATTTTATTATGTTGAAGATATTATATTTTCATGAAATTGGAATAATTGACGGGTGTAGAAATAAATAAATCAAATGTGATTATTAAAGGAAATTACCACATTATTGGGTAATTTATTTTGGTTGGCACCAAAAGACTAAACTGGTTTGATTTATGAACATATTCAGTCATCATTGATTCTATTAGGTTATTTTTGATAATATTTTTTGATAATATTTTTAAAGGTTTTTTATGATCTGAATGGATTCAGATGTTTGAAATTGTGAGGGGGTGAGTGTCCTTTTATAGTGGAGGAAGAGTGGGATCCTTGTAAATTTAAATGTAAACACTATTGAGAGGTCTATCATACATCATGTACCTCCAATAATGGTTAATTATCGCTAAAATGGAGTACAATTTCAAAATATTGAGAACACATGTCAATTTTAAATGATACTAGGGTATTAAGAACCTTATGTTAATGTTTAACCACTAAGTAAACTCATTTTTACCTTAACCGGTGTAATTAATTTTAAATAATTTCATTAATATATTTGGTATTAAACTATGTTAGAATTTATTGGAATTAAAAATAATTATGATTCCAAATATTTAATAAATTTTTAAAAATTATAATTAGAGAAGTGAAAGAAATTGATAAAAAATAAATCTTACAAATGGGAAGAGTCCATGAGTTTATGATTTGAAAATGTTCAAAAGATGAAACTTTTTTTAGATATAATTTCAATGTAAAATTTATTCCATTTATCTTTATTATATTAATATATTTACAATTTAACTAAATATTATTTAACACCAATTAAATATTTAATTTAATTATATAAATAAATTTAAAAAAACATGGGTTTGAATTAAAATTCAGTATATTTCAATCTTGATCAAAAAATTAAACATTTTAGAAAAATACCAAAAATTATTATTGAGATAAATATGAAATTATTATTTTAAAAATTATGTTTATTTTATAAAATATAATTTATAAATGTGTCAACATTTGTGTTTAAAATTGGTTTACAAATAAAAAGCTCGTAAAATTACCCGTTAAAAAATATATTTATTTGTACCCAAAATTAATTTTGTTATTATATCCTATCTACTCAAAAATAAGATGAATGTTAATTCATTGAACGAATATAATTTATATATATATTTCATTAAAATAATATATGAAATTTTTTTCAATAATTTATTGATGTATGAAAATGGTATGATAAATATATTTTTCCAGAAAAATATTTTATACAATTTTAGAATGTGTTTTATTTTTCATTTCTAGTTCAATGGTCAAAAAATAATTATAGTTATATAAATGTTTAATCCACATTTTCGTAACATAATTTTTCTTCTTCATAACCTCTATTCTCAATACTAGATAACACACTATAATAATAAATAATTAAAAATTTAAATATCACATTGTAATATGGTAAAACTAGGTCTTCTATATAACATAAGCTATCAAAAGAACTCATAATTGTAGGTAACATAATCCAAACATAATTTTTCATGTACAAAAATCTAATCTTTGTGTTACGTGCAGTAAAATATTGACATGGTGTTGCAAACTAATAAATATTAAAATTTTGGTTTCATATAACACAATTTATATTCATGTTTGTATTAAATGAAAAATATTGAATAGTTTGAATTGAGTTGAAAAAAATAAGAAATTATCTGGGTGTTATGATATGTCATTTATGAGATATCCATTAAATATTTAAAGTTTCACATCTATAGTGTTAATAGTTTGAAAATTGTCATCCTTATGTATATTTTTTATAATATAAATGATGATAACCTGAATCAAATAGTGAAATGTTAGCTTATCATCCATGGTTCTATGCATCACTTCATGTCACACATTATTAATAAAACTATTCAAACACCACAATAATAATTGGAAGTATAAATATCAGTGAAAATGGATAGTGGGGAAATTATTGCATCCAACGAATATATATCCTCCCATATCAAAAATTTTGGGATGAATTTCCAAGAAAACCTAACGATGTTCCATTTATAACAATTCAATTATATTCTAGGAATTCTTTGTATTTTCATGTATATAGTGAATATGAATTGGTGAGAGAAGAAAGTCACCCTCTGTATTGGAAATCGTCTTTCAATTCAATAAAAGTGTGTAGAAGAGGATGAATATCCTTTGGTATCAATCTGGAATATTATTTCCTTATGAGTATGCTTATCTTTCTCAAATGAATTATACTATGGAAAATATAACCCTTGAAGAAATGACATGTTTAAGTGAATATTCTAATGGGTTTTCCCAATAATTTATTTGTATTCCTCCATGTAGTGAGGTTGATTTCTCAATAAATATTATAACTTGAAATTTTCTAATATCTATGAATACATATGGATGAAGGTTTATTAATTTGTATAACTTATGAAGAATCTAGATAAAGGGTTTATATATCAATGTGATTAACCACGGGGTGCAACAGTCTTTTGTTAGGATGAATGATGCATAAATGCACATTTTCATTGACTATCATGATCTCAAAAAGATCAATATAATGAACAACTATCCTCTTCTATAGATATATTACATGTTAGATCTACTACATGGATCTCAATACTTCTAACATTTTAGATCATTGATAGAGATATTATCAAGTAAATGTTTATTAATATATCCACAATTCTACTTTTAATAAAAGTTATGGGAACAATATGTTCTTAATGATTCTATTTGGACACACTAATTATAACCCAATCATAAGGGGCATATGTAATTGAGTCTTTTAGGACTACCTATAATTTTTTGGCATTATTTAGAAATTATATTATTTTATACACAAAAAGTTAGGGGGGATATGAGGAGAATTTTAATGTCTTACTAATGATGTTATAAAAAGAAAAAAATCAAGAAGTATAAAACAACATATGTTTTAGATGGATAAATTTACATTATTGGGACATGTTATCACCATATAATATATATATATGGATCCTTTAAAAAGAAAGACAATAGAATGATGGAACAAACCAACAAATTTGATTTATAACCATAGTTTCACTATATTTTCTAGGTAATATCATAGATTTTGGGGAAACAAATTCTGATTTTGAAACATACTAAGAAAAATAACTCGAAATGGAGTTATGATTTTCTACAGAAATGAATGTGAATAGATCCTTAATACCTTTAATAATAGGCAGATCACTAAATCAATAATCATATTACCCACCATCTGGGGAGGATTTTGGAATTATAATTATGAATCCAAAATGGTATTGTGTTTTGTACTCATGGAAGATGAAAAGGTTTTAGCATATTCCTCGTACAAATTAAATACCCATTAAATGAACTACACAATAAATGATATATAGTTTTAACCAATGTTATTTTCGTTGATTTTCTTCGGAATTATCTCTATAGGGATAAGTGTGTCATATATACAGATCATAAAATCCTTTAGTATATATTCATAAAAAATAGATTAATATAAACCTATGAATTTGGATAAATATTATTACAGATTATTATTTTTTAATCAATTACCATCCTGTAATGAATAAAAAGTATTAGATGCTATAATAATAAAGGAACATACAACCCAATCAACAATGTTAATTTCATGTTATTCAATATTCATGGACATAAATTGGATGGACATAGGGATAATAAGATTTTATTTATCAAACCTTACTCAACCAATGAATAATCCATTGATTAGTGAGAGGATCAGGGAGGAATAGAATGTTGATGAGGTGCAGTAGAAAATGGTAGAAAATATTATATAGTTAAAATTTACTAAAGAGAGAGTTATAATGATTAGAAACGAGATACGTGTCTAATAAAAACTAGAATATAAGAGGGAACTTTATGACTATTCACTTATATCATTATTTTATATTCATCTAGGAATCACTAATATGTGGATAGATTTGATAAAAACACCAGTAGGAAAACATTAAGTGGGATATTTTTTAATTTGTATCCCAATGCTTGGTATGCCAAAATTTCATGGAATAAGGATATAAGTACAAGGGAATGATGAAAAAATCTCCCATACCAATTTAGAAATCGAATAAAATAACCAGGGAATTCATTGTAATACTTCCCATGAAAAATAAATAAAATAATATCATATCGCTAATGGATGATAACATTAAAATGTTAGAGCATTTAACTTCTATCATGGAATATTTATCTCTTGACCAAATCTACATTATATGCATATGGGAAGTGGTAAGACCATAAAAATTACCACCCTCTATTGTAGATGATTGGGATCTGAGGTTTACATTGAGGATTTAGAGAATCCATCACCAAGTATTGGTTATATCTAAATAAGCTTCATCACAACCTATCATCCTCATATCAATGATTATTATGATAGAACCATTTAAAATATAGATGATATTTCTAAAACATGTTCAATATATTATCAAGGATGTAGGGATCATCAAATTTCTCCTAGTGGTGTTCTCATATAAAAATTGTATCCATTCAATCATTCAAATGGATCCTTATGGATATTTGTATTGGAAATGGGGTCAAAATAAAACATTATAGGTTTATATTGGATATATTATGTTCATTGACATAATATTTTATAAGAGATGATGGAGATGGTTCAAAGCATTTATGGGAATATGAAATATAATAAAACCAACAGAAAATCTATGAAATCAATCTTTGATGAGACCTATATTTTTAGGTCAAAGATAAAATGTTCTTTTATATGCTGACATGGATGAAATTCATGAGGGATTAGAATAATAGAAATCATATCCCATGATACATTGGACTCTTTGAAATCAATGCTCACATCAGAGCTTTGGCCAGTCGACTAGTACCACCACCAACCTTATATCAAGTTAATGAAGTGTTTTATGTATGCCTCATGATAAAGTACACACCATACCCCTAACTTGTACTAAATATTTATTTGTTACCATTGGAGAATGATCCTCCATACACCAATCCATCAGTAAAGATCTATGATTATAAAGAAAATGTTATACAAGACAATAAAAAACATTAGATCAATGTGTTTTTGTGAAACCATGAATTTGAGGAAGCAAATTGGGAATTGAGAGGGGAAATGTAATTGAATTACCCTATTTTATTTTAGTGTATAAAAGGAATGTTTTGATTGTGGAATCTAATAATTTGGGAAGAAAATAATTAATCAAAAATTATATAAATTAAATTCCCTTTTTGAGGGAATATATAGCTTATCAAATAATGTTTTTTTAGAAATCACATGACCTAATTTGAATTTTTTTGATAATTAATTTTTATTGGATTTAAAAGAAAACTAAATATCATATTTGTTGATAATAGAGTAATTTTAATGTGATGGGTGGGCCTAGAATAATATGTCCCTCCAATTAACTGGTTACTTTTTTCGCATGAGACGTTATATACAGTATTATGAAATGTTGACATGAATAGGTTAAGCTTGGTCAGTTGGAATTCAACCATTCAAAATTAAATCAAGTACCTGTGAAAGTTTCCTCGTGTGTGATAAAATATAAAAATTTTATAAACGTGTCAGAATAATATTTTGGATTCTAGGGATGTGTTTTTATAAGTATGTTTGAATGTGGAAATATCATATATTGGGATAGTCTTTTTAAAATAAAAATCCTATGGCGGGGAGACCCATGCGTATGTTTATGAATGATACAATGATATGGACATTTATTATTTACAAGGATTTGATTAAGTGTCATCTTGATATTTCCGTAATTTCTTTTTGTTTGGGACCAGGGTTCGGTAGTTAAAGAATCATATGATTAAAAGTGACACTTTGAAGATCATTGGGATTTCAGAACACAATTTGTCTATAGGTGTATGAATTATAAATTATAGTCCGTCGGGTTCTTACATTCGATGACCACAAAATATTATCAATTATTAGAGGTATTACTATAGGTATGTTTTTAATGCTATTTTTTTATTTCAAAAATTTATGAGGAATTTGAGTTTTTTTACTTGACATTATATTTAAATATTTATCAGAGATGTAGAATACCAATATTGAGAGTTATAATGTTTCTAAATAAGCGTTTTAGATGTGTTATATGTCTCATAATGTAGTTCAATGGTTTTAAAATCAATATGGGTATTTAGGTACTAGAGTTAGTCTTTTGTGAATGTGAGTCCAAGGAAAAACGTTGGATCAATGTTTGTTCTATCGGTGTTGCCTAACCATGCACCCCAGTTTGTAAAGGTTCATAGTTTATTATAAACATGAAACTAGCCCTGTAAAACCATTACATTTTGATCAAATTTGTTGAGGGACCTACACTGTTGGTTCATAGATTGTCCAACTGTATGCTGAATATGTGAGAGGATGAAGTGATTTTGTGTATAAGCATTTCACTGTTGGCGAAATATTTGAATGTCATGCATGGAAGACATGTGGTTTTGTGGTATTTTGTGCAGTGAAACTTCATTGTTGGAACAAGGTTTTTCTAACCACACAATATTATTATACACCTATTTAAAATATGAAAAATTATAATTTTCCATTCAAACCAATATTATTTTCCCCTTTTCCCTCTCTCATATCACCAAATATATACTCCAAGATTCTCCCTCTTACTTTTACCTTCCACAATAGGAGATCCCCCTTAGTCTTAGTCAGAATTGAATTCTACTGCATGCAATGGTATAATATATGAATAAATTTAACTATGTTATCCAATTTTTGTTTTATTCACATTCTTCCACTAATTTTTCCATCTTTAGTTTGGATTTTTTCCCAATTCCAGTATATCAATGTGGAATCAGATACTAGTGATGGGATTTTTGTTTTCCTAAGAATAGGATTGTTAATGATGTCATTTAAACATCATTGTGTGTCTTTTCTTCTATGTCATCATGTATAATTATAGAAAATATAATTCAAAATAATTAAATTTTTTGGTTAGTTCATTGACACCATTATTTATGTATTATTAATAATTCATGGGTGAGCATATCATACAGTGTATTGGAAAGAGTTTCCTAGTGGATGTAGTGTGATGTTGTCAATAAATTTTGTTTTGAGCTTCATACATTTATAGTTAATTATTAATAATTTTTTAACCTATTATGATTATTTAATTAATTATATTAATTAATAATTATTTGACATTTTGTGGTTTGGTTGTAAGATAGGACATTCACATTTCTCAGATGATCTTAGATGAGGCTTCAAAACAATTTTTTGATCTTGGAATAAATTTATACAGGATTTTAAATGGAGGGTTGTATGTAAAACATTTTTAATGGAATCAATACACATTTCTTATAGTATGGGTATGCATAAGCTATCCCCTATGGGTGATGCCTCATGTTTAATTTTCACTAATGGGTTTTTAATTTATTAAAATGTATTATTGTAATGGATGAATACTAAATATCACTATAAATCCTTGAGAATTATAATAATTATTTGTCTCATAGTGGTTTATACTTTGTCCCTTGAGATATCAAGTATTATCCAGACCACTTAGGAGGTGATACTAATCCTGGAAAGACATGTCTCATTTTAGGTAGGAATATTTTAGATAAACACTTAGAAGACCAAGATAGGGTTGGGTGTGTAGTCTGTCACAAGGAGTGGCCATGGCACGAAGACTGGGTCATGTTCCAATATTGTTAGTTTGTCTTGTGGAAATATCATGTATAGCTAGTAAGGTCACACAACCCATTTTTATGATGCGAATGGGAATGAAATCTTGGCAAATTTGGTGTTGATCTAAGACTATAACTTGACATATAGGATCCAAAGTGGGATCCCTTTATATATGTGTGGACGAGCTCATATGATGAATTAAAATATATTATTACTTGAGATATAATTCTATACTAATATAGAAATACATGGACATGATCATATGGTGAATGAAATTATATTATATTTTTGTGATACAAGGATTTTAATACAAAATTACTTGGAAGGGATCATATATAGAAATTAAATGTTATTATTCCTTGGAAAAAATGTGGATTCTAAAATGGAATATCGTAGATGTGCTTATCTAGTGAATATGATTATATTATTCTTGTGGATATTAAGGGAATATGATATAGAATTTCTGGGATATAATCCTATGGAAAATGGAATTATATTATGCATTGAGTGATACGTGGGTCCCGATTCAAAATTCCATACACGGTCTCGTAGGATAAATTTAATTATTTTATGCCTTATCATTATTATACATGGATACCTTGGTTACATTCCTCTGTTATTCATTTTATTTCCATAAATTAAATAAATAGTTAAATTCTATTAAGATATGATGTAAGTATTATATATCAGGATTATAGAGCCAAGGATAGAGTTGATTATACAAGGATTGAGTAGAATGATATCAAAATAAATAACATTATTTTATTTCAAATAAATAATGTTCATTGATTCATGGACTGGCTGTGGATTTTATTTTATTGCTATTTTTATTTCTGAGTTTTATCATGGATGATCACATTGTATGAGTATGAACTTATAACAGTAAGCCTTGGGAAGCCCTATTAATATAGTTTATTCTTAATAGTTGTTATTATTATTTTTTCCCTGATGTGTAAAACATATATCCATGAACTATATTTCCATTATATGTATTGGACCTATTTGGTGATTCCCTACTATATTTTGTACTCACACTATCCTCGGGTTCCCATGCATTAGGCTAGTTGAGCATATGTTCACTAGAATGCAAGAATATGGAGGGTTGAGTCCTAGTATTGATCATGTAGGATATCTCAAAAACACATTGGGAGTAGGGTATATGATATGGCTCTATATGTGTAGTATATCCATGTAATTTTACCTCTATTTCTTTAATTTTATCAGGTATATATTGTCGGCTCGGTGGGTGATTAGTATTGTATGTATGACATATCGATTAAATCTTTTACTATAGATTATTCATTATTAAATCATTGACGCTATTGATTTATTTTGACCAATTATTAATTACAACTATGGATTATTAATGGGTTTTCCCACTAATTTCTTACTCAAATATTTGGACATAGTCTCCCCACTGACACACCATATATCATTGCTACATGTAGGAAGCCTCTGGAATATGGGAAGGAACACATGAGGCTTTATATCCAATTGGTTCACTAACATTTTTTAGAGTGATTCAATAATGAATTTCAAAGAAGTATACATATTTTTTTCCATCATGATCATTTAAAATGGAAATTTTAACCATGATTACAAACATATTATCGTATCGTTGAATCTAACATAATAAAATTTTCAACACCATATTTCATGGTTGGTTTTAAAAGAATAATTTATGTATAAAAACAATATTTAGGTCATGATTGTTATTCTAGTGATGATGGAATAATTCCCTATTTTTTCATGTTAAAACTACCAAATTCATTATGGACATATGAACTATATATCATCAAAACATCTGATGTGAAGTTAATTGATAACATAATTAAACATATCATGGAATAAAATAAAATAAAGGAATAACAAACATAAATGGTGTTTTTAAGGAAGAAAATTATTAATATAATTTTTATTTAGTATAACGAAAAATAGAACTGATGATTTGGAGCAAATGTAAGGGGTGTCATTACCCAATTTACTTTTATTGGGAAATATTACTTCTTCATTATCTTTGATATTCAATGATTATTTATATAATTATTTTTTATTTTTATATGTTGTATTTCAATAAATTTTATGTGGATTAACATTTTATACAGATAATAAATTTATTGATTAATTATCCATTATAATAAATAAAGGGTATTCCTTCCTACCTCTTAAAAATGATATGATCAATGGAAGATAATTTTTTTATCAATTTACACTCATTTAAGACATTTCTAGGATTATGTACCAATTTATTTTTATCAGGTTTATTAAATTCAAATTTGATTAATAATATCATTATTCTTTTTATATTTATGGAATTTAATTTTTTATTTTATTTTATTTATTTCATGGGGTTATGATAAAAAAATGTGATTAGGGTTTATTTCGAAATATCATTACAATTTTTGATTGTTTATGTTTACTCCTCTACTAAAAGTATCATGTGATATTTTAATCTTAATACTAATATATTTTCTTATATTCTACTTAGTTATGAAATTTAAAAAAAATTACTTTCACTTTCCACTTTTAAATACTCATGATACCAAAAAATATTAATAAGGAAGGTTGAAATCGTTTTATACATGGTCGAGATTAATTTTCTTTTGGTTCTATATTTATCTTATTTTTCATAAAGACTAATTTATCTATATTCCAATTATTTTTTAAATATATTTGTAACCAGACATGAAAGTTTTACCTTATTATTCTAAATGAATATTCTTAAATTTTTTGGACAAGGCACTTTTTGATCATTTACCTAAAATTTGAAAGGAATTTTTTATATATACTATACATGAATTGATTTTACCCTATCATAACCACCGAATTATTTGAATATTACATTAAAATTTTCATAGTTATTCTTAATGAATAAATTTTTCCAAATACTGGAAAAATATTTAGTTTTTCAAATTTGAATTTGAAGGTGAAACATGTATTCTCATCATGTAGTTTTTTAATAATAATTTGATGAAATTTATATTCATAAAAAATAACAAAAATGTAATTTTTAATGATTATTTAGGGATATGAATTATTGATATAATCATCAACTATTCTATAAATGTTTTATTATCAGATTAACAATAGAAGTTATTGACATTATTTATTGTAGTTCATATAATTTGGGAAAATATTGATTAACATGGAATGTTGATTAATACGTACAATTTATTCATATGATGAAGGAATTTGACTTGTTATATGATGGGAGTAGCTTTTTATATTCATTAATTGCATCGTTAGGACACATGATACAACCTAATTTTGATATTTGGATAAGGCCTTATCCATTCATGTAATATATCCTAGTATGAGGCATAGATGAAAAGTTTATGATGTATGAAATTATGCTTTCAATAATTATGAAATCATTTATTCATGTTGATGTGATTATTTGATTAGTTATTATATCAATGGAAATGTTTGAAAATTATAAAACAATTTATATAGAATCATTTGATTCTAATTTAATCCTTATATATTATTACATACTCTCATGTTATTTTTTAAATAATTAGTGTTTTAGTTATTTACCTTTACATATTTATTCTGTCCCCTTTACAAATAATAAATTCTACTACACCGAAATCATACTACGCATATAAGCTCAACGTTATTTTTTTCATTACACATGTTATGATGAATGAAAATTTTAATGAGTTTAAGGATGAAAATTATTAAATTTAATTCTATTTTATATTTTATAATGTAATGGGAGATTGAAAGATGCATCTAGTTTACTAAGAATACTAAACTATTTAACCATTTAGTATGTGATCACATGTATATAGTACCAATGTATCAATGTGACCACTAGCACTAGGTTACTGGGTTTGGGGTCTTTACATATGACCAAGGTGATATAATGAATATTAATTTCATATGTTCATTCATTCCATAGTTTTCATTTTTGGTTTTTTATTATTTTTTCTCCACTATATTCATCTATTTATTCTAAGAACTGTGATCTACACTTAACATTTTATATTTTAATCCTAAAATTGAACTTTTATACACCTGTATTAGGGGTTTTGTTTGTGTTTTACAATCAATCCCCACCAACTAGTTTACAATCCATGTGGAGGCACACCTTCTGGGACAACCACTCAATCATGGTATAATTATATTGGTGAATGTTATAATAGGAGAAACGAAGTTAGATTCCTACTGAATCATTGAAAACACCTCCCACACCCACATATAAGAGATTTATTATAAATTATCCACTTGTGTTTAGATTTTTCCGAGGTTGAAATAGATTATATGAGTTCAGAGATGGAATGATTGGGTTTCTATTTTCCCAGGTTTCTTATTGTGTGATGAGGGTGAAGAAAATTGATTAAATAGAAATGAATGTGGAATTTGAAAAAGTGTGTTTGAGAGTGGACAAATTTATGATGTAGTTTCTAATTTAAATGATAATTTTTTAAACAACATGATATTTATTAGTTATACATGTTGACACACACTTTCTCACAACAATGAGTTAGTGTGTTTGTTAATTCGATATAGGATTTAGTATATAATTACACTGAATTATTAAAATTCAAAAAAAAGTTTATATGATTTGTTGGAAAGTATAGATTGGATATATGATATAATTATTAAATTGATATATATATATATATATATAATGAAGATATAATTTGGGTTATTGGTAAAAAGAATTATTGAAATATATTAAAATAACATAAATTTATATAAATATTTTAATATACTCAAAATTTGAAACTTTTAAAAAAATAACCAATTGAAAGTATAATAGTATAATTTAATAAATTGAATAATTACATATCAATGTTTTTGATTATTATAAATAATAAAATTTTTAAAATATCAAAAAATGTAAATAAAATAGAAATACAGAACAACAAGAAAATAATTGAATTTTTATAACATAATTAAAGAAATGCCTCCCATTATCTCCATATTATAAAGTGAAGACCATCGAAATATGAAAAACATATTGTAATGAATAAAAAAATCAACACCCAAATATAATAATAAAAATAATTTTTATTTAATTATTATTATAATTTATCTATGATATAAATCACGCCATAAACATAAAATAAATGTTAATTAAGTAAGAATGATTGATATAGTTGATAGGTTACCAAAAACCCATATGATATTCAATTAATTTTCCAAAATTGGTCATATATATTTTGAAAAAATTTATAAAAAATTAAACATTATCATTTCATATAAATTGTAATGTTGGACCCCAAGTTGAATATGATCAATTTCTAAATATAGAAAAAATTAAAAAACGTTACATTATATAGAATTTAAAATATACAAGGTATTGTGTTTAGAATACATTTAAAAAATTATCATATTAATATTATTCCATCTGAAAGTATTATTAATTTTTATTATCATAAAAAATTTATGACAAAATGCAGGAAGCCTATCATATGTATTGGTTAGTTGGATCACCTTGACTTAGACACTCATATCAAGAAAAAATAAATTTGGAAAGCTGGAAGTAATGTAAATGACATCTGCATCATTACCATACCCCCACAAAATGGATCTCTTTTGAAAGCTAATTTAAATAATTCATGTAACTGTTAAAATCCCAAATGAAACAAAATTTACAATTTTATAAAACTAAAAATCTAGATAATGTTTTCAAATAGTGATGTGAATGTCTCAGTAGATCATGAAATTTAATGACACTTTAAGACCTGTGTTGAAGAATTTTATAAATCCAATGATAGTACAAATAACAAATAACGTTAAATTGATGATGAAATGAGATATAATTTCTTATTAGAGAAATGTTAATCATATATTAAATAATTTAAATTTTCATTAGGATTAGATTTTTCATGTCATTTTATCGTATTTCAATTTGAAAAAATATTACATAGTATGAAACCGAAAAACATTAATGGATTATTTTATATTTTATAAACTACAAAATTAATAAAATAGAATTTGATCAATTCCATAAACTATTAATGTTTTCTGGTCATAAATTTTTTCTCATCAAATAAAAAAAAATTCACGGTGGATACATGTCTATAATTAAATTACTATATTATTTGTTAATGATTTTACTCCCATTATTTTACATCATATTTGGTGAAAATAAAAATGGAATTAATGGAAAATGTTCCAAAACAATCTAAATTATGACTAAAAGTATTAACGATTGAAATAAAAATATAATGACTCAATCTATAGAATTTACAAATATACCAACTATAGATCATAAATCCATAAAATAACAAATAAATACAACCTAATTCAGTATATAGAAAAAAAATTAAATATGAATTAAAATATTCAAAAATTAGTTAGAGTTATGGAATAAAAAAGGTATTATTAACCGTGTAGTCAACGCCAATATAAGGATAAATGGATACATACTTTTACACATCCTACTAGAAAAAATTCTCACATAATGTCACATCAAAAGGTAATATTTTCACTTTTTGACGTACATGTGTACATATGGAATGATTCATTTGAAAATAGAAATATTAAAAAATACATCTAAACATATGAAGACTATGTAGAAAAAAATAAATTGTATCCGGAACTAATATGCTACACATTGACTCTGTCAAAATTAAATTCATTTTGTAATTATTTAATAAAATTTACCCCTATATGTGTATGTTTTTGTGAGAAATTAAATAAAACACATTAATTGTAGATAACCATTGTGATTATGATAAGTTTTAGGAATTCAAATGATAGGTTCTTTGAACAATTATCATTTAATGTTCTTAATCAGAGCCATAGTGATGCACATTAAAAATATTTTTTTTCAATGGACTCATCTAAAATAAACCACATACATCGTAGAGTGTGGGGATAGATATTATATAAATATTAAATTAATATATATATATATATTTAATATAATTATTTTTTTGGAAAAATTAATATTCCCGGTTTTATATGTAATCTATTGAAATACACATTGACCAGAAATATATATATATATATATATATATATAATTATATAATGCATATATATATATAAAATATATATATATATATATATAATATTTTACATAAAAACTATTGAATGTATAAGTATATGTGTGTATGTTTGTCAATTAATGTGTTTGTGCGTGTATAGGTATATGTAATTGCAACAAGAATATATATTTATTATAAAAATAAATATGTTAAAATTCACATATAAACTATAGAATGAATAATCATCGTAGAAATATATGTGTCTGTGTGTCTGTACATATGTGTTTATATGTATATGTTTAATTATAGAACATATCAGAAATATTTATATAATTACATAATATATATATATATATATAATGATAAATGTATAATTATAGAATATATATATCTAAATTATAAAATGTATATATATAGATATATATTATAATCTTTATATGAACACATTGATACTCCCTAAAAATTATTCAATATAAACATAGTTCTAATAATCATTACAAAAATAAAATAACATGGCATATTTTGATACTCACCCTTACAGATATAAAAGAGTATAAGAAGCTCGATAATTAAATACCAAAACATTCCCATGTGTTATAATATAAAGATAAAATTGAACCACATAACCTTATCATGAGGTTCTATATTTTAGTTTCCACTATGGAAGCATATTGATAAGATTTGTAGGTTGACTCAAGGGTGTGTATTATAAATGTAAACACTATTGAGAGGTCTATCATACATCATGTACCTCCAATAATGGTTAATTATCGCTAAAATGGAGTACAATTTCAAAATATTGAGAACACATGTCAATTTTAAATGATACTAGGGTATTAAGAACCTTATGTTAATGTTTAACCACTAAGTAAACTCATTTTTACCTTAACCGGTGTAATTAATTTTAAATAATTTCATTAATATATTTGGTATTAAACTATGTTAGAATTTATTGGAATTAAAAATAATTATGATTCCAAATATTTAATAAATTTTTAAAAATTATAATTAGAGAAGTGAAAGAAATTGATAAAAAATAAATCTTACAAATGGGAAGAGTCCATGAGTTTATGATTTGAAAATGTTCAAAAGATGAAACTTTTTTTAGATATAATTTCAATGTAAAATTTATTCCATTTATCTTTATTATATTAATATATTTACAATTTAACTAAATATTATTTAACACCAATTAAATATTTAATTTAATTATATAAATAAATTTAAAAAAACATGGGTTTGAATTAAAATTCAGTATATTTCAATCTTGATCAAAAAATTAAACATTTTAGAAAAATACCAAAAATTATTATTGAGATAAATATGAAATTATTATTTTAAAAATTATGTTTATTTTATAAAATATAATTTATAAATGTGTCAACATTTGTGTTTAAAATTGGTTTACAAATAAAAAGCTCGTAAAATTACCCGTTAAAAAATATATTTATTTGTACCCAAAATTAATTTTGTTATTATATCCTATCTACTCAAAAATAAGATGAATGTTAATTCATTGAACGAATATAATTTATATATATATTTCATTAAAATAATATATGAAATTTTTTTCAATAATTTATTGATGTATGAAAATGGTATGATAAATATATTTTTCCAGAAAAATATTTTATACAATTTTAGAATGTGTTTTATTTTTCATTTCTAGTTCAATGGTCAAAAAATAATTATAGTTATATAAATGTTTAATCCACATTTTCGTAACATAATTTTTCTTCTTCATAACCTCTATTCTCAATACTAGATAACACACTATAATAATAAATAATTAAAAATTTAAATATCACATTGTAATATGGTAAAACTAGGTCTTCTATATAACATAAGTTATCAAAAGAACTCATAATTGTAGGTAACATAATCCAAACATAATTTTTCATGTACAAAAATCTAATCTTTGTGTTACGTGCAGTAAAATATTGACATGGTGTTGCAAACTAATAAATATTAAAATTTTGGTTTCATATAACACAATTTATATTCATGTTTGTATTAAATGAAAAATATTGAATAGTTTGAATTGAGTTGAAAAAAATAAGAAATTATCTGGGTGTTATGATATGTCATTTATGAGATATCCATTAAATATTTAAAGTTTCACATCTATAGTGTTAATAGTTTGAAAATTGTCATCCTTATGTATATTTTTTATAATATAAATGATGATAACCTGAATCAAATAGTGAAATGTTAGCTTATCATCCATGGTTCTATGCATCACTTCATGTCACACATTATTAATAAAACTATTCAAACACCACAATAATAATTGGAAGTATAAATATCAGTGAAAATGGATAGTGGGGAAATTATTGCATCCAACGAATATATATCCTCCCATATCAAAAATTTTGGGATGAATTTCCAAGAAAACCTAACGATGTTCCATTTATAACAATTCAATTATATTCTAGGAATTCTTTGTATTTTCATGTATATAGTGAATATGAATTGGTGAGAGAAGAAAGTCACCCTCTGTATTGGAAATCGTCTTTCAATTCAATAAAAGTGTGTAGAAGAGGATGAATATCCTTTGGTATCAATCTGGAATATTATTTCCTTATGAGTATGCTTATCTTTCTCAAATGAATTATACTATGGAAAATATAACCCTTGAAGAAATGACATGTTTAAGTGAATATTCTAATGGGTTTTCCCAATAATTTATTTGTATTCCTCCATGTAGTGAGGTTGATTTCTCAATAAATATTATAACTTGAAATTTTCTAATATCTATGAATACATATGGATGAAGGTTTATTAATTTGTATAACTTATGAAGAATCTAGATAAAGGGTTTATATATCAATGTGATTAACCACGGGGTGCAACAGTCTTTTGTTAGGATGAATGATGCATAAATGCACATTTTCATTGACTATCATGATCTCAAAAAGATCAATATAATGAACAACTATCCTCTTCTATAGATATATTACATGTTAGATCTACTACATGGATCTCAATACTTCTAACATTTTAGATCATTGATAGAGATATTATCAAGTAAATGTTTATTAATATATCCACAATTCTACTTTTAATAAAAGTTATGGGAACAATATGTTCTTAATGATTCTATTTGGACACACTAATTATAACCCAATCATAAGGGGCATATGTAATTGAGTCTTTTAGGACTACCTATAATTTTTTGGCATTATTTAGAAATTATATTATTTTATACACAAAAAGTTAGGGGGGATATGAGGAGAATTTTAATGTCTTACTAATGATGTTATAAAAAGAAAAAAATCAAGAAGTATAAAACAACATATGTTTTAGATGGATAAATTTACATTATTGGGACATGTTATCACCATATAATATA
Organism: Viscum album; assembly: GCA_963277665.1. Lineage (NCBI taxonomy): Eukaryota > Viridiplantae > Streptophyta > Magnoliopsida > Santalales > Viscaceae > Viscum > Viscum album. Next base: position 144,069,498 of record OY728126.1, on the reverse strand, counting down.
TATATATGGATCCTTTAAAAAGAAAGACAATAGAATGATGGAACAAACCAACAAATTTGATTTATAACCATAGTTTCACTATATTTTCTAGGTAATATCATAGATTTTGGGGAAACAAATTCTGATTTTGAAACATACTAAGAAAAATAACTCGAAATGGAGTTATGATTTTCTACAGAAATGAATGTGAATAGATCCTTAATACCTTTAATAATAGGCAGATCACTAAATCAATAATCATATTACCCACCATCTGGGGAGGATTTTGGAATTATAATTATGAATCCAAAATGGTATTGTGTTTTGTACTCATGGAAGATGAAAAGGTTTTAGCATATTCCTCGTACAAATTAAATACCCATTAAATGAACTACACAATAAATGATATATAGTTTTAACCAATGTTATTTTCGTTGATTTTCTTCGGAATTATCTCTATAGGGATAAGTGTGTCATATATACAGATCATAAAATCCTTTAGTATATATTCATAAAAAATAGATTAATATAAACCTATGAATTTGGATAAATATTATTACAGATTATTATTTTTTAATCAATTACCATCCTGTAATGAATAAAAAGTATTAGATGCTATAATAATAAAGGAACATACAACCCAATCAACAATGTTAATTTCATGTTATTCAATATTCATGGACATAAATTGGATGGACATAGGGATAATAAGATTTTATTTATCAAACCTTACTCAACCAATGAATAATCCATTGATTAGTGAGAGGATCAGGGAGGAATAGAATGTTGATGAGGTGCAGTAGAAAATGGTAGAAAATATTATATAGTTAAAATTTACTAAAGAGAGAGTTATAATGATTAGAAACGAGATACGTGTCTAATAAAAACTAGAATATAAGAGGGAACTTTATGACTATTCACTTATATCATTATTTTATATTCATCTAGGAATCACTAATATGTGGATAGATTTGATAAAAACACCAGTAGGAAAACATTAAGTGGGATATTTTTTAATTTGTATCCCAATGCTTGGTATGCCAAAATTTCATGGAATAAGGATATAAGTACAAGGGAATGATGAAAAAATCTCCCATACCAATTTAGAAATCGAATAAAATAACCAGGGAATTCATTGTAATACTTCCCATGAAAAATAAATAAAATAATATCATATCGCTAATGGATGATAACATTAAAATGTTAGAGCATTTAACTTCTATCATGGAATATTTATCTCTTGACCAAATCTACATTATATGCATATGGGAAGTGGTAAGACCATAAAAATTACCACCCTCTATTGTAGATGATTGGGATCTGAGGTTTACATTGAGGATTTAGAGAATCCATCACCAAGTATTGGTTATATCTAAATAAGCTTCATCACAACCTATCATCCTCATATCAATGATTATTATGATAGAACCATTTAAAATATAGATGATATTTCTAAAACATGTTCAATATATTATCAAGGATGTAGGGATCATCAAATTTCTCCTAGTGGTGTTCTCATATAAAAATTGTATCCATTCAATCATTCAAATGGATCCTTATGGATATTTGTATTGGAAATGGGGTCAAAATAAAACATTATAGGTTTATATTGGATATATTATGTTCATTGACATAATATTTTATAAGAGATGATGGAGATGGTTCAAAGCATTTATGGGAATATGAAATATAATAAAACCAACAGAAAATCTATGAAATCAATCTTTGATGAGACCTATATTTTTAGGTCAAAGATAAAATGTTCTTTTATATGCTGACATGGATGAAATTCATGAGGGATTAGAATAATAGAAATCATATCCCATGATACATTGGACTCTTTGAAATCAATGCTCACATCAGAGCTTTGGCCAGTCGACTAGTACCACCACCAACCTTATATCAAGTTAATGAAGTGTTTTATGTATGCCTCATGATAAAGTACACACCATACCCCTAACTTGTACTAAATATTTATTTGTTACCATTGGAGAATGATCCTCCATACACCAATCCATCAGTAAAGATCTATGATTATAAAGAAAATGTTATACAAGACAATAAAAAACATTAGATCAATGTGTTTTTGTGAAACCATGAATTTGAGGAAGCAAATTGGGAATTGAGAGGGGAAATGTAATTGAATTACCCTATTTTATTTTAGTGTATAAAAGGAATGTTTTGATTGTGGAATCTAATAATTTGGGAAGAAAATAATTAATCAAAAATTATATAAATTAAATTCCCTTTTTGAGGGAATATATAGCTTATCAAATAATGTTTTTTTAGAAATCACATGACCTAATTTGAATTTTTTTGATAATTAATTTTTATTGGATTTAAAAGAAAACTAAATATCATATTTGTTGATAATAGAGTAATTTTAATGTGATGGGTGGGCCTAGAATAATATGTCCCTCCAATTAACTGGTTACTTTTTTCGCATGAGACGTTATATACAGTATTATGAAATGTTGACATGAATAGGTTAAGCTTGGTCAGTTGGAATTCAACCATTCAAAATTAAATCAAGTACCTGTGAAAGTTTCCTCGTGTGTGATAAAATATAAAAATTTTATAAACGTGTCAGAATAATATTTTGGATTCTAGGGATGTGTTTTTATAAGTATGTTTGAATGTGGAAATATCATATATTGGGATAGTCTTTTTAAAATAAAAATCCTATGGCGGGGAGACCCATGCGTATGTTTATGAATGATACAATGATATGGACATTTATTATTTACAAGGATTTGATTAAGTGTCATCTTGATATTTCCGTAATTTCTTTTTGTTTGGGACCAGGGTTCGGTAGTTAAAGAATCATATGATTAAAAGTGACACTTTGAAGATCATTGGGATTTCAGAACACAATTTGTCTATAGGTGTATGAATTATAAATTATAGTCCGTCGGGTTCTTACATTCGATGACCACAAAATATTATCAATTATTAGAGGTATTACTATAGGTATGTTTTTAATGCTATTTTTTTATTTCAAAAATTTATGAGGAATTTGAGTTTTTTTACTTGACATTATATTTAAATATTTATCAGAGATGTAGAATACCAATATTGAGAGTTATAATGTTTCTAAATAAGCGTTTTAGATGTGTTATATGTCTCATAATGTAGTTCAATGGTTTTAAAATCAATATGGGTATTTAGGTACTAGAGTTAGTCTTTTGTGAATGTGAGTCCAAGGAAAAACGTTGGATCAATGTTTGTTCTATCGGTGTTGCCTAACCATGCACCCCAGTTTGTAAAGGTTCATAGTTTATTATAAACATGAAACTAGCCCTGTAAAACCATTACATTTTGATCAAATTTGTTGAGGGACCTACACTGTTGGTTCATAGATTGTCCAACTGTATGCTGAATATGTGAGAGGATGAAGTGATTTTGTGTATAAGCATTTCACTGTTGGCGAAATATTTGAATGTCATGCATGGAAGACATGTGGTTTTGTGGTATTTTGTGCAGTGAAACTTCATTGTTGGAACAAGGTTTTTCTAACCACACAATATTATTATACACCTATTTAAAATATGAAAAATTATAATTTTCCATTCAAACCAATATTATTTTCCCCTTTTCCCTCTCTCATATCACCAAATATATACTCCAAGATTCTCCCTCTTACTTTTACCTTCCACAATAGGAGATCCCCCTTAGTCTTAGTCAGAATTGAATTCTACTGCATGCAATGGTATAATATATGAATAAATTTAACTATGTTATCCAATTTTTGTTTTATTCACATTCTTCCACTAATTTTTCCATCTTTAGTTTGGATTTTTTCCCAATTCCAGTATATCAATGTGGAATCAGATACTAGTGATGGGATTTTTGTTTTCCTAAGAATAGGATTGTTAATGATGTCATTTAAACATCATTGTGTGTCTTTTCTTCTATGTCATCATGTATAATTATAGAAAATATAATTCAAAATAATTAAATTTTTTGGTTAGTTCATTGACACCATTATTTATGTATTATTAATAATTCATGGGTGAGCATATCATACAGTGTATTGGAAAGAGTTTCCTAGTGGATGTAGTGTGATGTTGTCAATAAATTTTGTTTTGAGCTTCATACATTTATAGTTAATTATTAATAATTTTTTAACCTATTATGATTATTTAATTAATTATATTAATTAATAATTATTTGACATTTTGTGGTTTGGTTGTAAGATAGGACATTCACATTTCTCAGATGATCTTAGATGAGGCTTCAAAACAATTTTTTGATCTTGGAATAAATTTATACAGGATTTTAAATGGAGGGTTGTATGTAAAACATTTTTAATGGAATCAATACACATTTCTTATAGTATGGGTATGCATAAGCTATCCCCTATGGGTGATGCCTCATGTTTAATTTTCACTAATGGGTTTTTAATTTATTAAAATGTATTATTGTAATGGATGAATACTAAATATCACTATAAATCCTTGAGAATTATAATAATTATTTGTCTCATAGTGGTTTATACTTTGTCCCTTGAGATATCAAGTATTATCCAGACCACTTAGGAGGTGATACTAATCCTGGAAAGACATGTCTCATTTTAGGTAGGAATATTTTAGATAAACACTTAGAAGACCAAGATAGGGTTGGGTGTGTAGTCTGTCACAAGGAGTGGCCATGGCACGAAGACTGGGTCATGTTCCAATATTGTTAGTTTGTCTTGTGGAAATATCATGTATAGCTAGTAAGGTCACACAACCCATTTTTATGATGCGAATGGGAATGAAATCTTGGCAAATTTGGTGTTGATCTAAGACTATAACTTGACATATAGGATCCAAAGTGGGATCCCTTTATATATGTGTGGACGAGCTCATATGATGAATTAAAATATATTATTACTTGAGATATAATTCTATACTAATATAGAAATACATGGACATGATCATATGGTGAATGAAATTATATTATATTTTTGTGATACAAGGATTTTAATACAAAATTACTTGGAAGGGATCATATATAGAAATTAAATGTTATTATTCCTTGGAAAAAATGTGGATTCTAAAATGGAATATCGTAGATGTGCTTATCTAGTGAATATGATTATATTATTCTTGTGGATATTAAGGGAATATGATATAGAATTTCTGGGATATAATCCTATGGAAAATGGAATTATATTATGCATTGAGTGATACGTGGGTCCCGATTCAAAATTCCATACACGGTCTCGTAGGATAAATTTAATTATTTTATGCCTTATCATTATTATACATGGATACCTTGGTTACATTCCTCTGTTATTCATTTTATTTCCATAAATTAAATAAATAGTTAAATTCTATTAAGATATGATGTAAGTATTATATATCAGGATTATAGAGCCAAGGATAGAGTTGATTATACAAGGATTGAGTAGAATGATATCAAAATAAATAACATTATTTTATTTCAAATAAATAATGTTCATTGATTCATGGACTGGCTGTGGATTTTATTTTATTGCTATTTTTATTTCTGAGTTTTATCATGGATGATCACATTGTATGAGTATGAACTTATAACAGTAAGCCTTGGGAAGCCCTATTAATATAGTTTATTCTTAATAGTTGTTATTATTATTTTTTCCCTGATGTGTAAAACATATATCCATGAACTATATTTCCATTATATGTATTGGACCTATTTGGTGATTCCCTACTATATTTTGTACTCACACTATCCTCGGGTTCCCATGCATTAGGCTAGTTGAGCATATGTTCACTAGAATGCAAGAATATGGAGGGTTGAGTCCTAGTATTGATCATGTAGGATATCTCAAAAACACATTGGGAGTAGGGTATATGATATGGCTCTATATGTGTAGTATATCCATGTAATTTTACCTCTATTTCTTTAATTTTATCAGGTATATATTGTCGGCTCGGTGGGTGATTAGTATTGTATGTATGACATATCGATTAAATCTTTTACTATAGATTATTCATTATTAAATCATTGACGCTATTGATTTATTTTGACCAATTATTAATTACAACTATGGATTATTAATGGGTTTTCCCACTAATTTCTTACTCAAATATTTGGACATAGTCTCCCCACTGACACACCATATATCATTGCTACATGTAGGAAGCCTCTGGAATATGGGAAGGAACACATGAGGCTTTATATCCAATTGGTTCACTAACATTTTTTAGAGTGATTCAATAATGAATTTCAAAGAAGTATACATATTTTTTTCCATCATGATCATTTAAAATGGAAATTTTAACCATGATTACAAACATATTATCGTATCGTTGAATCTAACATAATAAAATTTTCAACACCATATTTCATGGTTGGTTTTAAAAGAATAATTTATGTATAAAAACAATATTTAGGTCATGATTGTTATTCTAGTGATGATGGAATAATTCCCTATTTTTTCATGTTAAAACTACCAAATTCATTATGGACATATGAACTATATATCATCAAAACATCTGATGTGAAGTTAATTGATAACATAATTAAACATATCATGGAATAAAATAAAATAAAGGAATAACAAACATAAATGGTGTTTTTAAGGAAGAAAATTATTAATATAATTTTTATTTAGTATAACGAAAAATAGAACTGATGATTTGGAGCAAATGTAAGGGGTGTCATTACCCAATTTACTTTTATTGGGAAATATTACTTCTTCATTATCTTTGATATTCAATGATTATTTATATAATTATTTTTTATTTTTATATGTTGTATTTCAATAAATTTTATGTGGATTAACATTTTATACAGATAATAAATTTATTGATTAATTATCCATTATAATAAATAAAGGGTATTCCTTCCTACCTCTTAAAAATGATATGATCAATGGAAGATAATTTTTTTATCAATTTACACTCATTTAAGACATTTCTAGGATTATGTACCAATTTATTTTTATCAGGTTTATTAAATTCAAATTTGATTAATAATATCATTATTCTTTTTATATTTATGGAATTTAATTTTTTATTTTATTTTATTTATTTCATGGGGTTATGATAAAAAAATGTGATTAGGGTTTATTTCGAAATATCATTACAATTTTTGATTGTTTATGTTTACTCCTCTACTAAAAGTATCATGTGATATTTTAATCTTAATACTAATATATTTTCTTATATTCTACTTAGTTATGAAATTTAAAAAAAATTACTTTCACTTTCCACTTTTAAATACTCATGATACCAAAAAATATTAATAAGGAAGGTTGAAATCGTTTTATACATGGTCGAGATTAATTTTCTTTTGGTTCTATATTTATCTTATTTTTCATAAAGACTAATTTATCTATATTCCAATTATTTTTTAAATATATTTGTAACCAGACATGAAAGTTTTACCTTATTATTCTAAATGAATATTCTTAAATTTTTTGGACAAGGCACTTTTTGATCATTTACCTAAAATTTGAAAGGAATTTTTTATATATACTATACATGAATTGATTTTACCCTATCATAACCACCGAATTATTTGAATATTACATTAAAATTTTCATAGTTATTCTTAATGAATAAATTTTTCCAAATACTGGAAAAATATTTAGTTTTTCAAATTTGAATTTGAAGGTGAAACATGTATTCTCATCATGTAGTTTTTTAATAATAATTTGATGAAATTTATATTCATAAAAAATAACAAAAATGTAATTTTTAATGATTATTTAGGGATATGAATTATTGATATAATCATCAACTATTCTATAAATGTTTTATTATCAGATTAACAATAGAAGTTATTGACATTATTTATTGTAGTTCATATAATTTGGGAAAATATTGATTAACATGGAATGTTGATTAATACGTACAATTTATTCATATGATGAAGGAATTTGACTTGTTATATGATGGGAGTAGCTTTTTATATTCATTAATTGCATCGTTAGGACACATGATACAACCTAATTTTGATATTTGGATAAGGCCTTATCCATTCATGTAATATATCCTAGTATGAGGCATAGATGAAAAGTTTATGATGTATGAAATTATGCTTTCAATAATTATGAAATCATTTATTCATGTTGATGTGATTATTTGATTAGTTATTATATCAATGGAAATGTTTGAAAATTATAAAACAATTTATATAGAATCATTTGATTCTAATTTAATCCTTATATATTATTACATACTCTCATGTTATTTTTTAAATAATTAGTGTTTTAGTTATTTACCTTTACATATTTATTCTGTCCCCTTTACAAATAATAAATTCTACTACACCGAAATCATACTACGCATATAAGCTCAACGTTATTTTTTTCATTACACATGTTATGATGAATGAAAATTTTAATGAGTTTAAGGATGAAAATTATTAAATTTAATTCTATTTTATATTTTATAATGTAATGGGAGATTGAAAGATGCATCTAGTTTACTAAGAATACTAAACTATTTAACCATTTAGTATGTGATCACATGTATATAGTACCAATGTATCAATGTGACCACTAGCACTAGGTTACTGGGTTTGGGGTCTTTACATATGACCAAGGTGATATAATGAATATTAATTTCATATGTTCATTCATTCCATAGTTTTCATTTTTGGTTTTTTATTATTTTTTCTCCACTATATTCATCTATTTATTCTAAGAACTGTGATCTACACTTAACATTTTATATTTTAATCCTAAAATTGAACTTTTATACACCTGTATTAGGGGTTTTGTTTGTGTTTTACAATCAATCCCCACCAACTAGTTTACAATCCATGTGGAGGCACACCTTCTGGGACAACCACTCAATCATGGTATAATTATATTGGTGAATGTTATAATAGGAGAAACGAAGTTAGATTCCTACTGAATCATTGAAAACACCTCCCACACCCACATATAAGAGATTTATTATAAATTATCCACTTGTGTTTAGATTTTTCCGAGGTTGAAATAGATTATATGAGTTCAGAGATGGAATGATTGGGTTTCTATTTTCCCAGGTTTCTTATTGTGTGATGAGGGTGAAGAAAATTGATTAAATAGAAATGAATGTGGAATTTGAAAAAGTGTGTTTGAGAGTGGACAAATTTATGATGTAGTTTCTAATTTAAATGATAATTTTTTAAACAACATGATATTTATTAGTTATACATGTTGACACACACTTTCTCACAACAATGAGTTAGTGTGTTTGTTAATTCGATATAGGATTTAGTATATAATTACACTGAATTATTAAAATTCAAAAAAAAGTTTATATGATTTGTTGGAAAGTATAGATTGGATATATGATATAATTATTAAATTGATATATATATATATATATATAATGAAGATATAATTTGGGTTATTGGTAAAAAGAATTATTGAAATATATTAAAATAACATAAATTTATATAAATATTTTAATATACTCAAAATTTGAAACTTTTAAAAAAATAACCAATTGAAAGTATAATAGTATAATTTAATAAATTGAATAATTACATATCAATGTTTTTGATTATTATAAATAATAAAATTTTTAAAATATCAAAAAATGTAAATAAAATAGAAATACAGAACAACAAGAAAATAATTGAATTTTTATAACATAATTAAAGAAATGCCTCCCATTATCTCCATATTATAAAGTGAAGACCATCGAAATATGAAAAACATATTGTAATGAATAAAAAAATCAACACCCAAATATAATAATAAAAATAATTTTTATTTAATTATTATTATAATTTATCTATGATATAAATCACGCCATAAACATAAAATAAATGTTAATTAAGTAAGAATGATTGATATAGTTGATAGGTTACCAAAAACCCATATGATATTCAATTAATTTTCCAAAATTGGTCATATATATTTTGAAAAAATTTATAAAAAATTAAACATTATCATTTCATATAAATTGTAATGTTGGACCCCAAGTTGAATATGATCAATTTCTAAATATAGAAAAAATTAAAAAACGTTACATTATATAGAATTTAAAATATACAAGGTATTGTGTTTAGAATACATTTAAAAAATTATCATATTAATATTATTCCATCTGAAAGTATTATTAATTTTTATTATCATAAAAAATTTATGACAAAATGCAGGAAGCCTATCATATGTATTGGTTAGTTGGATCACCTTGACTTAGACACTCATATCAAGAAAAAATAAATTTGGAAAGCTGGAAGTAATGTAAATGACATCTGCATCATTACCATACCCCCACAAAATGGATCTCTTTTGAAAGCTAATTTAAATAATTCATGTAACTGTTAAAATCCCAAATGAAACAAAATTTACAATTTTATAAAACTAAAAATCTAGATAATGTTTTCAAATAGTGATGTGAATGTCTCAGTAGATCATGAAATTTAATGACACTTTAAGACCTGTGTTGAAGAATTTTATAAATCCAATGATAGTACAAATAACAAATAACGTTAAATTGATGATGAAATGAGATATAATTTCTTATTAGAGAAATGTTAATCATATATTAAATAATTTAAATTTTCATTAGGATTAGATTTTTCATGTCATTTTATCGTATTTCAATTTGAAAAAATATTACATAGTATGAAACCGAAAAACATTAATGGATTATTTTATATTTTATAAACTACAAAATTAATAAAATAGAATTTGATCAATTCCATAAACTATTAATGTTTTCTGGTCATAAATTTTTTCTCATCAAATAAAAAAAAATTCACGGTGGATACATGTCTATAATTAAATTACTATATTATTTGTTAATGATTTTACTCCCATTATTTTACATCATATTTGGTGAAAATAAAAATGGAATTAATGGAAAATGTTCCAAAACAATCTAAATTATGACTAAAAGTATTAACGATTGAAATAAAAATATAATGACTCAATCTATAGAATTTACAAATATACCAACTATAGATCATAAATCCATAAAATAACAAATAAATACAACCTAATTCAGTATATAGAAAAAAAATTAAATATGAATTAAAATATTCAAAAATTAGTTAGAGTTATGGAATAAAAAAGGTATTATTAACCGTGTAGTCAACGCCAATATAAGGATAAATGGATACATACTTTTACACATCCTACTAGAAAAAATTCTCACATAATGTCACATCAAAAGGTAATATTTTCACTTTTTGACGTACATGTGTACATATGGAATGATTCATTTGAAAATAGAAATATTAAAAAATACATCTAAACATATGAAGACTATGTAGAAAAAAATAAATTGTATCCGGAACTAATATGCTACACATTGACTCTGTCAAAATTAAATTCATTTTGTAATTATTTAATAAAATTTACCCCTATATGTGTATGTTTTTGTGAGAAATTAAATAAAACACATTAATTGTAGATAACCATTGTGATTATGATAAGTTTTAGGAATTCAAATGATAGGTTCTTTGAACAATTATCATTTAATGTTCTTAATCAGAGCCATAGTGATGCACATTAAAAATATTTTTTTTCAATGGACTCATCTAAAATAAACCACATACATCGTAGAGTGTGGGGATAGATATTATATAAATATTAAATTAATATATATATATATATTTAATATAATTATTTTTTTGGAAAAATTAATATTCCCGGTTTTATATGTAATCTATTGAAATACACATTGACCAGAAATATATATATATATATATATATATATAATTATATAATGCATATATATATATAAAATATATATATATATATATATAATATTTTACATAAAAACTATTGAATGTATAAGTATATGTGTGTATGTTTGTCAATTAATGTGTTTGTGCGTGTATAGGTATATGTAATTGCAACAAGAATATATATTTATTATAAAAATAAATATGTTAAAATTCACATATAAACTATAGAATGAATAATCATCGTAGAAATATATGTGTCTGTGTGTCTGTACATATGTGTTTATATGTATATGTTTAATTATAGAACATATCAGAAATATTTATATAATTACATAATATATATATATATATATAATGATAAATGTATAATTATAGAATATATATATCTAAATTATAAAATGTATATATATAGATATATATTATAATCTTTATATGAACACATTGATACTCCCTAAAAATTATTCAATATAAACATAGTTCTAATAATCATTACAAAAATAAAATAACATGGCATATTTTGATACTCACCCTTACAGATATAAAAGAGTATAAGAAGCTCGATAATTAAATACCAAAACATTCCCATGTGTTATAATATAAAGATAAAATTGAACCACATAACCTTATCATGAGGTTCTATATTTTAGTTTCCACTATGGAAGCATATTGATAAGATTTGTAGGTTGACTCAAGGGTGTGTATTATAACTGGAATGTCCTTACTAACTGATGAAATATCACCACGTTCATCTAATAAAAAACACATTAAATGAAATTTAATTTTTTTGTTCAATTAATTGGTATCATAGAAAACTTTTCTTGAATAATATTATATGTAATCAACTAATAAGATAAATTCATCGAATGTGTTACTTTTCAGTACTACAATAGTGCAATTATAACATCAAAATCTATATTATATGTACATAAATATTTATAAGTAATATGTCATATAATAATACATTAAATCCTATAATTTGAAATTTGTTTAAGGAAAACATATTTAAAATTGAAAAAACCTAACAATGAGATAAAATATATATATTTAAAACTACCATTTATTAGAAAAAAAAATTTATCACTAAATTTTTTAGATTTATGAAATATTTCTAACCAAGGTTTAGTTTATAATAAAATAGAAAAATTAGAAATTATATTTAAATGGTCATTAATTTATGGAACATTAAAATAACTAAATTCATATAGTTTAGGAACTATAAAACATTCTAATGTTTCGGAAATGAAAAATGTATTTATGTTTTATAAAAATTCTAATCAGAGAGGCCAAATATATATGTACTGATATACAAAATGAAAAAAATTGCACCCAATGTTACACCCCTCTATAATGTGACCATAAATAATATTGTTGATATATAATTTTTAAAAAAAATTACTATCTTGAGAAGAGCAGACAACCATCTATAGAATGATATGATTATTATACATAATGATTATACAATTTTAGTGGTAATGCATGAGAAATAAACATGGTTATGGATTAGTAATGTTATAATACATTATTCCAATTTTATATTATAAATTCAAGAGAGTATATACATTTTAAATTGTGAAAAATAGAATCATCATCATCCCCATAAGAAGGTATAACGTTTCCTCTAGTGAAGGTACGAATAATATCATCCAAAATTACATATAGATTATATGTCATCCGAACAAAAATAGAAGAAAAAGGATTGACCTCACTAGATAATAACATCGGAAAATAAGACATATACTGATTCATTGAACATGACCAACATTTTGAAAAAGAAATCACAATTATTCATTCATGATGCATAGATTGGCTACTTAAACATATATAAAAATGGAAAATCCCAAGAAAATTAATTTCATTTTTTATAAATCTTGTTTCAATTAATGAATAATATTATCAATGGGATTTAAAAATTTTAGCTTTAAATAAATTGAAACATTCATAAGAATTGAAAAATTGATAGTATCCTGAAGATGTTACAGTCAGTTAAAGAATATATCTAGATGATATGACTATAAATTGTGTTTCAATCCATAAAATTTAATTCATGCTTTATAGTATGGAATTTAATTTTCATTGAAACTCCAACAACTTGACCATCATGCTTCATGATAGGAATGAGTTGACAAACATAAGGGGGTTGAGGTTATGAATTCATTTGGAATTGATAAATTAATATTTAGTAAAATTAGTTTATGAATTTTAGGAAACCATATATAAAATTAATTCATTAAATTATTTAATAAATACAACAACAAAAATGATTAATGAATTAATTCTAAAAAATAAATGGGATTTAGATGTATATGTATATGGTGTTAATAAAATGATAAATGATGGAGAGATACTTGTACATATAGTTATAAAAGATATGATAAGTATAGATATTTATAATAATTGTAATAAAAATCTTCCAATAGAAATATGATAATTTTTTCACCTATTTATTTATGCAATAACGCTCAATGTTTTTCCATTACCCCAATGATATACCCATTATTGAATAATGGACATAAGAAACATAATTTTGGATTCCTTCATCTTCATCATATCTAAAATATCCTTGACCATTTTTAATCATTGAATTTTCGTAAAAAATCCATATGGTGACACTTCTATTAATCTTAATGAATGAATTCATGAATATTTTTTTTGAAATATTGGGAAAGGTGTTGAATTTTTATCAAAATATCTTTAAATAAATACCAAAATAGATTAACTCAATTGAAAACATACTCAATATTTTTTTTGAAATCATTGGAATCTCAATTTGAATTTGAGAAACATGTTCTGTAAAAATGATATATGTACCCTGTTGAAATGTTATTTATAGAATAAATGACATTATCCTATCAAATATGATATCATATCAAATAAATTTTAAGATTGAATCAATTCCAAAGAACAAGGTAAAAAATTATTGGACTATAAAATTTTTAAGATAATAAGCCATCTAATAAACAATATATTGGTATTTATGTTGTAAATTTTTATATATGGATGCATGTCTATTTTTATGGATTATGAACTAAAAGGGCTATATTTGTAACAAAAAGTATAAAAAATTGAAAAAAAACATTAACTCAATAGACTACATACCACTTATATTTTCAAAAAATTAATGGATGTTTATGTGTGGACAAGATTTTAATGATCCTTTGAATTATTTATTCTAATGAAAACATGATTTGAACATTGTTTTTTTTTCTCTTCGATAAAGAGACATAGTTAGAATCCTAATATCCAATAGATCAGCATAATAACATTAAACCCAAAATCATATAAATATCATAGTAATCTTTGACATTTGGAGAGGATGTATTTGTTTATGGGGATGTATATATACTTATTAGATATTACATATTATTTTTTATGTTTATATATCATCTATGATTATGAAATTATTATACATTTAAAAATGAAATCACATATTGAGAGATTACTCAATAGTAGAAAAATTTATTTTATAAATAATAAATTATTTTCAAAATGCATATCATATAAATCAAATAAAAAGTAAAAAAATAAAAAGATTGAATATTCTGTAAAAAAATTCTAGTTATAATTGAAGGACAAAACAAATTCACATAAAAAAATTTAATAGTGAACCCATGAATATATAGAATAAATTCATTCTTAAATTTTAAATAAGATCCAATGTACTTTTCAAACATTGTATCACAACCTAGAAGAATAAAATTCATTCATTTTATGATCTTGTATTGAATTGATTCATCATTACCTATCTAGTGATAAGGTATATTGATAATGTCAAATACAAATCATAATGCTATCAAAAATTAAAACCAATGATTAGGATCTCATGAGAATTTAAATAACAGGAATCCTGCTTGAGGATACTAAAATTTTTCTTGCAATGAAATTTTCTTAGATGAATCAATATCCTAGAAATTATGTTTTTTTTAATTGATAATTTAGAATGTAATATTGGTGGTGGGGTCTGATATATAAAACAATAATGCAAATAAATATTATGAAAAATATTAATACATAAAATGAGACATCCAAACATTCAATAATAATGAACCATCATTTTCTAGTATATTAGATCACTTAATTCACTCTCCATGTGTTCCAAACAACTACACACAACCTCATTACATTTATGTTGTAAATGAGCACCGAGTTCAATGAATTATCTAGGTGATCATCGTAAAAATATCTCAATTGGACCATAGTTCTTAATCTCTCCAATAATAAAACCACTAATATTAATTGTAGTTCAATGATCATAATAACAGGAGAAGAAATGATTTTTTAAATTTGAAATAAAATGGGGGGGTGGATAAGAATGAGGAAAAATTGTATATTCATCCGATTAGACAAAAAATTTCGCATAATAAAACAGAAATACAAAATCCATGGGCATAGACTATAGTTTATTGGTTCCGTTTAGCATGTGATCCTTAGGTTATCCCCCATCAAATATGATATACAGAAAAATACCATGATTTAAAAGTTGTGGAAATATATTTAATTGATGAAAAATATATTTAAAAAACATAATGATGAAAAAAATGAATAAACACTGAAAACACAGAATATAATATAGTATCCTTGACCAAAAATGTTGAGGCATAAGACCAAGGTCTAAAATCCTCCCCAATGGGACTGGGAAAATATATATAATATTCATCCACTTCTCCATTATCCACAGTGATTTTAATTATTGTGATCTCATGTTATTAATTACATTGGATCATCCCCATGTGTTATTGATTGAGGATATGGATTCTTTATTTTTGAGTATTCTCAATTATTTAACATTCATAATTCCTTCCCACAATAAGTTTCATTTTCATCTGTTAGATTTGTTCTGATTGAAGGTTTTAGTGATATAATTATGAATTTTTTTATTATATGGAAATGGATATTTATTTTAGTTCACACTTTTCCATTTTCGAAATTTTTAGTCTTGATCCCCACTGACAGAAATTTGGAAAATCCTCAAAGTAATATGTTCCTGATGGAGACTAAATTCTTATCATATGAATTTATATCTTAATAATTTGTTAAATTAAAACACTTATTGAAGTATTATTATCTATCAATATGATGTATTTCAATAAACCTTTTTGATGTTACATGATCATGGAGCTTCTTATATATTATTTAGATAGGAATTTCAATACTATATTTCCTATTGTATTTTAATTTTATAATAAATACTCTGCAATAGGGATGGCCAAGTTCATTTACTAAGGATTGTGTGGGTTGGTTCTCCACTATTCTAAATAACATTTTTTTTATTTTTTTCAATTTTTAAATAAATATTAAACTCGAAATATGATTGGATTTTGGTTTTCTAAATAGAAAATGGATGTAGAATAACTCGAAATTGTTTTTTGAAAAATGAAATTCTCTTGAGGGTAAATTAAAATGGGTTCCATTATAATTTACGTTTTTTATAAACCACTTATTTTAATGATCAGATCTAATACCATGTATGCTCTCATCCTACACTATTTTTTGATGCATGCTAATAATAATCTTCTCAAAAGATTTTCAATAAGATCATTAACTCATTAACTAAATCCTAACAGTGAAAGTATTAATTATTAATTATAGATAATTCAATTTTAATCACACCCCGAACTCCCCACCTTCACTACCAAACAATACCGGAGAAATATATTGAGAAATGAAATGAACAAAAATCATGAATACCTCTAGAATTCCACTTTAGTCACCCATAATGGGATTGTTCTCTATAATTGTGGAGTATGAGATAATTGGGAACATCATAGGTCTTTAAGAAACAAAAAAAATATATGGAATGAAAGTAGAAAATAAAATAACAAAATTAATATAACATTGTTGTGTTATGATTAAAAATATATGAGTAAATAGTATTTCCTTCACAAAAATTGGTATGTTGATGAGAATACAATCGCAAGGCTATCAACATATTTTTTTAATCTAATTTAAATATAATCCATAGTTGGACTTAGGTTAACTCTAGAGAGGATGGATTTTCAGGTGTGTATTCAGTTATTTAATTGGCTTGAACATTGTGAAGAACATAATTATGTTGTGGAACTAGAAAAAACAAAAAAGTAATTAGAAATTCATTTTTAAAACTAAAGGCCTATAATTTAATTATATCATCACTTACCTGTTAAATTATTATTCAATTTTACTCTCATTATCTTCGTCTACAAGAAATTACTTCACTGATCATCCTTACAATATAATTTCATATTAAATAATTAAACTCAATGATCACTAAATCTGCTACTCTTACCTATACTATTATTTTGATATCTTTTATTATGTCGGGATTATACAACTAATAAAAATTATAGTTGGTGATAAATTACAATGTGGCCTTTATATGAAAACGCAGAGAGATAGAAGAATAAATTGAATGAAAATAACTATAGAAATATCTTATTTTCTAATGTAATAAAAAATACCACTGAGATAAATATAATAAAATAATCGATTCGAATTTGAATTCATTAGTATTGTTAAAGGGAATATCCTAAGATGAATCATTCTTGGACTATTGTTCCATAACTTAATATATTTTAGTAATATAATGAAATGAAAATAAAATTAGATGATCTACTTTAGTAAATAAATCATCGAGCCTCATCTTGATAGATAAATTTCCCCTAAAAAATAATTATTTTAGGTACCTTTCATTCATCATCAAACAAAACTATTTTTGTGTGTATCTCATTTTCAAAAACCCATATGAATGATAAATTGATTCTACAAAATCTCCGTTTCAAATTATTTTTTAAAACATTAAAATATATTCATTAGAATGTCATGTAATTTAAAAATTGTTTAGTGAACAAATAGACTTATTATCTTGAGGATTTTTCATTGAATATAGAATACTAGTGTTCATAGTTTCTTCACTAAATTCCCTTAACAGTGATACTTTATTAACATTTATGATGTATTAGAATTATTAAGAAAGGAACAAAAAAAAATATAGGGGAATGAGACTTACCACTTTCTTCTTCTATGTTTTGAATGTAAAAGTTAGCATAGAAAGTTAATCATTTAATTATTTCTTGAATGTCCACTAAAACTCCATCTGGGTAGGTATTGGTTTGGTTGGATAACTATATAAGCACCTTATTTTTAGTGTGTTCACCAATCTATAGGGAAGAATAAATTGACTATTTCATGGAATTAACTGATCCTCTGAATTAAAACAATGCATTAGTAAATGTTATTTGTCATCTAGTTCAAGGGATAGTGAAAGTACCTCGATCATGAAATTTCTAAGGAAATATTGTGCTAAATATAGAAAATAATTTTCTACCAAAACATACCATATCATTTAATTTATGTTTTATATTCTTGGTATACATCATTTAAGATATATTAAATACATAGGGATTTGGTTGATGGCCTCTATTAAAGGGATTTTTATCACAACACCCTTGAATATTTCCAATACATATAATTTTAATTTATAATCATTAGTTTAGTTGGTTGGGTTTATCCTAGAAGGGGATGAAGGGTGGGGTGATTTAGGTAATCTGTATTGGTGTTTCCCTTTTTACTTCTTCACTGGTTATGTCACCAAGGGGTTCTTCTCTTCAATTTCCATTTTAGGGACATATTATTCATGTTACATGGGTGATCCACTAACAATTCCAGTTTCCATGGGGTATTTTCACTAATAATTACCTCCTTGAAACAAATATTTTCATTTGGGATTGGAATTTATATCAAATGAATTTTACAAGAGCATCAATTTACCATTTTATTGGGGGTAGAAATGATTTTTCCAAACGATCCTTTTGGATTCCTCAACACTAATCCATGAATTTTTCAAATAGTCTATTAGATGGTTTGTTACTACAAATGCTATTTTATATGCATATTTATTTAGGGTTCTTTATTATGAACATATTGATATCTTTTGAATGGTTGAGATGCATTCCTTTTAATGTGTGGATCTAGAAATGATTATGAATGTCCTATTATAAAAGTATCATTTGAGGTTATTGGTTTTCAACACCATATAGGATGCTTGAGTACTCATTAAATCCATAGTTTTTAATTCGTTGTTGTTAGAAAAATATCTGGTACACATATTCAAAATATTTATTTACATGGACTTTAGTATATCCATTTTTGTAATGATCCCTGGAGTGGAAAATCTATCACACTAATGGGGGTATTGTAGGTGATAATTACTTGAATATGTTCAGTGAGGGATATCTCACAAGAGAGTTTAGTTCTAAATTTTTTATTTCAAGTAAAGGAGAGTTAGAAATTTTGAATCACAAACTCCTATAATTATATATATTGTGATGAGTCGTTTATAATTGTGGTAAATATCCTTTATTAACTCTAGAAATTCATGCGGTTATTATATTTCTTAGTGTTAATCTAGAGAAATAATACAACGGGATTCCTTCAATGAACATAAATGCTTGGTATGATAATACCATAAAATTATGACATTTAATAGGATAATGTGGGAAGGATAATCTCAACATCTTTATTCCCTCATAAAACACATATGGAGTTTCTGTACATTATTTTTCTATTAAATATATCTCTATTATAAAATGGGTACATTGTAATGAGGAGAAGAACTTATTGATAATGTACTTTATGTAAAATTAAATGTGGTGACAATCCATGATGAATACAATAAAGACATTATTTGGTTAATCCATCAAAGGAAAATATAAAAAACATTCTATTGGACTAATATTTTTTTAAATCATTTGGTTTTGAAATTATTATAAAAAATTACCAAAATCTATCTTCTGTTGATTGGGATCCTCTCCTATTTATTTATGAAACCAAGGTATAAGTTAAATCATTCCATATTTTAAATCAATATAAAATTTATTTTTTGTTTATTAGAGATGATAAATATAGATAAAATTAAGAATATATAGTTTAATAAAATATCTATTCAAATAAACTAAATTATCTAATATATGTCCAATACCTATAGTATCTCTAATAGAGGAAGAATATGAGGATTCATAATTTTTCATGGGGACTATAACAAAACATCTTTCCTCCATTCAATAATATTTATATTCCTGATTATTGGTAGAATAGTTCTCTCAACCTCTTTCTCAAAACCAATGAGTTAACATCAACTAAATCTAGTCATGTTTCAAAATAATTTCAAACAAAACTGTCATGAACCGAATCTGGCCACCACCATTAACGACACGAAACCCAGCCCATGGCAAGCCCAAAGGTCATTCCCTATCCCCACCAGCTGGCACAAGTTCCCAGGTATCAAAAAATCTTGTTTGGGAATGATTTACCCGAGTATGAAAGCATAAAACCAAAAAAAATCAATAATTAGAATCTAAAATTTTCATGCTAAACAATTCATAACAAAACCAGATCTGAATAGACTTTTTTAAATACACTACAAGTTGTCCAAATGAAAATAATTACAACAAAAAGACATCCCCATGGACTCCACAGGACAAGGGGGTCTTCATCTGCAAGCATTCTCCAAACTCCACCCAAGCGATGGGTACTAACACCCTGAACAACCATACCCTTATCCTTACCTTTACCTGAGTCAAGAATAAGAAATTATATTTACACCCAATGGGTGTAATTAGGGTGTGATCCTAATCCCCATAGGATACCACCATATGATTCCAATGAGCATGCAATACCATGTGGACAAAACAAGCAATTTCAATACACAAGGTGAAACAATGTTAAAATTCCATGAAATGCAACATTCAAATGAAAACAGTTTTCAATCAGATAATTTCAGAATATTAACAAATTAAAATAAAAATGTTAGCTACTATAATGTACTTCCAAACACACCCTAGTATATTGGTAAATACCACACATCCAATGATCCACAAAATTGGGAACACCCCTAGGCACTAGGCTGTGTCGGGCCCTATGTACCCCATACCTCGGTGTAAAGTATCCATAAAAAATCCATTCTCATGCATGAGACACTATTATGGGACATACCCATAACCTAGTGGTACCCTAAACATAATCCACATAGTTTAGTTATAGCTGCCGTTATCCAAATGCTATGTGAAACTGGGACAAAACCCATCTGTTCCACTAGTCGTACTAGTACAAATCTGCCCCACCTAGGTACCTGATATTCCCCTTTTGTGCTCAAACAATTTCAGAAAAAAACATCCCTTTTCATATAAAATATCACTAAAGGTCTCAAACAAATAGTATATTAGCTAAACACATTTTATACCATTTAAAACGCACAATAAAATATTTTGACTTTCAATAAAACAACCTCTCAAAATATCACATTGTTTTTCACCCAAAGCTCTTTAAAATATCAACTTTTCACACTATGTGAACAGATGTAAATCATCAAAACAAAATTTCAGTTCAATAATCTTTAATGAAAACAACAATTCATTTTTGGGTCATCCCAATGTGAACCAATAAATTATATCTTTTAAAACCCGCCATTTTCACACAAACATGGCACTTAAACCCCAATTGCTTCCCAAACACAATTTAAACAAAATTTCTCAGCAACAAAGGATAATAATAAACATTCAAAACATGATTTTTAGTCCTAATACAGTTCAATAAAATCAACTAAGTAATTATAGGTCAACCCAAAATGAACCAATAAAAGATTTGTATGAAAACCCGCCAATGTCACAAAAAATTGGAACTTAAAATTCATTTGCTTTATAAATGAAACTAAAACCAATTTTTACCGAAACATTAAAATGCAATAAACATTAAATTACCATTAATGTAAAGACCCGCAAATTTCAAGGAAATTTTTTTCTTAATTTTCTTTGGAATTTTACAAGAGCGCAGCTTCAGACGGCACCTGATTCCGAGGCCCGGTGTGCCCGGAATCAATTTCCGAAGTTTGGCTCGGGTACGTTCAGTGAACGGACGAGCGGGTTTTTCTATATTTTGAACCGGTGCCCGGAATCAAATTCTGGGGGCACCGATGAAATCGCAGCGCCGGTATTTGCTTAGAAACGCCTCTTCCGGAGTTGCGTTTGCTCAGACGTGGTTTTTAAATTTTGCGGCTTTAAGTCAGAAATAAAATAAATTTGTGAGACAACTTTATTTTATTTCACTTAAACTGCTTGGAAGCCATTTAAAGTCACTTAAAGGCGGCTTGAACTGAGTTGAACTGGATAGGATGCTATCCAGAAATGTCCTACCCCTTGGTAGGATATTTGTGCGGTGGGACCCCCACGAGCCCCGCCGTTTCTTTCGCTAAGTAACGCACCCGCGAAAACCCGTCAAAGTAACTGAAAAGTCAACCGACGCGTTTTCTTTAATTCTTAACAGACCATTTAATTGGGCGGTTTATTTCGTGAATTAAATGGACTGTTTCTTCGTGAATTAATTGGGTCGTTACTTATGCGTTTTACGTTTGTTGGCAAAATAATAAAATAGACAAACTTGTCTATTTTGGAGGATTGCTATCGTTGTGCAATTCCTCTGAGCCTCCACCCTCTCCGCGAAGAACGCGAAGAACGCGAAGAACGCGAAGAACGCGAAGAACGCCGGAACCGGAATCC
Source organism: Viscum album (assembly GCA_963277665.1). Classification (NCBI taxonomy): domain Eukaryota; kingdom Viridiplantae; phylum Streptophyta; class Magnoliopsida; order Santalales; family Viscaceae; genus Viscum; species Viscum album. The sequence continues at coordinate 144,046,384 of OY728126.1, read as the reverse complement.
GACGACGCACGATCCGCGATGTCAACAGCTTTTCCGCGACCTTCTTCTTCTTCTTCTTCGGTGCCTCTTCTTCCGCGGCGAACCTGCGATCGGCGGTTAAAGGTGAGAATCGAAACTTCTAAATTCTCCCTTCTTAATTTCGATAACAACGGATTTAATTAATTAAATCTGTTTGTTCTTGATCCGGAGATTGGCGACGCGACGCCGGATACCGCGACGACGCGACGATCTCCTTCTTCCGCGACGAGCGATTCCGCGACGACCTCTCGTCCGACGACGACTTCGAGGTAGGGATTTATTTTGGAAAAGTTACCCCTTTTAAATTTTCTCGTGAACGTTCTTGAAAATTTAAAAAGCCGGTTTCAAGCGAACAATTTTATCTTTAAATAAAATTGTTGGATCATGTGTTGATCATCTTATTTCTTTTCTCCCGTTGTTTATGATTAACGCGGAGGGAGCGGGTCTAACGAACAAGACCCGGCAACCCTCCGCCGATCTTCCCATTTTGGCGGACGACGACGAACCTGGCGGCAAGGGCAATCCGTTGTTTCCGCAGTGGAGGACGCGTCCCGGGAGGAACAATGGCGCAGACGGGAGGCAAAACGGGCCACGGAGCAACTCCGGCGGCCCGCGGAAGGAGGCGGCGGCGCCGGCGACCGGAGGCGGCGGCGCCCGGCGCGCCGCCGTGGAGATCTTCCGCCGCGGCTGAAGCCGCGGCGGCGGAGGCCGGTTCCGCGGCCGCGCGGAACCGGGAACGGACGCGGCGGCCCGGCCGCGTCCGCGTGACAGGCGGCCCCCCGCGGGGGCCGCGTTTCTCCAAATGCCGCGGGTCAAACCCGCGGCGGCGGCCTGCTCGGCCGCTCGGCCGAAGCCGAGCCGGCCGGTCCGGTCGGCCGGGCCGCGCCCAGGCCAGACCAGACCCGGCCGAGTCGGTTCGGGCCGGTTCGGGCCGGCCCGGTTCGGGCCGACCCGGTTCGGCCGACCCCAGGGGGGGGGTTCGGGCCGGGTCGCCCCGGGCCCGGAACCCCCGTTTCGGGCCCTCTTCGGTCCTTCGCCCATATCTTGGGCCTGGGACCTCCGATTGACGAACCGTCAGCGGCTACGCGATCCTTGGATCGAGACGGTCGTTTCAGTATTTTATACTCAAGGTTTCGGAAGACTTTGGGTTCGGCCGGGTTGGTTCGTACACGAAACCAACCGGGCCCTCGGAGCAGAAACGCTCATAACTTGAGCTACGGACGTCCGAACGACGTACCGTCAGCCGTGGTAGTTTCCTCTAAGTGAGACGGAACTTTTGGCATACTCCGCCCGAGGATCGGATACAGGCGGAGTACGGTCGGGTCGGTTTTTCCCTAAAAACCAACCGGGCCCCTGGGACGAAAATGCCAATAACTCTCAGACCGGGCGTCCGATTGACGCGCCGTCTGTTGCGTTGAGATCCTGTTGTCGATACGGAACTTTTGGATACATCAACTTCGGACTACGTGTCAGTTGATGTATCAGCCTCTCGGCTCGTGGAGCGGACCCTCCTAAACGAGCTCGCTTTGTGCGGGAACCCTAGCGTTGGCTGTGACTTCGACGACAGAGCATAGATCCTTCGTGGACTGTGACGACGACAGAGCAGAGATCCTTCATGGACTGCGACGACGGCAGAGCAGAGATCCTTCGTGGACTGCGGCGACGACTGTGCAGAGATCCTCAGTGGACTGCGTCGACTACTGCACTCAGCGATCCTACGTGGATCAGTGCTACAGGTTCTGTGTGAGCCCGATCCTATGTGGGTCCTTACTACCGGTTCTGTGTGAGCCACTGCCTACAGGTTCTGTGTGAGCCCGATCCTGTGTGGGTCTTCTGCGGGGGTTAGTACCTATCGATCCTTCGTGGGTCCGACGACTTAGACGGATCAGTGATCGTCTTTGACGTCATCTGAAAAAGTAAACCTGGTTGAGCTGAATCTTATGTAACTCTCCTTTGTGGATTGTGTTGAACTATCCTTTGTGGATTTACTGTTTACTCTCCTTGTGGATTTGAGTCTTGCTTTCCTTTGTGGATTGAATTGTTCTCGAGCTCGTGAGCAGAGCTAGAAATGGGGACTTATGTATATGTATGGGCATATACCTAAGTCGAGTCAGATGTTACTTCGTGATTGCATCTTTCTTTTGTGCTATATCCTTTGTGGATTTCGGGAGACCTTCGGGGGTCTCGAGGTCCTTACTGAGTAGCTTGTACTCACCCCTGCACGGGCTATGCCCGCACCTTGTTGTGTTGGTTGCAGACGACGGACAGCGCTGATCACGGTTGGGGCGTGGAGCAGGACGGTACCTGGAGGTGGACCACTGGGCGGGACGTACTCGGAGCGGACGTGGGACCCGAGGAGCCTGGAGGCTATCTGTACCCACCCTTCAGGTGGGATTGCCAGTGGACGACACGAGGCCGCCGTCTTTTCTTCAGTTGCTGTACTTTACTTTTCAGTTGTACTTTACAGTTGGGCTTGTATTCCGGCCCCCTTTACTTTTCTGCACTTTACTTTCTGCTTGCTGACTCTGTGTGGTTGTTACTTATAAAGGCAATGCCTTCCTTGTTTACTGGGATTTTACGCCTTGGTGCTAGCCGCCAGCCCCTGGCCTATGGAAGGCGGGCTTGGGGTAGTCACGGCACGGGCCCCGAGGACGGGTCGTGACAAATTGGTATCAGAGGTGGTCGGTTCTACCGCAAACTCTGATCGTCCTTTCTTTCTATATGAAGCAATATTGTTTAGTGTATTGAGTGTGGTTATCAGTTCAGGGAGCCCAGTGTTGGTGCGGCGGCCGACGTATCCGTACACCAGGACCCTGACTCCTGATTTCCGACTTAATGCTTGAAAACATTGATTGCGTGTGTGTTTCAAGTTTTCCTTGTGATTACTTGTGCCAGCTCACCAGGTATACTGTTCTGACTGTGGTGCTCTTGTTCTCCTTTTCAGGATGGCCCCGCGACGACAGCCAGCTAGGGTTCCGAGTGTAGGGCGCGACGGCAGCCCACCGAGCGACGAGGCCTCGGTGCAGGGCCCTTTGCCAGCTGTGGCACCGGCGGTAGCTTTACCCGCCGAGCCACCGATGCTTCCAGTACCAGACGCTGACGATGCACGTCGCCTCAGGGCACTGCACGAGTTTCAGGGCCAGCGACCGCCCAGGTTTCGCGGTGAGGCGGACCCCCAGGCCGCCGAGGACTGGCTAGAGGCGGTGGTGCGGACCTTTAGGCTAGTGAGGACACCAGCGGATCTCATGGTGATTCTCGCAGCGAGCCTCCTGCAGGCGGCGGCAGGACGATGGTGGAGCCTGATGCTCCAGGTTCACGATGAGGCATCCTTGCTCTGGGCGGACTTCGAGAGCCTCTTCCGCTCTGAGTTCGTCCTGGCCACCCTCCGAGCGGTGCGCATCCAGGAGCTTCTCCAGCTGCGCCAGGGCAGCATGACGGTCGCTCAGTACGCGGCGAGGTTCACTGACCTATCTCGCTACTCGACCGACATGGTACGGGACCCCTTCTTCCGGGCCCGGACCTTCGAGCAGGGCTTGCGACAGGAGATTCGGGCGTCGCTGATCTCCCTCAGCATTCCGACCCAGGCGGGAGTGCTGGAGCGAGCCCTCCTGATCGAGAGCTTCCTGGCAGAGCCTTCTTCAGCGGCGAGACCTAGCACAGGGCGGCAGGTAGCTGAGTCTTCGGCAGCAGGTAGCCGACGGATGACTCACGGGTCCAGGCAGACCAGACCCCCACGCAGACGGCCTCAGGACACCGGCTCAGCAGTACGAGGCACACAGCGGAGTGCCAGCCTTTCGAGAGCCAGGCTGTGCTACTCTTGCGGCGGGCAGGGTCACATGGCTCGTGACTGCCCGACTCGCCGATCAGAGGAGCAGCAGACGGTGGAGGGGCCACCCAGGCAGAGGCAGAGGGTCGACCGTGGCGGTCCGCAGGGAGGAGGCGGACGAGGCCGAGGAGCTGGCCGAGCAGCGGGTGGTGGGCGACGCTTCCAGGCTCTACCCCCACCACCACCAGGAGGGCCACCTCGACCACAGGGAGCTGGCGGGCGGGGACAAGCCCAGCTCCAGGCAGTGGAGGCCTACGACCCCGACTTGCCAGAGATGATTCGAGGTACGATCTGTGTCTATTCCACCCTTGCTGCAGTACTTATAGACACATGAGCGAGTCACTCTTTCATAGCCTCTGCCCTTGTTCGGAGCTCGGAGATTCCGACTGAGCCGTTGGCTCGATCCTTACGGCTAGAGACTCCTACGGGAGCAGACTCGACGATTACGCACTGGTGCCGGCAGTGTGAGCTTACTCTAGGAGGCGAGAGCTTCGGCTGGGATCTCCTTGTAGCGGCGTCGAGGCCTTACGACGTCATCTTGGGCATGGATTGGCTATCCACGGTTCATGCCCAGATCGACTGTTTTAGGCGCAAGGTGCGATGTGTTCGTACCGACGGGAGCAGGTTTACCTTCACCGGCGAGAAGGGAACCTTTGCAGCACAGGATGGACTTCCGCGGAGGAGAGTGCAGCCTATCTCTCATCAGTTGGCTAGCCTCATCCTAGGATCAGTGGACGTGCGCAGTCCGGCTTTTCCTGCAGTGGTGGACCAGTACGTAGACGTCTTTCCCGACGATGTTCCAGGGCTACCTCCTCATAGAGAGGTAGACTTTTACATCGACTTGTACCCCGGGACAGCCCCGATATCTACTCCAGCATATCAGATGGCCCCCGCCGAGCTTCGGGAGCTGCGGGTACAGTTGGAGGACTTGCAGAGAAAGGGGTTTATCCGACCCAGTGTTTCACCTTGGGCTTCCCCGATTTTGTTCGCCAAGAAGGCGGACGGGAGCTTGCGACTATGTGTCGACTATCGTCGCCTGAATCAGGTGACGGTGAGGAACAATTATCCGCTGCCACGGATTGATGACCTCTTCGATCAGCTCAAGGGAGCGCGGTGGTTCTCGAAGATAGACCTCCGGTCAGGCTATCATCAGCTCAGAGTCCGAGACGAGGACGTGCAGAAGACGGCCTTCAGGTGTCGGTATGGCCATTATGAGTTCTTGGTTATGCCGTTCGGCGTAACCAATGCTCCAGCAGTGTTCATGAGCCTCATGAACAGGATCTTCCAGCCATACCTCGACCGTTTTGTCGTGGTCTTCATTGACGACATTTTAGTATACTCGACGACTGAGGAGGAGCATGCCTACCACCTGCGAGTTGTGCTAGACACGCTCCGAGAGCACCAGCTTTATGGCAAGCTCTCAAAATGCCAGTTCTGGTTACGTGAGGTCCATTTCTTGGGACACGTCATCTCTGAGGAGGGAGTTGCAGTGGATCCCGCGAAGATCGAGGCAGTGCTAGCTTGGGAGCCACCCAAGAGCGTGACAGAGGTGCGGAGCTTCTTGGGCCTAGCCGGATACTATCGGAGATTCGTGCCAGACTTCTCCAGAGTTGCGGCACCACTCTCAGCGTTGACGAAGAAGGGGAAACCCTTCGTGTGGTCAGACAGATGTCAGCAGAGCTTCCAGGAGCTGAGACAGAGATTGACCAGCGCACCTATCTTGAGGTTGCCTGAGGAGGGAGTTGGATACGTAGTTTACTGCGACGCATCAGGGACTGGGCTCGGGTGCGTCCTGATGCAGGAGCGGGCCGTGATCGCCTACGGATCACGTCAGTTGAGGCCGCATGAGCAGAACTACGCCACTCATGACCTGGAGTTAGCAGCAGTGGTCTTCGCTCTGAAGACTTGGCGGCACTATCTGATGGGCGAGCGCTTCACAGTCTTTTCTGACCACCAGAGTCTCAGGTATATCTTCTCTCAGAAGGACCTGAACCTGAGACAGCGGAGATGGCTTGAGTTCCTCCAGGACTATGACTTTGAGATAGTCTATACTCCTGGGAAGGGGAACGTGGTAGCCGATGCCCTCAGCAGGAGGACGGGCATTCAGCTGCTTGAGGAGGCGACGGAGCAGCTAGACTCCTTGCAGATATCCTTCGTGGATAGAGACGGAGCAGCCTTTCTTCAGTCTCTCACAGTCTCTCCTCCACTTCTACAGCGGGTCAGAGAGGCTCAGCGTGAGGACACTGACTGTGAGACCCGGCGTGCACTGATATCCTCAGGTCAGGCGCCTGATGGTTTCTCCCTTGGAGCAGAGCGCGACATCATTTTCAGGGGGCGTACCTTCGTACCAGTTGCTTTACGAGAGGAGGTGCTGAGAGAGTTTCACACTTCTCCCTTGTCGGTACATCCCGGAGTGGCGAAAATGTACCAGGATCTCAGACGACAGCACTGGTGGCCGGGCATGAAGAAAGCTGTGGAAGAGTTCGTTTCAAGATGCCTCACCTGCCAGCAGGTGAAGGCAGAGCATCAGGTACCAGCAGGTTTGGTACAGCCCTTGGAGGTCCCGGAGTGGAAGTGGGATAGCATATCTATGGACTTCGTGACTGGACTTCCACGCACTTCCAGAGGTCACGACTCCATTTGGGTGATTGTCGACCGACTCACCAAGTCGGAACACTTCTTACCCATCAGAGAGCAGGGCTCAGTGGAGAGCTTGGGACGTCTTTACGTCCAGGAGATCGTACGGCTTCACGGTGTGCCATCATCTATCGTCTCCGATCGAGATGCTCATTTCACTTCCCGGCTTTGGAAGGGGTTGCAGGAGGCGTTCGGGACGCGGCTCCATCTGAGCACAGCCTTCCACCCTCAGACGGATGGTCAGACGGAGAGGACCATACAGACACTCGAGGACATGCTCCGTGCATGTGTTCTCGACTTTGGTCGCAGCTGGGAGGACCACCTACCCTTGGTGGAGTTCACGTACAACAACAGCTACCACTCCACCATCGGGATGGCACCATACGAGGCGTTGTACGGCAGACCCTGCAGATCACCGTTGTGCTGGACAGACCCTGGGGAGTCAGCACTCGTGGGACCAGAGATGGTCCGAGCCACGACAGAGAAGGTCCAGATCATCCAGGAGAGGATGAGGACAGCTCAGAGCCGGCAGAAGTCATATGCTGACAGGAGGCGGAGGCCACTAGAGTTTGAGGATGGCGACCACGTCTTTTTGCGTGTCTCACCTCGACGTGGTTTACGGAGGTTTGGCCGAGGCGGCAAGTTGTCTCCACGCTTCATCGGGCCTTTCCAGGTCCTCAGCAGGATAGGAGAGGTGGCTTATCGCCTGGCTCTACCACCTCAGTTGCACCGGGTGCACGACGTCTTCCACGTGTCTCAGCTGAGGAGATACGTGCACGACCCGACGCACATCATCGACTTTGGGGAGCTGGACGTGGACGATGGGGCGACTTTTTCGGAGGTCCCAGTGGAGATCGAGGATCGACAGGAGCGGGTCCTACGTGGGCGGTCGATTCCTCTTGTGCGCGTCAGATGGCAGCACGGGAACCTCCAGGAGAGCACTTGGGAGCGGGAGGCTCAGATGCGTGCTCAGTACCCCCATTTGTTCCCCTAGTTTTTGATGTATCTTTACGGGGACGTAAAGCCCTGAGGTGGGAGTAATGTAAAGACCCGCAAATTTCAAGGAAATTTTTTTCTCAATTTTCTTTGGAATTTTACAAGAGCGCAGCTTCAGACGGCACCTGATTCCGAGGCCCGGTGTGCCCGGAATCAATTTCCGAAGTTTGGCTCCGGTACGTTCAGTGAACGGACGAGCGGGTTTTTCTATCTTTTGAACCGGTGCCCGGAATCAAATTCTGGGGGCACCGATGAAATCGCAGCGCCGGTATTTGCTTAGAAACGCCTCTTCCGGAGTTGCGTTTGCTCAGACGTGGTTTTTAAATTTTGCGGCTTTAAGTCAGAAATAAAATAAATTTGTGCGACAACTTTATTTTATTTCACTTAAACTGCTTGGAAGACACTTAAAGTCACTTAAAGGCGGCTTGAACTGAGTTGAACTGGATAGGATGCTATCCAGAAATGTCCTACCCCTTGGTAGGATATTTGTACGGTGGGACCCGCACGAGCCCCGCTGTTTCTTTCGCTAAGTAACGCACCCGCGAAAACCCGTCAAAGTAACTGAAAAGTCAACCGACGCGTTTTCTTTAATTCTTAACAGACCATTTAATTGGGTGGTTTATTTCGTGAATTAAATGGACTGTTTCTTCGTGAATTAATTGGGTCGTTACTTATGCGTTTTACGTTTGTTGGCAAAATAATAAAATAGACAAACTTGTCTATTTTGGAGGATTGCTATCGTTGTGAAATTCCTCTGAGTCTCCACCCTCTCCGCGAAGAACGCGAAGAACGCGAAGAACGCGAAGAACGCGAAGAACACCGGAACCGGAATCCGACGATGCACGATCCGCGACGTCAACAGCTTTTCCGCGACCTTCTTCTTCTTCTTCTTCGGTGCCTCTTCTTCCGCGGCGAACCTGCGATCGGCGGTTAAAGGTGAGAATCGAAACTTCTAAATTCTCCCTTCTTAATTTCGATAACAACGGATTTAATTAATTAAATCTGTTTGTTCTTGATCCGGAGATTGGCGACGCGACGCCGGATACCACGACGACGCGACGATCTCCTTCTTCCGCGACGAGCGATTCCGCGACGACCTCTCGTCCGACGACGACTTCGAGGTAGGGATTTATTTTGGAAAAGTTACCCCTTTTAAATTTTCTCGTGAACGTTCTTGAAAATTTAAAAAGCCGGTTTCAAGCGAACAATTTTATCTTTAAATAAAATTGTTGGATCATGTGTTGATCATCTTATTTCTTGTCTCCCGTTGTTTATGATTAACGCGGAGGGAGCGGGTCTAACGAACAAGACCCGGCAACCCTCCGCCGATCTTCCCTTTTTGGCGGACGAGGACGAACCTGGCGTCAAGGGCAATCCGTTGTTTCCGCAGTGGAGGACGCGTCCCGGGAGGAACAATGGCGCAGACGGGAGGCAAAACTGGCCACCGGAGCAACTCCGGCGGCCCGCGGAAGGAGGCGGCGGCGCGGGTCGCCGGCGCGGCGGCGCCGGCGACCGGAGGCTGCGGCCGGTTCCGCGGCCGCGCGGAACCGGGAACGGACGCGGCGGCCCGGCCGCGTCCGCGTGACAGGCGGCCCCCCGCGGGGGCCGCGTTTCGCCAAATGCCGCGGGTCAAACCCGCGGCGGCGGCCTGCTCGGCCGCTCGGCCGAAGCCGAGCTGGCCGGTCCGGTCGGCCGGGCCGCGCCCAGGCCGGACCGGACCCGGCCGAGTCGGTTCGGGCCGGTTCGGGCCGACCCGGTTCGGCCGACCCCAGGGGGGGTTCGGGCCGGGTCGCCCCGGGCCCGGAACCCCCGTTTCGGGCCCTCTTCGGTCCTTCGCCCATATCTTGGGCCTGGGACCTCCGATTGACGAACCGTCAGCGGCTACGCGATCCTTGGATCGAGACGGTCGTTTCGGTATTTTATACTCAAGGTTTCGGAAGACTTTGGGTTCGGCCGGGTTGGTTCGTACACGAAACCAACCGGGCCCTCGGAGCAGAAACGCTCATAACTTGAGCTACGGACGTCCGAACGACGTACCGTCAGCCGTGGTAGTTTCCTCTAAGTGAGACGGAACTTTTGGCATACTCCGCCCGAGGATCGGATACAGGCGGAGTACGGTCGGGTTGGTTTTTCCCTAAAAACCAACCGGGCCCCTGGGACGAAAATGCCAATAACTCTCAGACCGGGCGTCCGATTGACGCGCCGTCTGTTGCGTTGAGATCCTGTTGTCGATACGGAACTTTTGGATACATCAACTTCGGACTACGTGTCAGTTGATGTATCATCCTCTCGGCTCGTGGAGCGGACCCTCCTAAACGAGCTCGCTTTGTGCGGGAACCCTAGCGCTGGCTGTGACTTCGACGACAGAGCAGAGATCCTTCGTGGACTGCGACGACGACAGAGCAGAGATCCTTCGTGGACTGCGACGACGGCAAAGCAGAGATCCTTCGTGGACTGCGGTGACGACTGTGCAGAGATCCTCAGTGGACTGCGTCGACTACTGCACTCAGCGATCCTACGTGGATCAGTGCTACAGGTTCTGTGTGAGCCCGATCCTATGTGGGTCCTTACTACCGGTTCTGTGTGAGCCACTGCCTACAGGTTCTGTGTGAGCCCGATCCTGTGTGGATCTTCTGCGGGGGTTAGTACCTATCGATCCTTCGTGGGTCCGACGACTTAGACGGATCAGTGATCGTCTTTGACGTCATCTGAAAAAGTATACCTGGTTGAGCTGAATCTTATGTTACTCTCCTTTGTGGATTGTGTTGAACTATCCTTTGTGGATTTACTGTTTACTCTCCTTGTGGATTTGAGTCATGCTTTCCTTTGTGGATTGAATTGTTCTCGAGCTCGTGAGCAGAGCTAGAAATGGGGACTTATGTATATATATGGGCATATACCTAAGTCGAGTCAGATGTTACTTCGTGATTGCATCTTTCTTTTGTGCTATATCCTTTGTGGATTTCGGGAGACCTTCGGGGGTCTCGGGGTCCTTACTGAGTAGCTTGTACTCACCCCTGCACGGGCTATGCCCGCACCTTGTTGTGTTGGTTGCAGACGACGGACAGCGCTGATCACGGTTGGGGCGTGGAGCAGGACGGTACCTGGAGGTGGACCACTGGGCGGGACGTACTCGGAGCGGACGTGGGACCCGAGGAGCCTGGAGGCTATCTGTACCCACCCTTCAGGTGGGATTGCCAGTGGACGACACGAGGCCGCCGTCTTTTCTTCAGTTGCTGTACTTTACTTTTCAGTTGTACTTTACAGTTGGGCTTGTATTCCGACCCCCTTTACTTTTCTGCACTTTACTTTCCGCTTGCTGACTCTGTGTGGTTGTTACTTATAAAGGCAATGCCTTCCCTGTTTACTTGGATTTTACGCCTTGGTGCTAGTCGCCAGCCCCTGGCCTATGGAAGGCGGGCTTGGGGTAGTCACGGCACGGGCCCCGAGGACGGGTCGTGACAATTAACACAACAATCTAATTCACAAAAATTTCACGCACAATGGAATCACCTTCCAAAGTAACAAAAACCCATGAATCTCTGTACGAAAATCAAATCGCATCCCCACCACACTAAAAGAGACCTATATCCAACCTAAAACCACAAGAATTGGCCAAGATAGCCCAAATTTAAACCCTAGGTTCAATAACCTAGTTTCTAGAAATTATTAAACTCAATTATAAGTGAATAAACCCTAATAACAATGAATAAAACCCCAATTAATTTGAAATAGGAATGTAAAGGACTCATTTACTTGAAGTATCTTTAAGTAATCACTTCAAAAATCAAGTAGATGAAATTAAAAATATCCAAATTTCATGGTTCTTTTGAACTAGATTTATCAGGTTATTTAGGAGCTGGAATGAACTAATCATATTGAGAATTGAGAGAGTTATAAAAGAAAGACGTTACCTCTTCAAATATGGACAATTTGAGGGATCTTATTATGTTTAGCACTAAATCGGGATTAAAAATTTCTACAAGGAGTGTGGAGAGAATTTAGACCCTTGAATGGGTTCACTGGTCTTGTGTGAGACTGGGAATCCCCGAAAAAGCCCAAAAATTGAATAAGTTATAACATAAACAAAATACATTTTTAAAACATGAATTGGGATTTCGGGCAGGCCCAACCCCTTAGACAAAAACCCAAATAAACCTTGGTTATGGATTTACAAAGGCACCAAATTGATTTACCGCCATTTTAACCCACATTAAATCTAGTTTTGGTCACTTTTATATGTTCTATTTTTCAAAATAAAATTCTTATTTATAATAGGCACATCAAAATATAGTTTAGGTTAATTTATGGTATTTCTCTGATAAAATTAATTTTTTAATCAATGGTGAAAATTACTGTATTTTAATTCCAAACTACCTTTTAATGTTATTTATTTATATGGATATATAATATTTTTAATTAGTTTTAAAGTTTAATTTGATTATTTGTTTACCATTTAATTCAATTTTTTCCATAAGAAGTAATTTCCCCATGAAATTTTACATAAAAAAGTTTCAATCATTTGATAGTTATTATTTCTTAAAAACATGTTTTTTTGTTTTGACGACGGGAAATAATTTTTATTTTATTTAATCCAATTATATGTTTTGAATTTGAAAAAATGGATAACATATTTGGAATCAAGAGGTCCAAATTTTTTAAATATTTAACTTTTATTTTTTATAGACTTTAAATATTTACATCAGTAAATATTTTATCTACCATGGTTAAAAGGTAAATCTGGTAAATAAGGGTAAACAAATAAAATTATAATGATATTAAATTACCCAAAATTTCCTATTCCTATTTATTGATACATGTCGGACCATGGGAATCCTTGGGTCTGTTTTGGGACCCCATAAAGCTATATAGTAGGGATAATGACACTTTATATTAATTAATTTAAAGTAATGACAAAAATGAATTAAACATATTTCTTTTAGTAAATAAATTTTTACATGGGGTTATGTATGTTATATCTTCTACAATAAATATTAATATTAAATCTAGAAAATTTCATACATCATGGTTTTTTATAATTTTTAGAAATCAATTAAATAAAATTATTTATGACACAATAAGGATCCAGTGTTTACTTGATTAATGAATGATTTAAATTATTAAGACTATAATGATTAATATAATATACATACCCTGTCCAATTATTATTGGATGATTTTATTTCAAACATGAGTCAACTAATATTCTTCTTTAATGAGTTTTTTGTCTTTATAAACCAAGAATCATTATATAATAAAATAATATTTTCAAACATTCCTATAGAGCCCCTCCTCCACCTTATAAAAAACCCTCACTTCTAACCAATTCCTCACACTTCTCAAGCCTCTTAACACGTCTAAACACATCCAAAATAAGATCTAATGATCCATCTATTCCACCTAGAAACCTTACCTTTGGAATAAGACACTTCATGTAAACCGTTTGGTTCAAACCAAAAGGAGATAAACAATTTAAAGGTAACATGTTGTCTTATGATCTTTTAATTTTTTTTTACTTCTCCAAAGCCCATAATTTCGTTTTATTAGTTTCTTTTATAATAGATCCAGTATCCTAAATATAATAGTATGTCATTATGATATGTATTACAACTACACCTACACACACGTTCGTCTAATGGGTAAAGAACATTCTTTAACTGTGTATGGAGAAATGATGCCTCACAAAATGATGATACTTCAATATTCTCATTAAACCTTTCATAGTGGCCATTATGATAAAACTATAATTATATATGATATATAATATCTTTACTTTTTTCTATGCTTCTATAATTTTTAATACCTTTCTGCTTTCTAATATGTGTAAATGGTGGTTGTGTTTGTTGAAGATATTTTGGATATTTCTAAAAGTAAAGAGGACTATGAAATTCATTTAAGGGATGTCGTGCATACCTTAAAAAATAAATGGGAAATTCGACATGTGTGAGTTTTGGTTACAAAAAAAATCATTTCTTAGCCACATGGTTTCAAAAAATGGAATAATATTTGATCATGCTGAAACAAAATTAGTTAAATAATGGCCAAGACCAACAAATATAACCAAGATCCATTGTTTTCTTTTTTGTGAAGGTTATTACCAGAGGTTTTTTGAGAATTTTTCTCGGTTATCAAGACCATAAAATATGATAAGCTGAAAAGTTGTTAAGTTTATCTAGACAAAAAAATATGATGATGTTTTTCAGGAATTGAAAATAATATTGGTAGATGATCCAGTTATAGCACTAAATTTCAGAAATGGTGAGTTTGTTATCTATAGTGATGATTTGTTGAAAAAACATGGTTGAGTCTTTATGTAGAATGATCGGGTAATTGCTTATGCTTCATGTCAGTTGAAACATCATTTTTTAAATTAACCTACACATGATTGGTAATTAGATTCTATTGTTTTTGCATTAAAATTTTGGAGACATCATTTGTATGGATTAAAATGTGAAATATATAATGACGATAAATTTTTGAAGTATATATTCACTTAGAAATAATTGAACATGAGATAGAAGAGATAGTTGTAATTAATCAAGGATTATGATTTCACAATACATTACCATCTGGGATATGCAAATAAATTGGATGATTTTTGAGTCATAAAACTAATGCTACATTAACCTTGATACTTTTGGAAGAAGAAACAATGATTAATGATTTGATGAATTTTGGCATAAATGTTGTTTGTGTAGGAAATTCCTTTATTTTGTTTTAGGCATCAGTGAGATCATCCATTTCAGACATAATTAAGAAAGCGTAGAATGGAGACAGTGAGTTGCATAAAAATGCCGAGTTGGTTCAGAAGGGTATGTTTCCTGATTTTAACATTGAAAATGATTGTGTTTTGACTATTGGGAAGAGATTATGTGTGCCTTGTGATTCACAATTTAAGAATGAGTTGTTATGTTAATTCACAGTTCCCTGTTTTCAGTTCATCCTGGCTGTACTATGATGTACAGTGATCACTGGGAGCATTACTGGTGGGATAGAATGAAAAGAGATATTTCTGAATATTCTGTGAAGTGTTTGACTTGTCAAGAGGTTAAAGCAGAGTGGCTGTTTTCGAAAGGGATGCTTGATACTTTACCAGTGCAAGAGTGGAAATGGGAAAATATATCAGTGGACATTGTTGTGGGATTACCAAATACATCTCGAGGTAATAATTTAATCTGGTTTATTTTTGATTGATTGACTAAATCGACACATATCCTTCAAATTCTAGATACATTGTCTCTAGATCAACTTTCTCGGTTGTATGATAACGATAAAGTTATGTTGCGTAGAGTTCCCCTCTCCATTTTATCTGATCATGATCCCAAGTTTAGTTCAAATGTTTAGAAATGCCTTCATAAGTCATTGGGTGCAGAATTAAATGTTAGTATAGATTTTCATCCAAAATCATATGGGAAGTTAGAATGAACAATTAAAACCATAGAGGATATTCTACGTTCCTGTTCACGAGATTACCATGAATGTTGGGTCCAACAACATTAAGTGGTTGAATTTTCATATAATAACAGTTTTCATTCTAGTATACAGATATCTTCATTTGAGGCGTTATATGGAAAGCATTGTCAATCTCTAGATTTTTGGGAAAAAGTAGGTGAAAGGAAACTGATGGGACCGGAATTGGAAGAATAGATGACAGAAAAAGATCAATTAAATATGAAGCACATGAGAACATATCAAAGTAGGATGAGAAGTTATGCAGACAACAAGAGGAATCATGTTTCATTTGAAGTAGGTGATCTTCTCTTTCTCAAAGTTTCTCCATGGAAAATTGCGATGTGTTTTGATAAAAATGGAAAGTTGGGCCCGAGTTTCATTGGACCCTATGAAATCCGGGAAAAGTTGGATCGATTGCTTACAAAGTGGGTTTACCTCCATGTTTATCCTAGGTACACAATGTTTTTAATATATTAATGTTGAGAAAAGTATATGCCATATCCATATCATTTTTTGAGCCAATAGGTAGTTCAATTGGAAATAATATCTCTTATGAGGAACAAGCAGTCCAGATTCGGGACCAAAGAGAGAAAAAGTTACAGAATATGGTAATTTATCAGGTAAAAGTTTTGTGAAAAAACCACATGGTTGAAGAGGCAATGTAGGATTCTGGAAATGTTGTGAGGGATAAATACCAATTTTTATTTGATAAGTGAATAAAAATTGCGAGGACGCAATTTCCAAAAGGGTGTAAAAATGTAACATCCCAGGTAAATAAAGAATAATAAATTTTTATATTTATTTATATTTGTGAATTAAATATTAATATTACATTATAGGGGATGATGTGTTCAATGTTATACTCAATGCAAAATAATGGGTTTATTTGAAACCTTACGTTGCACACAATGTTGGGTCATAAGAAAAAATAATAATATAATATTGTTTTAAATGGTAGTTAACTCCTTATCATTTTATTAGTAAGAATGAATAGAAATATCTAAAATACGATTATATATATGTTTGTAAAATTTCATTACATTTATCCATTAAAATGTTAGAGGCTTAAAATAAGAAAGAATCTGATTTTAAGCATAAATATTGTAATATTAATTAAAAGGAAAATTTACAACCTTTTGATGGGGAACACTTTTTGAATATAGTTTTATTCACTTTTATATGTTTTATTTGAATGAAATAAAATTTTTCATTATAATAGGGACATCAAAATTAATATTGGGTAATTTTGTTTTGTATTTTTTGGATAAAAATAATTTTTAATGAATAGTTAAAAATACTGTGTTTTATTTCTAAACTGCCTTTTAATATAAATTATTTATATAGTCATATTATCATTTTAATTGGGTTTAAAGTGTAATTAGATTATTTTTTACCATTTAATTCATTGTTGTTCATTGGATGTAATTTCAATTTGAAATTGGACATAAACAAGTTTCAATCTTTTGATAGTTATTATTTCTTAAAAACATGTTTTTTGTTTTGACAATGGAAATTATTTTTAAATTTATAATTTCAACTTTTTTATTTATAATTTGTAGGAATGGATTCCATATTTGAAATCAGGAGGTTCAATTAGTGTAAATGGGTATCTTTTTTTATAGGATTTAAATGTTTACTTCAATAAATATTTTTTTAACATGGTTAAAGGGTAAATCTGGTAAATAACGGTTAAATAATAATATTATAATATTATTAAATTACCCTAACATGTTCCATATTCCTATATTTTGATACTTGTCCTACCATTGACTTCCTTGGTTCTATTTTTTGATTCCCTATAGCCACATAATATTGAAAATGACAATTTATATTATTTAATTTAAAGTAAAGACAATAATGACTTAAATATTTATCTTTTAGTAAATCAATTTTTACATGGGGTTATATAAGTTATCTCTTAGACAATAAATATAAATTGGAAAGCTAAAAAACATTCCCACTTCATGGTATTTGTTTTATAATATTTAGACATAAAAATAAAATATTTATGGCATAATAATGATGAAGTGTATACCTCATTAATGGATGATTTAAATAAAGAAGATTATAAAGATTAAAATAATATCCAAACATGTCTAATTATAATTGTAAGATTTTATTTCGAATATCATTATCCTATGATAATGAGTTTTGGACCTTTATAAATAGAGAATATTTATATAACAAAATAAATTTTTCAAATATTCCTAAGGAGCCCCTCCCACCCCTTATAAAACCCCTCAATTCTAACCGATTCCTAAAACTTTTCAAGCCCCTTGTCTCATCCAAACCCTCTCAAAATTATATATAATGATCCCTATATTCCACCTAGAAGACTTAACTTAGGTATAAGGCACGTCAAGTAAACCTTTTGGTTCAAACCAAAACGACAAACCTAATTTAAAGTAAACGTCATCTCTTAAGTTCATTTCAATTATTTAACTTTTCCAAACCCCTAAATTTTTATTATAACGTTAATTTATAACAACACTAGTATCCACAATATAATAAGATGTTTTTATGTGATTTATTCAAACTACACCTACACACACCTCTGTCTAATTGTTAAAGAACATACTGTTTCTGTGGACGGTGAACTATTTCCTCAGGACACAATGATTATTAAATCTTCTTCTACCACCTCTGATGGTGGAAATTATGATGGAACTATATTTGTATATGATATATATTATGTTTAAATTTTATCTATACTTATGTAATTTTTATACATTTATGAATTCTAATATGTGTAAACACGCTAATTTCATTTGAGGAAGTACAGACTACCTCCCCCACAAGGTGATATTATTCATTCATGACATACATTGAACGTAAAAAGAATGAAGTTAATGAAATTATGTTACATATATATTATATTATATTTTAATATAATTATAATATACCAATGTATCATTAAATTTTCATTACATTAAATATGAAATAGTCTTGAAATTATCGTTCATGTGTACGTACGACTTACCATCTCCCTGAACGGTGTATTTCATTTGTTATATCCAAATTTCATGTAATAAATAACTAAATATATATATATATATATATATACTGGATATATATGATATATATGATATTTAATTCATGAATATGATTCGGGAGAAAATATATTTTAAACTACATGGACAACTTGTAATTATAAGGAGTACATTTTTGACTCAAGTACCAAATATCGACAAAACGACCATTATTAACGTAAATGATTGAATAATATTTATACCATGGAAATACGTGATATAAAAGGAATAATAAACATGAATTTTTTTTTAAGAAAGTATAAATTAACTTTAATTTATTATTCAGGAGACTAAAGAACATATGGGTCAGTTCTGACACGAGGTAAGGGACTTCGTCTCAATCTCCATTAAATGAGGATTATTTTGTTTTATAAAGGCCTTTCTTTTATACGGTGTATATGAACCTTTGACTTTTCATTTCATTTAAAAGAAATATTTTTCTAGCAGGAGTATTACTAAATGAAAGAAATGAATGTTTCTATTTGATGTAATGAGTGACAACGACCTTTCCACCACCGCGAGTATTATTTGATCATTAGATTCCTAAACAAGAACAATGTTTTAAAAAGGTAAATATTTACCATATACTATTTTACATATTTTGGTATTGAAAAATGTTTTGATAATGGATTTATTATGTCAATATATTTAAATGATATATTTTGATTGAAATGTGGAAATGTTATCTTTCGTTTGTGTTTGTTTTCTGTGTTATGATTATGATATGGTTATTGGACATTGTTTACACATACGGGTGGTTCCGTGATAATCCTAGGGTGGGTGAGATCCAGAAATCTCCCCAATGAATTGGGTAACATGACAGAGTTAAATGTGAATGTTTCTCCTATGAGGTTTATGTAATATATTGTGATGGGAATTCGAAACGTAGGTCCATTTGTAGTTGAGATAACTACAACGTATGAATGATATGGATTCCCCAAGTTACCTTTATAATTTATGATTACTATGTGTTATTCATAAATCATATTATTTCATACAGTATGATAAAATGCTTGTGATATGTATGTATTGATGAACTAATGTATTCATTTTTTGTTTTATAACCCTTAGTGAGATTTTTATTCAAATGCCATGTTTTGAAATATGTTTCACAAGACCTAAAGATGAATAGTTTAAATGATGGGATCATGTAAAAGACATGTGGTCCAAAACAAGTGACTAGATATGACACCTTTTTTCAAGAGGTGATATTTTATGAAAAAATTAAAACTGAGTAGAAGTGTCTAGTTTGATATTTTTGAGATGTAATGTAATATTTATGGCCTAATTCTCTTTAAATATAAACCAAAAAGGATCCTCAATGTGGTTTATTTATTTAATTCAACATTATGTAATGATTAAGGTCAGGTCCTTATAGAACACACCCAACTGATGCATCCATAATCCCAACACACAACTCGAACTCTATATTGTTCATCGCTCTATACATACATATCAAATCATATGTTTTGTAAACCAAGAGGAGGAGAGAAATGTTTTGATATATGCTAGAGTGTTGTAATGGTTTTGAAGAACAGATTATGATCCTAAAATAACTTCCTCTCACTCATTTTTGAAAGAATGTTGGATAAAATAAATTGTAAATTGAAAATCATTGATTCAGAATGTGCATAAAATCTTCCCTAAGGAACACCATTTGAGTTAGTTCACTATAACTGCAGAGTTAGAGATCATAGTGGAAGAAAAGGATATAGAAACCCTGAGCAATATAAAATAAACATGATCAATGATGAAAAAAAATCTAAATATATATGTTTATATTCTAATAAATATTGGGAAAATGGATGAAAATTCAAATTTTAAAACCTAGGTTCAAATACACATATCACTAATGATGAAATAAAATATTCTTTTGTTGTTCAAAATTTCATGCCTCCTATGTGAAGTTAGCTTAGTAACTCACTTCAATCTAAGATAAATTTAATGTTCCCATAGTGTTACAAAATAGATTTTAGTGGATTTAAAATTATAAAAAGAATAGTCAATTATCACACCCCATGTAGCTTTCTAATACCAATTATTCAATTTCTACATTCTTGATAAAACTATTATGAAAATATTATAATCAAATTTCCCTTTTCTTTATTTGGGTTCAGTAGTCCTCTTGATAAAACCATTCATTTTTTATAAGTAATACATTATTTTATTTTTTTCTAATCTATATTGGTAAAAATCACTTATTAGGTGTACAATGGAATTCACCACTCACATAGCTAGTGCTTAATCATTTTAAATGCCATTGTTGAATAAATATTACCCATATTTCTTAAATTAAAAGGCCATATATGAATATATATTGATTTGGGATGCAAAGATTTTATTTTTTTAACAAAGTCTATGTTACCTAGTTTTATATTTAAAAAACATGTTTTTGTAGGACAAACATATTTTGTTAAAAAAATATATCAATATTTATATGATTAGATGAGAAAAATTCCTTATTTATCAACATACATGTTTATCTTAAGTGTTTAAAATTTTTATTTCTAACCATTATTAAAATATGTGAGAAGTTTTATGAATAAATTCTCAAGGAATATATCTTACACTTGTAATGATTCAATATCATTTCTATTTCAAGTGGAAATCAATTCACATTTTAGATGTCAGAATTTAGTTTATTTTCTGTGAAATTTATCTATTTTGATTTTATTATCTTAGGCATAAAATAATAATATTATGATTTTGATTTTGACCATGTGAAAAATACCCTTGTCTTCCCTAATGGATTTTATCATAAAAAATTGTAGCACCAAAATTAATCTAACTACATAAGTAGATTATCTAATTCAAAAGAATTTTTTACAGAGAAGTCAATGTTAGAAAGAAAAGATGGATGGGAAATTAGTAAATTCTTTTATCTTAAGAAGGTAACCCTCCAAAACGAATTATCTTATAGACATCAAAGATATTTATGTAAGAAATTTATATTAATAGAGTAATATATTATCAAATGAAATGGAATTATCTTATACAATAATTAAATTTCGAATACCTTTCTTATGTGATTCAGGAGTCAAATAACTATAGAATTTTTTTTATAAAGATTCACAATGAAATATATTATGAGAATCATATTTCCAGACATTTTCCTTACACGGATAAAGTTATATTATTAAATATTATTAGGATTATACTCCTTAATATTGGAGTTTTTTTATAAGGAAACATTTTCTTTTACATGCATCAAAAAAGGAGTCATATAAATAATGAGATATCAATTTGGACAAATAATCTTCTTCAAAATAAAGAACGGATCTGATAAATAACATTTCTATCATCTTGGATATGAAATTTCATTGGATATTTGAAAATAATGACACATGATATATAAGAGAGATTCACATCATTTTTACAATAGTTTTATGTGTTATCCATTAGGATTAACATGTTTCCTTAGGTTGAAGATCAAAATATATGATATAAATAGAAGAGTTTTTCATTACGTGTAATGTGGAGATGCATACCTAGATAGGAAATGTTGCTTGCATCGTACAACACATGATATAAAATACATTTAGTTTCTATATATTTTTAGTGCATACAAGAATATATTTGGTAATATAAGGACCTAAAGAGTTTCATATTTGAAGATACACATTTTGAATGGATGTTTCATCATCTACTATTAGTTTCCTCCTATATTTTTTTCTCTAAATTTAATCTTCATTACTATTTATTATCACTTAACGTGAGAAATATTTGTATTTATTTTTAAAATAATTGGGTTTTGGAAATCCTTATAGGATCCATGTATAATATCATAGTTTTATACCAAGTTGTTTTATTTATTAACTCACATGGTTAGACCAGAGGAAATCCACTGGTGCTAGTAGACATTACCAAGATAAAAAAGATAAGCGTTTTTAAGTGGACTTGGGGATAGTTCTTCCACAATACACTATTAATATCTTATGTTAAATATTTATGTTTCCCCCTTTATTGATTCTTATATATATTGTTATGAAAATAATATAAGTTGTTTCTCAATAAAATAGGTGTGTTTTAAGAGAAGTAAAATTCAAAGAACTCAATTTACCCTCCCCCTATATAGTCCTTGTGTAGTTGGTGGATAACTAAGAATTTCACAAAATGGTTTTGATTTTTGATTTCTAAACTATAAAAGTAATAAGTATCAATATCTTTTTAATACATGTCTATGGTGAGAGGGACATATTTTAATTGTGAAAACAGTGGATTCTAGAATGCCATAATTATAATCTACCAAAACAATCTTGGACTAAATGTTTATATAAAGGATATAAAACCTTATGAATTTCCAAATACTGAACCTCAATCATGGTATACTAACAGTGAATGTATCTATAACTTAAAATCCAAATCCACAATAGGTATCTTATGTTTACTACTTTTCAATGATTTTAATAATGATTTTCAATGTTATATAACACATGATATGTGGACAACTATATTAGTGGCCTATGATATATCGAACAATGTGTGAGATCTATGATAAAATAAAATAAATATTATGTCTGATACATGTAAAATTTAGGAAGAAGATAACATCACTGAGTTGAATATAAGACTTTAATGTTTTAAAAAATGACTCTTCTTTATATAAACCTATTTTTAAACTAGATCAAACTTTTAAAATCTTGAGAATAATACTACCTAGATAGAGTGGAATATCAGCTACTACTAAGAAATATACAACTATCAATGATTTTAAAATAAAAAAAATTATTAGAATAATTATTATTTAAGAAAAATAATTTGAATATCATATTGTGTGAAATAGTCTTTTGAAAAATGAAAATAGTTATCTAAGGGTTTCTATTTAAATATGAACAAAATAACAATATTATACAAATTAATGAATCATTTGAAGAAGAATGTACCTCAATAAATTCATAATAAAATGAAGAGTTAACCTAGCATCCCAAAATGTAATTTTTTTTCAAAAATATAATATGTCTTATAAATCCCGTCAATAAGTGAAACACGTTTGAGGGAAACCCAGAAGATGTATGATACATTGATTGTAAGACACATAGGCACATCAAGTGTGACTTAACTCGGCTATGAGATAATAACAATCCAATGATGACTTATTTGAAAAAGTTTTGTCATTAGAAGAAATACAATAAAGCCATAATATAAACCTTCATTTCCATAAAACACTCTAGTAATTATTACATCTCAGATTCTAAATATGCGTATTCAAATAAAAATCTTATCATGTGCTCCACGACACAATAAATGAGTTGTATTCTTCTAATTATTCAATAGTTGATTCTAAATTTAATAAAAATACTCTAATATTAATTTAAATTAATATTGTTCTTTATTAGAAGGTCTTTATGAGACCTTAATTAAAACACATATTAAAATCATTAGATGTTTTTAATAAAAATATAAAATCCAGAAATAAATAAATTTCTAAAGGAAATGAAAATTATAATGACTAACATTCTAAATTTTCAACCCATCATAGTGAAATAATGATATTTGAAATATAAATCAAGAATATAATGAATGTTTTAGGAGTTTTACTCAGGTCCTATTACAAAAATACAATCCTTATTAAAAACCATATAAATGATGAAAAATACACCATATGAAGTAAGATAAAACCGATATTTATAAAAACTATTTTATACGTATTATTATATATATATATATATATATATATATATACTATTAATTTATTTCTATATTGAATAAATGAAATTTTTTAATTGACTAATATCTATAAAATATTTATTTATATGGAACTAATAATGTATTTATATCTACAAAATTATCTAATACTAGTATTAATTTTTTAATATACAAACAGATTTGGGTTCCAAAATCATTTACAGCTAACATTATTGTACCCATGAGTGTTTGTGTATGAAAAATACATATTGTTTACTTTTATATACGAAATAAACCACCAAATAGTAATTCAAAGTATTTTATAGACAATTGTTGTTCATAGAATATGATTAGATAATTTTACAACTTCAACTAAATATCTATGACTGATGGAGGTGACGTCACATTTTCTATCATTGAAAAGGTTAATATAGTTTTCATTGGATGAAATTGAATTTTATAGTCAATCCTTAAAAAATGTTATTAATGTGGAATGATTATTGAAAAATATTTATGTATTTTCGTATATTTTTATGATGGTTATTTTATTGATTTTTTCAAATAATTCAATCATGGTTTTTAAAAATAAATCTCTAAAGATCATGTCAGTAGACTAAAAAATTATATAATTTATATCTACATTCTATATGTTGATAGAATGTAAATTTATATGATTGTTTAGATTAATAAATCATGTATTTGGAATAGAAATCATCGATATTACATTGTTTACTCTATAGGAAAATTATCTAATAGAAATTATATTTCTAATTTTAATTACATTAAATTTGATAAAAAGAAACTAAGTGATTAATAAGAAATGGAAATGAAAAAAACCATATTTTAAATCAAGAAATTAGGTTTCCACTTCTATCCCCTTATAACCTATCATATGGATATGTTTGGATGATAAATAATTGAATGAAAATATGGAATGTCTTTTGTGTATTTTTTATTTGATGAGTTTTCAATATTTACATGGGTTAATTTCCTGAATATTAAATTTTAATCAAGTTCTATTTTTATTAATTTTTAAAAAAAATTTGAAAAATGAAAAAAATAAAAAATTATTTCATTAAAAGGATTCAGTGGAGTAAAATTTGAGAATCAAGAATTTAATTCATTATTATCAAATGATTTTATTAAAAATACTTTTTCATACCCAATAACACCTCAAAATAATTCTCTTGATGAGAGGAGAAATTGTTCATTGTTGGAAAATTATGGTATTTGTTATGTACATATAAAAATCCTACTCTTTTTTGGATGAGGTTTTTAACACACCATTGTAAGTCATTAAAATAAATCTAATATGACCAATAATTGTGAAAACTCCAATTGGGTTATTAAATAATATAAAAAATATTATATAATACTTTAAAATGTTTGAATGATAGGTTTTTACATTGAAAACCATGAAAAACACTGTTAAATTAGATCTAAATCCGATTGAAGGAATCATCAGAGGTAGTTTAATAATTGCAAAGCAAACGACATTTTCAATAAGAAGTCAAAGGTAGTTGAAGCATATAATCATGTAATTTTGTATGAATGTGATCCTTTTTATCATAAGAAAACTCAAAGTGATAAAACCAGTAATTATATAGACAACATGGAGCACGAACCTCCTTTTAATAACAAAAAAAGGATGATCTAAAACATGATATGTAAAAATTAGAACTAGAAGGGACTGATACTAAAAAATTACAAATCATTTTTCTTAAACAAACTAGAAACATTAAATTTCATACACTATAGAGAATTATATGTGATATATGTATAGGTGTTTGGAATATAATGATTGTATGAATACTTGAGTAATTTTCTACCTTTTTATCTCATTATGAATGTAAAACCAATGTAGAATCATTTATTGGCAAGTATTGGGTTTCAGAAATGAAGGATGAGAAAAATCAGTCAAATAGTAATATGGTATGGGATCTTGTCAATATAACCTCTTACTACACAAGTATTAAATCTAATTTGGTATTTTGGATCAAACAATACGATCTATGTGTGATCACAAGAAGGAAATATATGTTACTGGTTAAGGGATCTAATAAAGAAGAAGGTGAATATTTTGACTAGACCTTTTACCTTGTATCTAGGGTGGGACCAATTAGAATCCTAATATAATAAGAATCACATATAATGTTCGAATTATATCATATATATATATTAAAGAGACATTATTAAAAAGGTATTAGTGGTGTAAATTTTTGTTGAACATGATCAATTTTTTGGAAACCCTCATTTTCAGAATTTTTTATTTAATCTTACCCAAGATCATTATATTGTTAAAAAAACCTATATCATCTTACAAAAGATTATGTTCTATTCTGTTTCATAAAAAATTAGTATTGGATTATCAAAAACTATTCTTTTCAACAAAACATGTTCAAAAAGATCTTTTTCTTTGAAAATATATGTTGAGGATGTTATTTTTGGGTCGATAAAATAGAATGTTTGTAATGAATTTTAAGAACTCTTAAAAAATAAAATTATCATGATGGGTGAGTTAAATGATTTAATTTGATTTCAAATTTATCAAATAGATTTTGGTAATGTTTTAAACCCAAGAAAATACATACATGATTTACATGAATGGTTTAGTATTGAAATAATTATGATTTATTCAACTCCAATGACTTCCAATATTAATCATTTATTGGCTGAATCATGAAAACAGGTTGATTACAATATATATAGAAGAATAATTGGGAGTTTAATTTATCTCAATACAAGTAGGGAATATATTAGGTTTTCAGTATTTTATGGTTCTATATTTCTATCAAACCCAAATGTGTTTATATTAGCTACTTCCAAAATAATATTGATCAATTTAAAAGTAATTTTACCTAATTATGTATGTTTTCAAAAAACATCTTATTTTAATTTAACTTTATACTAATATGCAGATATTGGTGGTTGTAAAATGGATTTTAAAATCACCTCAGGAACCTATCATTTTCTTGGTAAATCCTTAGTATCTTGGTCAAGTATAAAACACAATTGTATTGCATTGTCGACTATCGATGTTGATTATGTCACAACAATATGGTTTTAGGCATAAATGATGTAGATAAAACACACCATTATGGATTTTTATTCAATTTTAGTATTGTATATATCAAAAGTGATCAAAATACTATAATATACCTTTAAAAGAATATTATAACCCATTCTACAATAAACCATAATGATTAAAGGAATAATTTTTTAAGATACCATGCACAAAAAGGTGATATGTTATTAGAATTCGATTATATTGAAAAACATTTTGTAAACGTTTTCACTATGAAATTTCCAAATAATCTGTTTCGTATTATTAAATATAAATTAGTTTTGATTAGTTTTAGTTGATTTCATTTTTTATTTATTTCATTTTTAGGAACAGAAAAATCTATATTTAGTCAATTATTATTTTTTTCATTATTTTATACATCGTCTCTAGTTTTAGCCTTGTCATAGTTGGAAATGTGGCCCATAATTTTAATATTTACCAATCAAATCATTATATATAACCCCTCTTTATCAAGATATAAATAAACATAAAAATTCTAATTTATAAAACATCTAACCTTGTGAGACACACAACACTTTCATTTTCTTGATTGCCCAAAAATCATTTCCCTAAACCCTAAAACGATTTTAACTTCTTTAATCATGGGAAAATATATAAAATAAATCATTTCATTCAAGTAGCTCGATGTGGTAATGTTCATCGAGGTATTGTATATGTAGAAATGTAATTGATTTTATAAGTATCAATAGGCTAGATATGATACTGAAAAGGGTTATCAATCTTTATGTATGGTATTATATCTTTAATTATAAGAGAATGTATCTTTTATTCAAAAAATAAATTTTTGGGTTTTATGAGAATGTCATATATCACTTCTCTATTTCTGAAGATCTTCATACTATAACTAGAAATCAAAATAATTTTGTAATGTATTTAGGAGTAATGGATGACGTTTTTAGATGGCTAGATGAAGGTAGTTTTTATTTCAACAACTCTCTTACTTCAATTGACGAGGTTATACTTATTACGGTAATAAAATCATTTTTTGAATGATTTCTAGTAAAAATAAATTTATAAGGACCTAAAATAGGAATAAAAAGTCCAGGTTATGTTAAATTAGATGGAAATTTCACAAAGAATTTGTGTGTTGGAAAAAAATATAATAAATTAATTTATTATATCTATTCATGATAGAAATGAATTTGAATCAAGAACATTGTGTAATAAGGTATAAGTGCAACATTAAAAGAAAATATATAATCTTATATCAATTTTATACAATATAGTCATTGGTTTTTGTAAAGTATGGATTATTCTTCGCAAAGACCATAAATTCATATAGCCACTGGTTATCAAATTTTATCCCCTGAGTTTTGAAGCATAACGTATTTTTCAATATCTTTTCATATATGAAGCTATTACAATTTGGAATGGAAGAAGAGATTGAATTAGACACTTCTCATGTTGAGAGGGATTCATCTCATGTAATTGTTTCTATTAAGGTATCAAAATGATTTAATAAAATATTGTTATGGGAGATCCTTTAGACAATGTGACTCTTGTTGGCCAACAATGTAGAGTTTATGTTATATTCTCAAATGAGATTCATCTTAGTGATGATAAAAGTATGGAAGTTTCATTATTTTCATAATTAGAAATGAATAATGTAGTTGTGAATGCACTCACAATTTCTATAGTTAAATCTCATTCATTACTGATGTCATCGATAAGAGAAAATCTGGTTGTGACCTTTATAAATTTCATGGGCATTAATGGAGATAATATTATCTCCCCCACTACAAGAGATATTATTTTTTTCAATATATTCACATGTTAAATATAGAAGATTAATAAATCATCAAACAATTAGGTTTGTAATCCATTATTTATTAATATATGATGAATATGAAACTAATTTCATTGATGAAGTTGGTCGGATGGCTTCTAATAGAGAGAAAATGATACAAACTAATGGGCCCTCCCATGTGGACGAGTTTCCTCAATGTGTAAAATTTCTATCATTTAACCATGTCATTTGAGGGATGAAAACCAAGGTATTGAAGGGAATTATGAAGTATCTTCACCTAATTTTGATAATTTTCATCCTAATATTTTTTTCCTTACTTCTATAGACATTTTTTCAGTTCAAGCCCATAACTATTCCCAAAATAATGAGATGGTGTTTGAAATTAAATTTTTGGTGAGTGAACAGGTAGAGTAACATGATGATTTTAGTCATATTAGAGAATATTTCGGGTGTAAGGAGGATGTGGATGCCCTCAAGAATATTGCCTTGAGTTAATTTGACTAATCATGATAATATCAGTTTCCCAAAAAAATCATGATTCAAAAGATGTATTTGGTGGTTATAAATATATGACCAATTTTTTATGGTTAAATTTTCAATGGAACCTACTAATGAATCCTTGAGATAAATTTTTTTGGATAATGTTAGGATGAAATAAATATTTGAAACTAAATATCATATTCTAGATACTGCATCGTTTGAGATCATATCATCAAATTAAAACTTCTTTTTTGAGATATTATATAATATTTTCATCATATGTTAATTGACAAGATTAGGAATATCTTGATTAATCATAAAATTAAAATAACCAATCTCTATTAAATGTCAATAAATTACATAATCAAAATACCACTTTGATTGAATAATCATATGTTAAAGCACAAAAATATGTGTTCTTCATTATCATTGTATTAGAGAATATGGTTTGATATTTAGAAATCAAATTTTCCATTTTGGAAGTTATGTTTCTCCACCTACATCAGATTTGTGATCCCCATGTTATCAACCATATATCATAAGGATGAAGGTTCATTTTTAGAACCAATGGATAAAAATAATGTCTCCAATGGGTATGTAGTTGTCACTATCAAGGTTGTTTAGATGGAGGAAGTTGTCTATGATCCCACCACCAAATCAATATGTTTTTAAATAAATTGGGTGATGTTTTAATGAATTTTATTCTCAATTTTTCCATGAAAGGTGATCCTCAAAACTCCTTTGGAATTTTTTTTGAATACATAGAACAATTGTACTACACTTCTCAACTATATAACTAATTAAGTAGTCAAAATAATTGATATGTGTATGGAATCATTTTTTCATCTATATGGTAGAAAATTATTATAATTGAAAATTTCTAATCATTATACCGAACATTATAGAGTTTTAAATAATATTTGATCCAAATGAGATTCAATCAATGGAGAATCTCAATCATGGTGTTGATGGAATAGAAACCACTCTTACCACATCAACTAAGTTACCCTTCACTATCTCATATCATTTTGAACTCTCACAATCTTGGAAATCTTCTACAGTTAGTCAATCGTGCAAAATAAGGTCTGAACCACATGGCATTGCTGGCCAAAAAGAATATTTTGGATCTAATATCCTATTAGAAAGAGGTACAAGAGAGATTATTTATTATGTCACTTTCTGATTCATCCTAACCTTATGGACATCCTCTATGCTTCTGAAACCCACCTCTTAATCATATTTATGTTCCAAATGACTGATTTTTTCCATTAATTATATTTCATATGTAGTATTTTTTAAATTATCCAAATAATTTCAATGGTTATTTACTTGTTTGTTGTGTATTTTTAATTCTGAACTATTTTGTTTCACTATTCCATTTCATATATTTTCATTATTATTTATAAGTTTAATTTTCAATCTTATATAATGGTTCTTTTTTACACTATTGTATGTTTTACTTGAATATGTTGTTTTAACGTTCATGTCAATTCATGATTTTATTCATATTTAGTATCTTATTCTAAAAATACTTACACTTGTTCATGTGATATATTCAATGTGTTCGTCATATATATTTTTTATAGAGAGGAATAATACCACACAATACTTATAGGAATGTTTTGAGTAAATTCCCGAATTATGGGAGAGTAAATACCAATTTTGGTTTAGGGTAGAGTTATGATAAAAACAATTAATGGGATAAAGGAACCTAGATTTTATTAACCTTCACATTATAATAATTTCCAATTAAATTATTTTCTATTTTGATTATTTTATAATGAATTTATTTACATTAAAAAGGGTGATATTATTGGACAAACTTATGTTGTTCCAATATATCTTAGTTTTTTATAGGTTTTGATGATTGAAAAAATCCTGGTTTGTTTATTAACATGTTTATATGAAGTGTATCAAAATTTTATTATAAACCATACTTAAGAGTTATGAGTATTTATGGATAAATTATTAATGTATTTATTGTGTCTGAAAAATGAGTCAATGTCATTTATCCTAAAATAATAAATTATTTCACTTTATAAATGTTTTAATTTATTCTTCTATCAATGGAATTTATGGTACATGACAAGATTATATATCACATTAAATAATACTATTTAAAAGTAAAACCTATATTTGTACTAAAAAAATTCATTTTGTGCTAATGGATTTTATATTATTAAATCTCATTATTTGATATTAGCTTTCTACATATATATATTTTCTTGGAATGAAGAGAAATCATCATATGTAGTTGTTGAGTTTAGAAAGAAATGTAAGATGGAAAATCGGTATAGTATTTCATCTTATAAAGAGGATCCTCATCGATTAATTATCTTATGAATTTCAAATATAGTTATATAAATAATTTGACTTTTGATGGCATGAGATTATATTTTGAAATGGAATAATATAATGAAAATAGTAAATTCTTATTATTTATCATTCAAGATTCAGAATTCAAAGAACTAATGTGATTTATTTTACAAATCTACAATGTGACTTAACACATGAGAATAATGTTTTGAAAATTATACCATACTGATGTCAAGGTATATTATGTAATATCTCTATTATTATACATATTATCATTTTTTATACTCTTCGATAAGTCATCTTATTCTTTTACATTCTTCAAAAATGGTGTTTTTGAAATAAGTATAGATCAGTTTTCTTAAATTTTCTTCTTTCCAAGAATGGAATAATCTGATAAAGGCGATTTCATTCATCTCTTCCTTAGAAGATCATTCCATATATTTAGATGGATGAAAAACATTACTTTATAGCTTAACGCATAGGTTTTAGAAAATGATTATTGTCTAAGTTGTTCAGAGTATCATGTGGGGTTATGTTCCAATTTCAATGTGAAGATATAAATAGAATAATTTTCACCTACATGAAAATTAGAGAAATGTAGACATACAAGAAATGATATTTTCCACATACATCACATGATTTACAATACATGAAGATTCTCTACAAATTTTTCAATACAAGACTACCTTTTTCATTTAAAGGACCTATAGAGTTACTCTTTAAAGATACTTATCTTCTATTTTGTTTTATATATCTATTGTCAATTGAATCTTGAAACTATGTGATCCATTTGAGACCTCCATTACTCTTTCTTGTTTTTTATGCGATAACTCCCTATATTGATTTCTAAAGGCATGTGTTTTTAAAATCCATTAAGGAGCTCAATAAAATCTATTTCTTTTTTACCATGTATTGTCTTCTTGAAATCACAATAATTACCATAGTCTTGATCATTTGAAAGTCCATGGAGTTTAATTAAAAATATATTTAATAAATAAGGAAATTAGATAATCTTAATCAAAGTTTTCTCGTCCTTGAAAACATATACCATAATTAACAAAAAAATAATAATAATATAAATTCTCATGATTAATCCAAAAACTTATATCTTGTACTTTGGGGGTATCCCAATCCCCTTTTCATATTACGAGGAAGTCCTACAACTATCTAGATATTAGTCATGAATCTGGAGACATATGATTGACTTTTCCCACTTTTTTATAAGAATAAAATTGTCATGTTCTTTATCTGTATTTTTCCAAACATTCTAAATTCTTAGGTAACATATGGGTAGAAATATTACCATAACAGTGAAAAGTTATTCCAACCAATTCAGTCACTTATTTGGAATTCATTTTAGAAAATTAAGAAAAAATTTAACAACTTTAATATATTATTCTTCACTGAAATAAACTGATAAATAAAATTAATTCACTATTTATGGATATTGAAGATCAATATTTTCTTTCTCATCATAGATATATTCCCAACCATGAGAAGTAACAATAGAATTTAGAATATAGTTATACTTTTCATACTCAAATAATTTAATTAACCATTACATCAATGGAGGTCTAGTTTCAAAATCACTTGATGGGTCCATTTTTCTCAATAGATAATGCATCTGGAAATTTTTTAACAAAAAAACCAACATATAGAGAAGAAATAAAATGTAATGATTTTTTTATAGAATCAAATAGTAAGATATAGAGTGTTAACACTCTCTTCATTATATAGTCTTGAGAAAAGTGATTTTTTGTATTCTAATATATCTAACTGCTTGACATAAAACCATTTTTTATATCAATGGTTCTTAACATTATTACTAGATAAAAATTATTTACTGAACTATGGATGTTTTTATATTGTTTTGAAAAGTGTTTTATGGAATGAAAATTATTATTAAAGAGAAAAAATATATACTTTTGTAATATTAATTAAAATGATAAATTATTTTTCAAAAAATTAAATATTATTAAAATTGGTAGTAAAAAATTAATATTATAAAAAATACCTCTTAGATAAAAAAATTTAAACATTAATCTTGAATATTCATTCACTGATTATAACTTCTTGGTTTTTAAAAAGAAACTTCATCACAATGTTTTTAATAATTTTTTTCCAAACAAAATTTATGAAATTTCTATTCAGAATAAAACAATAAGAAAAATAAAAATTGAAATACATGGTAAAAAAATAATTCCCTTTTTTAAAATATTTTTTTACAATAAATGAATAGTTATAGGAAATAGATATGAATTGTTTTTTAATTTTGACCATTACTAGCTTTTGATTATTGTATTCAAATATTTCTAAATTGAGTGGTTATGTCAAAATATTAGTAAGCTATTCTTGAGTTATAAATAATTATATAATAGTATATCATATTTGTGTGTGATACTAAATGAAATTTTATCTTATATCAATGTTATTTTCACCTAAGTGATGTGTTGAAAAATTATTAATGTTATGGAACTATTGTAATCACACAAAATTGGGTGGTTTATTAAAACTCATGGAAATAATAGTGTGTGTTTTTGTGTGATGTATCCACAACACATATGTATAAAAAATTCTCAATACCTCATTATTATCCTTATTGGTGAAAAGTAATATTGAATAGTATTTCTTACAATAGAATGAAATAAATTCTTCTTCTATGAAGTGACAAGTTCTATATGTGTTTTTCATATCCATTTTACATACATATAAACTAGAACATGTATAAAATTTAAATAAAAAAAATTCTAGATGAATAAAATATTTAATGATCTTTTTCTCCCATATGGTAACAAAAAATCAGTTATAAAATTAAATATAGGATTCTGCTGGATTTTGTTGATATCATACATATAAATATACTAAAGAAATTGGTCGACTAGCTAGAAGGTATAGTAAACTAACTATAATTACTATAAACGTATTTTGATCAACTAGAATATAATATTCATCGAGATCCATATCTTTTGAGGTCCCGATAAGAGTACCAAATATCTGAGTAATTTCATATAGAAATTTTTATGAATATCTTTTATATACTTTTTTTAGATATAAATGTTCCTTTTTTTAGAAATTTTAAAACTTAGGGAAAATGTTATTTTAAAAATTATACTTATTTCAAAGTCAGTTTAATATAGAATAACAAATTTAGGGATCTTATTTCAGTCCATAGAGTATCATAATATGTCAAAAAACATGATCTAGAGACTTTTTTATTTCAAAAAATGATCTTTCTCTATAGAAACAACCTCATAAACATATCCATTATGGAAAGCACACTTTACATCCATTTGAAAAAGTGCGAAATTTAGAAATCCTGCATATGATAAAAGTATATGAATCAATTAAAGTATAACTACTAGAGAATAATTTTACACTTATTTTATGTGTTCTTATTTATTACAACCCATTTAAATATTCCATGATTTCATTCTAACAATTAATATACTTTCATAACATTTATTTCAAAAACCCCATTTTACTCTAATTATTGGGGAATCTATAGGTCATTTAACCAATGTACAAACGTTTTTACACTCAATATCATTGAATTCACCATGAATTTTTTATCTTTTATTCATCACCTAAATGCTCATTAATAGTGTAAAAATCAAATTATTATAAAAATGATGAATGTTCGATTTTATTTCTTAATGAACTTATCATTTTAACTAGTTTTCGTACATCACTAAGAATATTATCACTAGAATGATCCTAGTGTAATATCTAAATATTTAGGTTTGTAATACTATTTTCATCAAAAATATTTGATTAACTTAAGGGGTCATAAATTTCAAAATATTTTCTTCATTTTTTCTCCGAATAAGAGAATTTTCCAACATGGGTAGAATATTATATTTTTAAAAGACATCTAAAGATGTCGTTTTAGATTGTATGAAAACAAAAAGATCAGTTTCATCATGTTTTACATGTATTTTTTCCTCAAAATTTTTTTTCTTTTTATTGAAAACTCTAAAAGCTATAATAGTTGTAAAATAACCTAGAAAAACACCCTTGTCATATTTTAGAGCAAAAAATTGTATGTTATCATTACAATTCAAAATTAAAACATTATATACAAATTATTGATGTAAGAATGTTTAGGACATCCACATTTCCATTACTCATTTGGAGTCTTAGTAAATAATGGTCTAAGTAAAAGATAATTAATTGTACCAAATATATAATCCCAAAAATATTTTTCAATTGAGTATTCACTCAATATAGTTTTATTAATCTCCTGAATAGTTTTATTTCATTCTTCAACTATAAAAATTTACTATTATATTAATAGTGATTAATAGATATGTATAATACCTTTCTTAATTTCATAAGTTTAAAATTCATAATAATAAAATTATTCACCATAAAAATTATGGATTGTAACTAAAGGCTTGTTTTCACCTTTCTAACAATGTCTACATAATTATTAAAATATAACAAGTATTCTGAAATTTTTCTAGAAAAGAGACCGAATTGTTTCTAGTGTAGTAATCAGCTAAAATATATACATAGTAATTTCTATAAATACTTACAATTTCTGTTGGCCAAAAAATTTAATCTACAACAACTATAAATCAACAGAAGTTGAAAAAGAACATTTAGACATGAAACATTACTTATGTTTCCTTACCAATTAAAAATGATCATAAACGTCAGAAGAAATAGTCCTAAGCATTTTTAGATCACTAATAAGTAAATTCTTATATTTTTTACCTAAATTTTAACATTAAAGTATTTTAGTTGAATATGTCACAATGAATAGTGATTCTAAATTTCACTAAGTCAAGGTATATCCTGGATTAATTAGACTTATAGGTTTAGCGACTGTATATTCATATTCCAATTTTTATAAAGAATTAACATACATTTTGAACAATGAACAATACATTTACCATCTGTAATTTTCAAAATCTATCCATTATCTCATAGTTGGATTATTCGTATTTTATTTTTTATATCCCATAACAAATAAAATTTTAAAATTTAAGGTTTTCTAAGAGGTAAAATGTCACATATACCATAAATCACCCTTTATGAATTATCACCATAAGTTAATCTTCCACCATTAATATTTTTAATCTTTTAAAATAATTGTTTATTTATATTCATAAGATTTGAACTCCAACTATCCATGTACCAAATATTTTTTTTGTTGGTACTCTTCTTATTTTCCCAAAAATAGAAAAATTTTGAATTTGGGAACACATACTTGCATGTGTCCATCATTAATTGTAAAAAAACCATTAGAAATCCATATCTTCCTAACATTCATATGTTGTAAACCTGTTAATTATTTAGAAAAATATGATTTGGAATACTAAAATATTTTACATTATTTACCGAAATTTTTTTCATTAAATGTCCCTACCACTAAAATTTTAACATAAGGGGTAATTTATATGATAAAAATATTTTTTTTGGAAAATGAGGTTTTTTAGTAAAATATAACCCAAAAGTATTTCTATACAGCTTTATTTCTTTATATAGATTTTCCAAATTGTCTTCCCAAAGGAAAAATTTGATAAAGTTTTTTTTGGACTAAGGACATCATAATATATTTTTATAACCAAACCCTTACCCACACTAGATAGATTATAATTAAATCTATTTTCTAATCGTATTTTATAACTTGGAATCTCTGAGGTAAGTTTATAAATTCTTGAATTTTCTTCGAAATTTCCAGCCTATAATCTTTATCCTATTTCAAAATTTCCAATTTTTTTCAAAAAATTTATCAAAATTAGACAATTCATCAAAGTCGTTGTAAATTATACATATCTTTAGATTATGTGACATATTATTCATTAGAAGCCATGGAATTACAGTCATCATCATAATTATGATGGTTTTCATTTAAATTTAATTTTTTTTATAAATCTATTAGATATATTATCCATGACAAATTTATTTGTCTTTGGAATAAGAGTATAAAATCTTATATCATATCATTTGTTATGAATATTTCTTCTCTTTTATATTATTAGAACTATTATCATACTTATAAAACTATCTTTTTCATACATTTAGTAAGATTATATAATTCATTCTGATTTTCATTTGATGAACTAATTTCTGTATCTACATATTTTTGCATCTTCATAGAATATTTAGAAATATTCTATGCAAAATTTACATTCTTAATTACTATATATGTAGAATAAAATCCTAAACCACTATTTTTCTATTTATTTTTTTAAAAATCAATTATTAGTATACTGGCACACTATAACAGAGTTCCAATTAAATCAAATAAAATCAAATTAGTAAGGATCCTTACACCATCTATTATTTTTTTAAGATTCACACTCATCGGTCATAATGTATATAATATTTTCACCCAAAGTTTCATCAGTAAAATATTTTTCATCCAAATATTGTAAATGATTGACAGTGGCGATGAATCTATAGGGAAAATTATTAATATATTATCTAGGTAAAAAATTAAAGGCATTAAAATAAAATCATAATTTATCACATATAGTTATGATGAATTTTGATGCACTAAAGTGACTAACATAAAAACTATTACAAATACCATTTTCTTACATACAAGATGACATTTGACAGTATATATTATTTAACAGATAATATAAAAAATTATTTATGACTCTATAATTCAGTTGATACTTA
Source organism: Viscum album (assembly GCA_963277665.1). Classification (NCBI taxonomy): domain Eukaryota; kingdom Viridiplantae; phylum Streptophyta; class Magnoliopsida; order Santalales; family Viscaceae; genus Viscum; species Viscum album. Next base: position 144,008,541 of record OY728126.1, on the reverse strand, counting down.
GTTTTCTCATCATTAAAAAAAATTTAGAAACCAATTTGTTCATAAAAATATAAGTTCCATTCAATAGTAAAAATTTATCAACTCTAGTGAGGATAATGGAAGACATCATTATATCTCTCCTATACTCACAGTCAACACCATAAATGATTTGTGGTCTACTAGGATTTATATTATCAAGTGTCATAACATTTTGGACTTTCATATTTAAAAATATGTATAATATATTTTATAATATACATTACTATATCTATTTATAACAAGAATATACCTACTATGATATAATATATATGAATAAATAAAAAATTATAAAAGTAGAAACTAGATCTAATTCAAAATGTAGGATTTAAATATTAATCAGTTTACTATGGGGGGTGAATTTTAGTTTATAAAATAAAATATGAATTTTTCACTGACCTCCTTAATTATTAAATTTGTAAAATCATTTCACTAGTTTTTGAATGTGATTAGAAAAAAAAATTATAAATTATAAAATTATATTTTAATATATTTTTTTTGCATCATATATGAAATATTCTTAAAACATTCATAGAAGAGTAAGGCAAACATTATAAATTGAGTAAGAAAATTTACTGAAATATTATAACAATGATTTCCACACTTTTATCATAGGAGTTAATGTGTTCAATAAAACTGAAATTAGTTACCCATTATTACACTAAATATCAATGGTCCATCTTCTTTATATAAGGTATCCCCCTTAAAAACATAAAATATTCTATTTCCTATCATCAGGAACACATGATCAATAAGATCAGAATAAACTCTATATCCATATAAATTGACCCCATAAATCACACTATATCATGAAAACAATTAAAAACACATAAAACACAAGGTATTTATAGAAAAAACATACAAATTGATTCCTTAAGTGAAAAAATCCTTAATGATACAATTATGTTTTTTGTCATAAGAAGATGTTTCCAACTCATCATATAAACTACAGATAATTAGTGATTATAAAGAATCCTCCTCTGATAAAATTTATTCAATATATAGAAGTTTCTCCCAACGTTATATTACAAAATCATCAAAGGTGGTCACAATGACTTTGAAAAAACTCATATTCACAAGATAATATTCAGTATATCTTACTCATATTATAGTTGATTCTAATAAAGAACTATTACAATTCTTGAGTTGTTCCATCTAGTATATTGATTTTATTTTCTATCGATAAATATATATGGTTTTATTGGTATGTATTTAAAAAGGATCTTCCCAGAGTAATTCTACCTACATTTGATAATGTTTTTCTATAAGAATTTATAAATCTTTTTATAGTGAGACATTTTTATAAGTTTTCTTTTTGAATTTAAAGACCTCCATCATTATTTCTATGAATTTTTCAATATCATGTATAGAGTACAAGTCCGTATGATTTATAATAGTCTATCTAAATTTTATCTTTTGTTAATCATAAGAAAAGTTATATCTAAATTTTAATGTTTTCTACATCCAAAAAATATAGTTTTTACAATAATGTATTTATAATTTGGAAGTGTAAAGTATCTAAAAATAGTTATTTAAGGACATGTGTTGGAATATTAAATACTAATATTAGTTAGTTTTGAATGTAGGCTTCTAATAAACATCTGGGAGTTGATATTTGGTTGGGTAAATGCGTGAATATTTGTTCCCCAAAAAACGATAAATTATTTTGTTCAATATTTTTGTTCTAAAATTAATACCACAATGTATATTTATTTGGAAAAGATCAGAACCAAACAATCCTAAAACATGGGATGTTTAATGTGAAGTAAATATTCAAGAACTCAACTCACCCCACCCTTATTAAATCTTTGTATAGTTGGTCTAGGAACAAGAGTTTCCTCATTTTATAATATTAATTCAACTCATCATTTTCAATCACATTAAATTTTCTAGTTCCAAAAAAAATTAAAAATATTAATGGGGGTTATAGATAAAAAATAAGAAGATAAAAATGAATTTTTAAACAATATACATGCATGAATGGAGACACCCCAATATTTAACCACTATAATCCATAAATGTATCAATACATTGAACCACTATTCAACTCTTTTTGTATTAAAAGCATCTGTAAACATCCTCACTAAAATAATTTTCTGAGTGGAAATCATATATAGGGAATTATTGAGTTAGTAATCTCATCACTCTCTTAAATGGGTCACAATTGTGAGTCCATACATAGCTCAAACTATTTATATAAATCATACAAAAGTGAACCTAGTAATAGTATATGAAATTATATTTCCTTATGATAGATAATCAGGATGGATAGACATTAGGTAGAATCTTCTCCACATACCATCAAAGGCATAAATTCCCAGAATAAAATGTAAAATTAAAATCTAGGTGTGTGAACTCCTACTCACTGGTTTTCTTCATGTGCAGGAACCTTGATTTAACATCTCATCATGGGTAATATCTTTATAATCATTAAAATTTAATAATTATAAATCAAAAATAATATAAGGGAGGAGAATAAAATAACACCTAAATGACCAAAAAATGAATTAAAATTGAAAATGTATAAAAATATTTCATACGAAATAAAATTCCTATATTTGTGTAGTTGATTTTATCCTCCGACACTTTTGGTTGCACCAAAGGATTATCTAGATATTTGTTTTGTACTTAAATTTAATCATCACTATTTTTGATCTTGTAACTATGTAAAGAACCCATGATCTTGAGGTCAATGATTATGGAGGGCAAACTCCATTTGGAAGTACAAGGTGAATTATAGAGCATCATTTTGAATTTCAGTAATTAATTCCTACTCTATTTATTCCCTAATTCTGGTGATATAGAGAAGCTGAAGTATAGTAGAGATGGATGTCACTCTTTATTTAATTAAGGATATTATATTAATCCATTACTAATATATAATATTATCTCCCTCATCATGTCACTTTTAATTCTCGTTGTGTTGTTTTTTTATCAGTTCTATGATATGTTGTTGCTTCTAGGTGTGTTATTAAGTTCAATCAATTAATTTATGGGTGTTATTTTCCATTTTACAAGGATAAAAATTGGAATATTGATCTATTTAAGGATTTATTTTTTAGATTAGTGATTTAATAGAAGATAATAGTTGAGGATAAATAAAAAAATGTTTTTGAATCTATTTATAATATATGGTGATTTAAAACATATGTTAATGATGATAAATATCCTTATAAGTTAACATAAGACTATATAACTCTCTTTAATTTAATCTTGTTTGAATTTTCATTTTCATTTCCTATTTCTTGCAATAGTTCATCATTTGTCTCATTATATTAAAATAGAAAATAAATAAATTCATTCATAAGTTGAAAATGAATCTCCACACCGAAATCTTTTAGAGATGGACCTATTTAGAATCTCGGATAAATTCCATGTTTCATAAATTCTATTGATTGTAATTACCACATCAATTTTTTTGATAGAATATGTGGTGAAATAAATCATATATTATTAAAAAATATCATGGATTCAAGATCATAGGGGATTTACAATACCAAAATAGTTCATTAATGATCATTCATTTAATTTTAGGTATATAACAATATAGAAATAGGATCAAATAACCATTAATTGTAAATATTTAACTAAATCAATGTTTTATTGGAATAATTTCAATAAATGTGAAATTATCCATAAAAATATTATACTAATACTATGTTTTTCAATTGGTCAAAAATTACCTAACAGTTTCTAGGGTACACATAGAGTGTATTGAAAAACGTATACACCAACGATATTCTAGTGGGAGAAGATATTTATCCTAATTTAGTTTTTTAAATAATTTTGATTGAGTTTAAAACAAATATAACTAACTAAAAATACCCTTGAAATTAATTTTCAATAGAAGGCCTTATTTTTTTGTTTTTCTCAATGAATAAATCAGGATTCTTAATACCGTCCAATATTAATAGTGTTTTGTTAACAAATAAAAAAATTACTATTGATTATTTTTGATTCATAATGTAAGTATAATAAAAAAATGTTATTTATATAACTCAATTTTCATATATAGGTTTCAAATTATGATATATAATCAGGTTTGTGGATTGTAAATCATGGAAATATTTATGTTTCACATCAATATTAAATATGTTAATAAAGAAATACCTATCCTTCAGTAGATGTTTTTGAAAATGATTATTTTGGGGACTATATAGTGTTTCTTGGAAACAAGTTTCATGGATCTTTGGGACACTGATGACTTAATTTAGAGTATACAGAAATTGGGGGGCGGACTATGTGAAGAAAAGGAAGTGGATATGGGAATATGGAGAAGTAGATAAATAGGGGGAGGTAGGGATGGGGGTACGGAGGTAGATCAATGGGAGTTATGTAAAAATTATAAAAAAACACCACCAAATGAGGCCTCCCACACTCCTTAAAGAAATACATAGTATCACTGTTTGACTCCTGATCAAAAAAACTTGAGCAACCTGCCATCAATATTGAAGAATATTCTGCCACAATAGTACTATCTTCAAACCTCCCAATGAGCCACCATCAATAGCTAGATGAACCATTTTAAACATCTAGAACTACCACCTCTATAAAAATGAGATCAGAAGAATGATAATTACCACTAATGCCACCGAAAACACACAATCATAGCAAGAAATGATCCCAATAAACATAAGGAAAAGAAATCAGTAATCAAAAGGTTTAATAAGGAAATAGAATGATTCCTTTCTTTTAAATCTTTATAGTGAGATTTTTTGGGTACCACCCATTATAGATGAAGAAATCACATGAAAATCATAGAGAAAAATGGCATAACATAAAAATTCATATCGTTATATAGTTTACCTATGTCTATACAATAATGGAAGAATGTTTATATATTCTCTAGGAGAAACATAAATGGATTCCCAATGGTTAATAGTCATCTTATTATAATTACAATTCATAGGATTTAATACTATTTAATAGAGGAAGTAATCAATGATTCATTAAAAGTTGTATATGTAGATCATATACCATTTAAATATCATCCTTACCTCCAGCTACATTCCACATTGGCATCCCACCAATGTAAATTATTTATCCTATTGTTATATTTCTATATCTTATAATTTTTTAAAAAATATACCTCTATTGATTTCTCATAAAATTAATAGTGGCCCTCACAAATCACCCTCTCCTGACAAAATTGGGGTGGAATATAAAACTTCAATATCCTTTCAAGATTCCAACTAATCAAACTTGTATATAATGTCTTCCCCATTATCATTACGGTGAATTTTCCCAACATTCAACAATTTTTCTTCCAGAACATTAGAAATATAGTGATATATCATGTGTATATGTTTGGACATGGAATTAAATTTTTGCTTCATTACTGAGATGAGTAATACTCTAACTACTAAAAAATAGAATGTAATTCTTATGACTATGTCCCAGTTCATCATGAAACCTATTCATCCCATAAATTTCCTTGTATCATTTAGTGATTGTTATAAACTCTTCTACTATGGTAGATAAGGAAAAAATCTTCTAATGATATTAATTCCATATGATACCTCCCCCTGTAAATGTCATAAAAAACCAATATATGGATTTCCTCATTTTATCATCTGCATCAATATCAGTTTCTGTATAGCATTCCCAAAACATGTTTACTGTTTGAAAAACATAAAAAAAATACTAAATGTACTTCAATGATACCCAATATCTATTTCACCAATTTCCAATGATCCTTTACCGAATTTGAACATAATTGTCTTATAATACCAATAACATCTGTAATGAATGGTTTGGTGATGACCATAGAAAATATAATACTATCAAATTCTGATTGATAAATAATTTCTTCCATCTCAACTTTTTTCTCCTCAGTTCATAGACTATAACATTACAAAATCATTAAATGAAAAACACATTGAGTTCTAATTGGTTTTTACTTTCGTATGTTGTAATTTTCATGAACCTTCCCATTTCACCTCACTGTAGATATCAAAATAATATGATTCCTCCTATCACATGTAATTATCATACAATGAATATGAGTAGCATCACTTAAGTCCTCCATTTAAACAAAATTTTCCTTCTCATTATTTAAAATATCAATCTATGTGACATATCTTCAAATAATTATCATATATTTAATATAAAAAAATATAATTAATTCACTATTATATTTTTTATTGAAAATTAATTGATCATCCATCATCCCCTAGTTCTAATTTTTCATTATAAATGATGTAGGCCTCTTGAACCATTGTCACATTTCCTATTTCATACCATATAATGTTTTCCTATTTTTAAAAACCTAGTTTTATTGATCATTCATAGGATATCTATCTTTATACTCCTTGATAATCTCATCATCAAGAGCACTACATAATAAATATTTCATTAAATATAGTTGTTAAACCTAATGTTTTAGAGTATCAAAAAATCCATGAAAATTCTAATAGAATAAATTTTTAACATTGGAGATTAAAAATAATCATTTTCAATACCATTCATCGATAGGAAACACATCATAAACATTATGTATATGTAGTGTGCTATGATCTGTTATCTTCTACATTGATTGTATACACCCAATAGTTCTTGTGTTCCATAATTCCATGTGGTAACTCCTTCAAATAAAATATATGGGTCTCATACAAGGAGATAATCTCCTCTTAAATGACCTTTTATTCATTACATATTCAGGTGGCTCTTGATCACATCTTCATAATTGTGTGTCTCTCCCTCATCAGAGAGAATCACATACTCATTGTATGAGTATATATGACAGGGTTCTCATTCCATAGATCTACTCAATTTATATTTAGGGTGAATATGTTCAGTAATATCAAATTTTGGAGACATATCATCATAGGGAGATCTTTTAATTTATATTTATGTATCATTATTGTCATAAATATATCTCACACTAGCTGGAACTGATAATGGTGAGAGTGGATAAAAATTGACTAGAATTAACTCTTCATTTATCTTCTGTAAATTTTTATGAATCTCATAATCTTCATTTGTATATTCTCAACAAACAAAACATCTCATATCTTAAAGACCCTCCTACTTATAGGATCTAAGAGTTGGTATCAAACTCCTCCTGAGCATTTTCAAAAAAGTTAAAATTTCTTCATTTTCCATCCAGCTTCATCAGCTTGACTTTTAGGATTTGGAAAAATTCCTTACAGCTAAATAATCTCAATTATTTTTATATATCATATCCACTAGTTAAAACCATTTCTAGAACATCATTGTTCAGTGGAATTAATTGAGAAATGTTGATAAGATCATAAGTGGTCATCATTGCCTCCACCCAAAATATTTTTTTCATCTTTTCATTTACGATCATACACCTTACTCTCTTGAAAATTTTCATTTTTATCCCCTTAGATCCACTTTTTTACTATGGTGTTTTTATTATATATTTTTCATTCCTAATTATGAAACCACTAAAATAATCCCCAAATAGACCTTGGAACTCTCTTGCTTTGTCACCTCACACACAGTAAATGGACTAAATGCTTCTCTATCCTCCTTCAGATGAAACTACTTATAAAACGTCATACTCATGATCTGTAGATTTCAAAACAATGGCCCATACATTTCTAGATTGATCATCTATGAAGGTATAAAAATAAAATCGAGCTACTATTGATATAGTGCTCATAATGCATTGGTTGGCATTAATCATTTATAGACATGACCTTAGGAGTTGGATAATGTTGAAATAAATGAATAATTAACATTGAGGATCATTTCATGTTTATAGTTTTAATGAATTAGGCCATAACTATTATATAAAAACTTGAATATTACATGTAGACACTACTACCGAGTATCTGTGATTCATAAAATAAAAACTCTTAAAAAGAGACATGTTTAGTCACATGTTTTAGTCAACAGTACTTTTCCTTGATCTCATCCTTGTCCCTATTCATCTTTAAGTCATGTGGAAAACATTTCAAAAACATGGGATGAGCATAAAAAGCTCACTAAGGGTTATAAAATAAGAAAGGAAGACATTATCCCATCAATAAATACAAATCAATGAATCCATACTTTTCAATCATAACATACCTCATGAAATCATAAGATTTATGAATAATACACACAAATCATAAATCATAATGGTAACATATCGCATTCATGACATACTTAAATTGAAGCTATCACAACTACATAGGGAGTCACATTTGGAATACTTGTCACAATATATTCCCTAAATCTCTTAGTAGTAACATTAACATTTACCTCTGACACGTTACCCAATGCATTGGAGATAAATCTTAGGCTCACCCGCCCTAGGTTTTTCACGGAACCACATGTATATGAAAACAATGCCAAATAACCACAAAATAATCATAACACATAACACAGTCAATAAATAAAGATAAAATTTCCACATTCCAATCACAATATATCAAATCAATATTTTGAAATAAATAATTATTTATCAAATCATTTTGAAAACCATTTAAAACATTTAATAAAGAGATTTTTTAATCAAAGTTTCCCATACCACTATGAAGCTATTAAAAGAATTAAAATTTTAAAACATTAATGTTAATATAAATAAATATTTAAAACCATTTTTAAAACATGGATATTGTTGATAATGATTTAGAAGAATAAATCTTTCTAACACCTAAAACGAAATTTTATTTAAAGAGTTTTTAACAAAATGAGAGACTCTTGAATACAAATAATTGTGGAATAATAATGAATTAGAAAATTACAATAACATGATATTAAATGGATTCATGATATAATATGCCAAAGTATAGTATACACATCACATAAGAGTGAATTGGTGCATAACAACAATTAAGTCTCAATAGAATGTAAATTGAGACGAAATTCCTTATAAAAAAGTTATCCTTAGATTAATGATTAATAAATTACATAATAATGTGTGACAAAAAGGAATACACTAAATATGATTGGATATTCAGTTTAATTCAATAATAGGACATTAATACATGACCTTTTTAAGACAAAACTAATGACATGGATGTTTAACTCAATGAATGGAAATTGAGTTAAAATTACCTAACCAAGTTCATATCGAAGACTTGATAATTTATCAATAGAGTGATTATGTGTATCAAAAGTATATCCACACAAAGGGGAGAGAAATTGACAACATAAATAAATAATAAATGATTCCTCACATAATAATATCATGACATAATTATGAATTAGAGGATTAACCCAAGGAATGGAAATTGGTTTAAAAGGTTCCCTTACAGATTTGGTAACATACGAAACATACAACCCATGAAGGAAGGTTCCTAAAATGAAGATGAAAATAACCATATATTTAAGCATATTACACAAAGAATAAAATAATTGGGCAATACATACACAAGAAAAAATGAAATAGTGGCAATGTAGCATGAATCTCATGGGAATAGGATGTGAGATGAAACCTCCATACCATTTTGTATTCAATCGAGTCATATGAAAAAAAGTTAAAAACCACCAAATGAATCACGGAATACTGTGGATAAAAGAAGAATCATGATTATATATATCAAATGGAAGTACACATTTCACCAAATGCAATAAATAAGTGGCAAACAATGGAGATCTCACAATATTAAAAGTGAGATAAGAAACCCCTTACATCGTGTCCGACTTGACTTGTTTGTTCCTTGTTATTCTTGAGTAATAAACATTAGTTAACTTATACATGATTAAGAAAAAATTTTCATGTTTATTATTACTCTTATATCACTTATTACAATGTAATAAACAACATGTAATCGTTTAAGTTAATAATGGTCGTTTTTTCAATATCAGGTACTTGAGTAAAAAATGAACACCTTATAAAAACAAGTTGAAAATGTGGTCAAGAGTCAATTATCTCTAGATTTATATTCATTATTTTGTTATAATATATATCATATATATCCAGTATATATATTTATTTATAACAGTATATAACATTTGCAGATAAGAAATGAAATTCATTATTCATGGAGACGGTTAGACGTACATACACATGAATGCTACTTTCATTTCTATTTAGTATTTTAATTGAATAAAAAAATAACGATACAAAGTTATATTAACATTTCAGTATAATATCATATATAATTTGAATAACTCTATACTTTATATGTCCCATGTATGGTATGAATGAGCCATATCACTTTGAGTGGGCGGTAGTACGCCCTTCCTCAAATGAGATTATCACATTTACTCATAATGGAAACCATAAAGTTACGATATAAATTAAAAATACAGAATAATAAAGAAAACATAATATATATAAAATTTAAATATAGTGACATCTTAATGTCTTCCATGATAGGTAGTAGGATATAATCGAACAATCATCGTTTCATGAGGTGTTAGTTTTCCATCCACAGAAACAGTATGTTCCTCACCCATTAGATGGAAGTGTGTGTAAGTGTAGTTTGAATCCTTCTAATAAAAATATCCTAGTACATTTAGTATACTAGTTTTGTTATTAAATATGGGAACAAAAAGAGTTTTGGGGTTAGATAATTAAAATAAAACAATATATAGCAAAAGAATTTAAGTGAAACTGTTACCTATAATTTGGGAAAATCCCTTTGGTATGATTCAAAATGGTTTTTGGAAGTTCCTTATGCCAAAGTTAAGGCTTCTAGGAGGATTAGAGCGATGTAGGGAGCTTAATTGGGAGATGTGGGACGAGAAAAATGTCTTCATAGGTGTGAGGAATTGGTTAGAAGTGGGGGATTTTTATAAGGGTGATGAGGGGCTCTTTAAGAATTAGTGAAAAAATTATTTTATTATATAATGATATTCAATTTAAAAAGGTCCAAAACTCATTAAGGTAAAATATAAGATGACTATTTGTCTAAGTAAATTTATCCAATAAATATTGGACAGTTTTTTATATTATTTTAATATTTATAATCTTATTTACTATAATCTTTTTTTAATGATGTAAACACTAAATTATTATTGTATCAAAAATAATTTAATTTTTTCAATGTATAAAAATTATAAAAAAATTCCATGATTTAGGAAATCATTTTATATTTACAATGAATATTTATAGTCTAATAGATAACTTATATAACACCATGTAAAAATTAATTTACAAATAGATATTTGTTTATGTCATTTTTGACTTTAGTTTAAGTTAATTAATATAAATTTTCATTATCATTCATAAGTGGATCCATGGGGTCCCAAAATAGACCCGAGGATTCCCATGGTCCTGAATTTCTCATAAATAAACGTTAGGAGAAGTGTTATGTTAATTTTTAATTATTTACTAAGAATTTCCCTTTTTATCTTTAACCTTAGTAAATAAAATTCAAAAGTTACTATCCACCAAAAATTATTTTCCTCTTATTGAACAAAATTTTACATATTAATTAAAACCATGTTTGTCAGATTTTCTAAATTAAATATATAGAAGTGGTAAAATTTCATTTAAATGAATATATCTGTTTTTAACTACAAAATAGTGGTTTCACTATTCATAAAAAATTAATGTTTTTAGAAAAACACCAAAAATTATGCAAAAGCTCTATTTGATATTTTGAATTAAAAAATGATGACTATTTTACCAAATTCAAAACATATAAGTTTCACTAATTAATTTAAAATTAATTCCAGTAATCAAAACAAATTGCATGTTTTTACGAAACAATAACTATCAAAAGAGTGATACTTATTTATGTCCAATTTCAAAATGAAATTAATTCCAACAACCAACATTTGATTTAATAGTAATAATATATTCTTATTACTCTTTAAAACCAATTAAAAAAATAATATTGCCATATAATTAAATTATATTAAAAGGAATATTTCATTTAAATTACAGTATTTTTCATAAATCATAATAAATTAATTTTATTATAAAAATAACAAATATTCACCCAAATTAAATATTAATGTCTTGAATCTAAATAAGAATTTTATTTTGTTAAATGGAACATATAAAAATGACCAATTTTTTTTTTAAAGAGGGATTACCATTAATTTTTTTTAAATCGACCCTTAAGTGTATTTATGCTAAAAAATAGATTCATTCACATTTTAAGCCACTAACGTTTATTGGATAAAAGTAAAAACATTTAAAAACATATATAATCATATTGTAGTTAGTTATAGACATTTCCGCCAATAAAATTACTAGGCGATAACTACCATTTATAATAATAATATTATATTATTACTGTGCAACATAAGATTTCAACGAAACCTATTATTGCGTATCAGGTAAGCCATCAAACATAGCATCCCCTTTAAATTAAAATTAATAATTATTATACAAATGTTAATAAATATTAAAATTCCATATTCTTTAATTACATGGGATGTTAAATCCTTTCACCCTTTTTGGAATTGTGTCCTCGCAATTTTAAAATTGGCCTCAGATACATCATTGAATGTCCCACATCAGAAAAGGAGTCAACAAAACTATCACTTTAAAATAATGGAAGAGTAGTAAAAAGGATACCTGAGATAACCCATACTAGGATTCCATGTAATAAAACATGGATATGTATGTGAGAACAAATAGTCATGTTATGATATATATTGATAGAAAACTTGATTAAAAGAAATTTAACCACAAAAAAATCACAAACATGTGATGGGTTCAACGTTCATTGATTCCCTAGTAGGAAAATCTAACATAAATTTGTTTTGTTTTATGTTACTTTTAATAATTTTGAGGAATTTATTTATAAACATAACTAAAAGCATTAGGAAACGTACTTTTTGTGATGTATAATTTCATCATTTACTAAATTCCTACCACAAACTCATCATTTCTCCAAACGATGAGTATTCAAACTGATGTGGTCACATTAAAATCTCTAGAATCAACTTCTATAATATCACATAATCCACAAAATATGTACTATATATTTCCCATGCCTTTAGATATGAACCAAAACCAAAAAGTTTAGTACAAGATCAGATAATCCCCAAAAAGGATAAACTTTTACAAAAACAAAAACTACTCATAATCTCGAACTTTTGTCTAACAATACAAAAAGATTACTAAATACCATTCAATAAAAAAAATTGCGTAAATTCATCGAGGTAACAAAAACAATGATTGAAACAAAAAATTTCAAAAGGATTTGATCACATAGTCTTCCTAAAAATTCTTATCATTTCTTTCGAAAATATCAACTACTCTTGGAGTCTCATACTGAAGTGTAATTAAACAAAGCACATATTCTCTATGATAGGTTAATAATTCCCATAGATAACCCAAAATCAACATATTCTTGTTTCATATAATCATCTAACTAAAAATAATTAGTCATACTAACTAGGGAATTCCCTTAGTGCAGTGGTAGGTGTTAAATCCCAGTCTCACATTGGTTGTGGGTTTGATTCCCGCAACATTTTCCAACGCAAAGGGTTGTCTAGTGGACTGTGTGTGGTCCTTTTTAAAAAAAATATAATTTTATAACATTCCCAAAAATAGATAAAATCATAAAAAATCACCATAACCTATTTTAACCTCAAATGATTTCTAATAACTTTCATTTTGCATTCCAAAATGTATTAACCTATAATTGCCTCAAATTTCTGGATCATATAAACCCAAATGGTTCTTTATAAATATATCCACAAAAGAAAAGAAAATTATTCCTTGAATAAAATTTTCATATATCAATCTTCAGGGTTACACAAACTATAAAATGTCTTCAAATTCAATCCCATCATCAAAAGAGCCGTAATAATTTTAAGCATTTCCCCATACTAAAATCAACCATAACTCTTGAATCCCTTATATGTTTACTTCTTACTCATTCAATGTTCATAATCATCCATTAACCATTCCTTTACATCATATTCTGAAATACTTATTTCCTACAAACAAAATCATGAATCATATCCTTAGATCTCAAAAATTTCTTAACATTAGTTAATAAATAATCCAAACCTTTGATTGGTCATTTTCAGCTTCTTCATTATCAATAATAATGGAATTATGTATTGGAAAACATATATTTTTAGGATTCAAGTGATCCCATTCCCGAAACATCTTCATAGGACATCTGTTTTATAATGACCAGGCACACAACATTTAAAACATTCAATTGATCCCTTAGAAAGAACTTCTTTCCCATTCCTAGAGTCAACTGGATGATTCCTTTTACCATGGTAGGTTTTTGATTTATGATCATCACTTCCACATCTATGTCATGTCCCCATCATTCTGAAACATTTTCATAAGTGTTCCTTTCCACATACTTTACTCATGTGTTTTTGAACATTCTTACATTTCTGATTATTACATGAAATTTTGTTCGGATTTTTTTATCACATATTCGATGCCTTATAAAAATAACCAATGTTAAGGTGGTCAATTATGACTCCAGATAGTTGGTAGAGAATAACCACAAGAATTATATTTGCTGCTCCTATTTCATTCAGTTTCTCATTCGAAAAACTGTTAGTGTTTTCTTCACATTCACTATTACATAGGTCCCTACTAGATCTAGCCATTTACAAAATCCATAAAGGTAAGTGTGAGTATATTAGTAAAATAATCATATAATATCTTATGAGGAGAGTAAATACTAAGATATACTTATTAATGTTATCATGAACTCATTCAGTTTATCTAAAACAACTATGACCCTTTCTAAAATCCTATCCATTATGGTTAGGTCACTTATACTTAGAGAACACCCTATCCTTTAAAGTAATGTAAACCGACCTCTCATACCTACTATATAGACCCAACCTTAAACATTTCATAATATTGAATTAAATGAATAATTCACATTTAGGATCTTTTCATGGTTAGTTTTTTAGAGAATTTGGTCATAACTTTTACATAACAAGTTGAATATTACATGTAGACACTATTACCCAGTATCCATTTTTCAAAAAATAAAAACTCTTAAAAAATAGACATGTCTAGTCCCATGTTTTAGACAACATGAATTTTCCATGATCTCAACCTTGTCCCAATTCGTCTTTAAGTCCTGTGGAAAAAATTTAAAAAAACATGGGATGAGCATAAAAATCATAGAAAGGGTTATAAAATAAGGAAAAAAAACATTACCCCATCAAAAAAATACAAATCAATGAATGCATACATTTCAATCATAGCATTCCTCAAGAAATAATATGATTTATGGATAATTCACACAAATCGAAAATCATAAATGTACCTCATGGAATTCATATCATACATACATTTTAGCTATTACAACTATATAGGGAGTCACATTTGGAATACCCATCATTGTATATTCCCTAAATCTCCTAGGATAATCATTAATGTTTTCCTCCGTCATTTTACACAATGCATTGGAGAGCTATCACAGGCACACCCACCCTAGGATTATCATGAAACCACCAGTATACGTAAACTATGCCCAATAACAATAACCTAATAATAACACATAACACACGAATTCATGAAATACAACATTTCCACATTCCAATCAAAATATTTCAAATCAAGATATTTAAATAAACAATACTTTATCAACTAATTTTTTAAACAATTTTAAACATTTAATTATTATATTTTTGAATAAAAGTGTACCATACCAATTTGAAGCTATTAAAAGAATTAAAATTCTAAAATCTTAATGTCCTAATAAATAAATCCTTAAAACCAATTTTAAAACATTGATATTAATGAGAATGATTTAGATGAATAAATATCTATAACATTTAAAATAATATTTTAGTTAAAGAGTTTTTAACAAAATGATTTACTCTTGAATACATATAATTGAGGAATAATTTTGAATCATAACATTATAATATCATGAGAATAAATGGATTCATGATATAATATTCTAGTCTCAATGTAATATATATTGAGATAAAATTCCTTATAAAAATGGTATCTTTAGATTAAGGATAAATAAATTAAATAATAATGTGTTACAAATATAAATAAACTCAATATGATTGGATATTCAGTGTAAATCAATCGTAGGACATTCACATATTTTTTTAAGACAAAACCAATGAGTTGGATGTTTAACTCAATGGATGTAAATTCACATAAATTTACACTTATCAAGTTCATATTGATGAATTTAGAATTTAACAATAGAGTTATTATGTTTATCAATAGTATATCCACACAAAGGGGAGTGTAATTTATGTCATAAATAAACAAACAATTATTCCTTACATAATCATATCATGACATAATTATCAATTTGAAGATTAACCCAAGGAA
This sequence comes from Viscum album, assembly GCA_963277665.1. NCBI lineage: Eukaryota > Viridiplantae > Streptophyta > Magnoliopsida > Santalales > Viscaceae > Viscum > Viscum album. The sequence goes on along the minus strand of OY728126.1, from coordinate 143,992,376 downwards.
TAGAAATTCGGTTAAAAGGTTCCCTTTCCGATTTTGTAACTTACAAAACATACAACTTAGGAAAGAAGGATCACAAAATGAAGATGTAAATACCCATAAATTGAATCATATTACTCAATGAAAACATTCATTGGGATGTACATACACCCCACAAAAGAAAATAATTGCAGTATAGAATGAATCTCTTGGGAATAGGAAGTGAGATTAAAACTCCTTACCATTTTGTAATGAATCGAGTCATATGACCAAAAGTTAATAACCACAAAATTAATCATAGAATAGCATGAATATATGAATAATCATGATAATATATATATAATGTCTGTACACAATACACCACATGAAATTAATAATTGGGGAACAATGGAAATCTCACCGAATTAAAAGTGTGATGATAAACCCCTTACCTCGTGTCAGACATGACTTGTTTGTTCTTTGTTATTCCTAAATAAAAAACTTAAGTTAATTTATACTTGATTAATAACCCTTTTTCAAGATTATTATTCATTTTTATCACTTATTACCATGTTATAAATAATATGTAATCGTTTAAGTTAATAATGGTAGTTTTGTCAATATTTGGTACTTGACTAAAAAATGAACACCATATAATTACAAGTTGTCCATGTGGTCAAGAGTCCATTATATCCAGAATTATATTAATGATTTTAATATCATATATATCAAGTATATATATATTATATATATGTATTTATAACATTACATAACAATTTGATATAAGAAATGAAATGCACCATTCATGGAGACGGTAAGTCGTACGTACGCATGAACGCTACATTTATTTCTATTATGCGTTTTAATTTAATGAACACATAATAATACAAAGTTAGATTATAATTCCTGTATACTATCATATATAATTTCAATAACTCCATCCCTTAGATGTCTGACATATGGTATGAACGAGTCATATCACTTTGAGGTGGCGGTAGTTCGTACTTTCTCAAATGAGATTATCACGTTTACCTATTATAGAAACTAAAAAGGTATGATATAAATTAAAAATAATGAAGCATAAATAAAAAATCATATATATCATATATAAATATAGTTCCATCTTATTTTCCACCATGATAGAGGGTAGGAGATAATCAAACAATCATCGTTTCACGAGTCGTTAGTTTTCCATCCACAAATACAATAATTTCTTCCCCCATTAGATGGAGGTGTGTGTAAGTGTAGTTAGAATACTTCCCATAAAAACATATTATTATATTTAAGATATTATTGTTTTTATAAAATATAGGAACAAAAATATTTTAGGGGTTGGAGAAGTAAAATAAAACAAAAGAATTTATGAGAAACATTTACCATTAATTTGTGTAACTTACATTGGTATGGACCTAAAGGGTTTCTTGAAGTGACTTATGGATAAGGTAATTCTTCTAGTAGGAGGAGAGGTATGTGGGGATCTTAGTTGGTAGAGTTTGGACGAGCCAATAGGCTTGTGTGGTGTGAGGAATTGGTTAGATGTTAGGGCTTTTTATAAGGGGGAGGAGGGGCTCTTTATGAAAGTGTGATAATATTATTTTATTATATAATGATATTCGGAATATAAAGGTCCAAAACTAATTAAGGAAGAATATAAGATGACTAGTGGTCAAAATAAATTAATCCTATAATAACTGGATAGGTTTCTGATGTTATTTTAATATTTATAATCATATTTTTTAAATCATTTATTAATGATGTAAACAATGCATCATTATTGTGTCATAAATAATTTAATTTATTAAATTTGAAAAAATTATATGAAAAATAAAATGATGTAAGAAATAATTTTAAATCTCCAATGAATATTTACAATCAAAAAGTTAACTTTTATAAAATGATGTGAAAATTCATTTATAATTAGATATCTGTTTTTGTCATTTTTGCCTTTACATTAAGTTAGTTAAAATATAGTGTCATTGTCATTCATAAGTTGCTCCATGGGGTCCCAAAATCGACCCATGGATTACCATGGTCGACCATTACTCAAGAAATAAGGTTAGGACAAGTGTTAAGGTAATTTTTAATTATTATAGTATTCTTTTTACCTTGAATTACCATATTTACCATTAACTATGGTTAATTAAAGTCAAAAGTTATTATTCACCAAAAATTATTTTCATCTTATTGATCCAAATTTTACATAATAATAACAACCATTTATGTTAGATTTTATAAAATTAGTCAACTTATGCAGTAAAATTTTGTTTAAACAAAAATGTCAGTTTTTAACTACTACTTAGTGGTTTCACTATTCATCAAAAATTGATGTTTTTCAGAAATACACCAAAAATTCAGCCTAATCTATATTTGATATTCCGAATTCAAAAATTATGTCTATTTTACCAAATCAAAAACATAGAAGTTTCATTAATTAATATAATATAAATTCTCGTTATCAAAAAAATAGTTTGTTTTTAAGAAACAATAATTATCAAAAGATTGATACTTGTTTATGTCAAATTTCAAAGTGAAATTAATTACAATAACAAAAATTCTATTAAATGGTAAAATATATTCTTGTTATAATTTAAAACAAATTATATAGATAATATAATCATATAAATAAATTATATTAAAAGTCAATTTTGAATTAAATTACAATATTTTTGACTATTCATCAAAAAAATAAATGTTATTCGAAAAATACCAAAAATTTACCCCAAGTATATTTTGGTATCCTGATTATAATGAAAAATTTTATTATGTCAAATGGAACATATAAATGTGAAAAAAAAACAATATTTAAATATGGTTCTCCAATAAAAGGCGTTAAATTGACCATTTAGAGTATTTATGCTTAAAATTAGATTCATTCACGTTTTAAGCCACTATCATTTATTTGATAAAATAAAAAAAATCAAAAAAATGTATAATATTATTTTAGTTAGTTCTATTAATTATCTCTAACATAATGGCTAGTCATTAACTACCATTTAAAACAATAATATTTTATTGTTAGTGTGCAATGTAAGATTTCAAAGAAAGTAGTTGTTGTGTATCGGGTAAGCCATCAATCATAGAATTCCATATAAAGTAATTTTAATAATTAATTTAAAAATATTAATAAATATTAAAATGACATATTCTTTATTTACCTGTGATGTTACAAATCATATAAAAACATTCACTTTTATAGATAGTAAATTACCATGAATTGATACTCATTTTTATCTTCCTATGATTAAATCAGAACAAGTTTCCAAATTTGTACCTTTTATTATTATTATTATATACTTATTAGAGATCATTATGATTCCTCTCCCTCTCATTTGTCTAATACATCTATCCCAAACATATACAAGAACAATATTTCAATGTTTGTAGACTTATCTTCCACATGTTCTTGTATCTAAAAGAAAAATAGATGTGTCTTTAATACCTTTATAAATTAAAATTTTACCTTTGGTAAGCTTAAATTTCCCATCACTGAAGGAACAAACATACCGATCATCATCAATAATTCTAGTGGATATAAAAATGATTTTAATATCATGAACATATCTCCGATAATTCATGAGAAACCTGCATTTAAGATTATTCTCCAGAAAAATATTACCAAAACTAGTGATTTTGGAAGAACCATCATTTCCCATATACACATATATGAAAATCCATGAAGTTATAGGTGAGAACAAATTTATTTTTATGGTGACATGGTCAGTGTTGCATGAATAAAACACCCATGCCGACTCTTGGCTTAATGGATATACCTAATAATATTGCTGATCAATAATTATCTCTTCATTGAAAACTGATGCATTGTTATTTTGGGATTTACCTTCCCAATTCATCTACTCTAACGCCAGCTTCTGACACTCCAAAAAGATTTATATGTGATTTCTATAGTAATTTCACTTCATTTCATGTATCGATCAAGATCTCAATAACTTTGTACATTGTACACTTTTGTCATGGGGTTCTATTCATAAACTAATAACATACCATTCTATCTTCCATTTTATTTTAGTGAAAAGAGATTCTAATTTAGGTGTACACCCCTCATCAATCCTTTAGGACTCTTCTATCAACATTCTATCTTTCACAATTTCGGTGGTGAGATTTATATCTAGAGTTGAATTTATAACTTACACAACTAGTGTGTCCCATATCATTGGTAAATAAATAAACATCAATAGTTACTACAAATCATCATCATTTATAAATTTCATGGAATTCAAGTGATCAAAAATAGCTTCAAACTCACTCATGTGCTCTGATATGTTGTTCCCATCCTTATACTTAATGTTGAAAAGTTGATGTATCAGGTTTAAATTATTCAATGTGGTCATACATTCTTATGTATTTTATAATTTTTTACATAGAATATAAGAGTAATTATTGTTGGAAAAATTTATGAAGATATGATTTTCTATCCACTATCATATTTGGGATTCACCATTCCTAATGATCATTACAAACATTGCTTCAACTAGTAGGGAAATAATAGAGGTCTTCTCAGTAGATTGACTTAATGTTGAAGATTCATCCTCTAACACTAAAATTGGATTAGTGGTATCCAATATTGGTTTTGACAATTTGTTAATATAAAAAGATCATTAATTTAATGTTTCTATAAGGAATAACTAATATCGGTAAGCTTAATCTAGTAATCAATATTTTCTTCTATTGATTCGGTGTGAATATTTAAAATATAACTATAATTAATTTCCCTTTATAGTTGTAATAAATGGTAATGACACCTAGATTATTGAAAGAATACTCTGATTGGAAACAATATTTCCAAACAATTTCAATCATCTAGATAGATTAATGGAGTGGCCCTGATGTTGCACACATTAATAGTTTCTAGAAAAAACCATTGAAAAGGCCCTCCTAGATTGAAGAAGATGTATTCTATTGGTAGGGGTACTATAGAACCACTGAGATGACAAAAAACATTTTCAACCTATAAGTACATAATTTCATCTTTTTTTTAATATTTTTTACGTTTTTGGCATATTTTCAATGATATGTTCAAAAATATTTCCTCAAAATTTTATTCTACGAACATTATGTTTTCCGGTCATTGGAAAAAATCTCTTCCCCATTGTAATTTTGAACCTGAAGCCTTTTCTACTCGTTGTTTTGGTAAAAAAAAGTTTTATGTGACAAAATTGAATATAAAGTTTATAGAAAAATGTATGAATGTAAAAATTTAAACTATTTTCCAGAGTGGCTTCATCCACCAGAGAAAGGGGTGACTATTTATTTCTTCTTCGAGTGAAACATTGGAGGATACACAAAGGGTTAAATTTGGTTTCTTCTAATTAAAATTAAAGTGATTGAGAGGAAGGAAATATTACTTATTTATTGGTTTTTTCTGTATATTATTTGACCTAAAAAATCATTCTCAATGCCATCTACATTTTGCATTGGCTGCCCAACAATCTATGTGGTTTCACTTGTTCGTAGAAGACTCCAGTTATATCTTCTCCGACAGAGAATACCTCCTCTGATTTCTCCCAAATTTATGAGGTGCCCCTATAGGATTATACCAAAATGTATTATATTATTTCATCTACCAAGGGAGATTCATGGGGTTTATTGACTACTCTATCTCCAAAATCACTAGTTCCTCCTCCCCTGGATCTCTGATAAGTAGAACTGTTGAAGCACATAAGATGAAATATGAAACTACATGCCCATTTCCCCCTCACCAAATAAAATGCATGCATGACCAAACCACACCATATTCAAAAAATAAAAGAACTTAGTAAAATATATTCCTTTATCGACCAGTATTTGAGATAAAATGAGGTGAAAGTTGGCATCAAATTCCCCCTAAAATAAAAAAGAGAAAATAAACCCCCATCAACATCATATTAAAAGGGCTGAATAAATCCAACAAACCTAATTAGAGGTAATAATCTAACAATATACATGTATGAATGAGTCTTTAATACCAAAATACCTCAAACTACAAGAATATATGAATCTTTTTAATAGAATAAGAGTTAACAAAAACATCAATCCAAACCCCTAACATGCTTAAATCACCTACAATGCTGAATGAATCTAACATGAAGCATGAAAATATATAAAAATCCAACCCAATATAAATGATAATGTTTGTGAATAGAAAAGAAAAGTGATTATTTTAACTTCAAATTGAAGGAACCCAATAATCATATCACTTAATTGGTGATTTAAAATTACTGAGAACCCAACTAATGGCACCAATGACATCATTAGGGGCAATGATTAGAGAAGTATTAGATGATTTACCAAAGGATGGTAAACCAAACATAATATAAAATCAATATGAAATCATAGTCCAATTTCGATCTCTAGTATAATGTCATAAAAAACTAGAAACAATTAATGAAACCTACATAAACACAATGAAAACACTGATCTTATCCTCCAAAATAGTAGTTGGTGGATCCGTCTCTTCAACACTATCAATCAGTGGGAGAGAATCCTAAAACCCTGATGTCATTCCTCCTTGGACTGGAGGCATTATTTATATAGAAACAAGTTCCAGAAAAAGAGACGCATCGATTATAAGAGTACGACCCTATATTTGTGATTTTGTATATATAAGAGGGTTTAGTTGGAATCTATTTACTCTTATGAGTCATGAGTACATGGTGGGATTTTATTTAGATTGGTCTGAATCAATAAACACAATATAAATTAAAAATAGGAAGGACATTATTGTACATTTATATACATTTAATTAGAAATAATACTTTTATTTGGTCATATAAACGAGTGTAATTGATTTATTTTCAATGATAATTCTTTTAAATACATTTTAACTCATGAAAAGTATTATTAAAAAATTAATAAATAAAGCAATAATATATATTAATAAATATGTTAAATTAATATATATATATATATAAGTATACTTATGATATATATAACACTATTTAGAATATTCAAATATAATATTTATAATTTAACTTATAAAATTAGAAATATATATAAATGTATACAATAATTATATTAATAATAATAGTTATATAATTATTTTAAAACAATATTATATTTAAATATTATTATTAGAAAGATTTTTATTTAATTTAATATAATTATATTTTTTATAAAGTTACATTTTTTATTATAGTTAAAATATTAGTATATATATGTAGCTTTATAAATATATTTATATTCATTATAATTATAAATATTGTTGTATTTTTAATATAGGTAATTAATTCAATACATGATTTTGATAATTAATAACTTTTATTCACACATATTTCTTTATTAATTTAGTTTTAATGAGTCATAGAATTAAATGATCATTTCATTAGATTTATAAAATATTTCATAAAATGAATGAATTTCGTAATTTTATTTAAATAATTACTTTTGGGAATAAAATTAATTGTTATTTATTGATAATCATTTGTTTTTTTGAAGGTGAAGGAAATGTGCAGCTAAAGTATTGAAAAAATTGGGAAATAATTGGAAAGGCAATGGAAATCTCAATCTATGATATGGAACATTTATTTAATGATATATAAAATCTACTAAGATATAGGTAATGAAATTTCCATTCTACAAATGAAATGTTCCATTATGTGTGAGAAATATTATTTTACCATTTGGTGGAAAGAAGCAAAGTTCCCTAGGGTATGAAGAGTGCACATTAATAACTCCATAAGAAATATAACATAAGTTTCATTTTACAGAATAATTATATTTCCATTCATAATATTCAACTGGTGATATGTAAGAATAACATGAAACAAAAGCGGGATACATAAAATTTTTGGGAACATATGTACGGTTATCCAATTTTACAATCATGTTATAACTAAAAACCGAATTTTATATAATGATTTGGAGTTTTATAAATTTCCCTCCAAAAATGGAATAATTTCAAGATGTATTTGATCTTTTTCCATATTAAAAAAGATAAATCCATGCCATTGGATAATTAAATCATGTTTCCATTAAGATCATCTTAGTTCCATATATTGTGCAAGCTATGGGTAGACAAAATAATATATCATTCCATCAGTCTAATTGAAATGGGAGTGATGGTCATATTCCATAATATCATTAGCTATAAGGAAATATATTGTGATATTGGGAGTGTTTTCATCGACCGATCATTAAACTAATGATTATATATAATATAGAGTAGATCAAGATCATTTCAATAGCACGTGGAATGATCAGTGGTGATATGCGAGGTTATACATTCATGATGAATACATTTATAGGGGTTGTGTTTTTTTATCTTTGATCATTTTTATCTATTTTATTCTATTTTATACATTATTCTATCTCTATAACCCAACACAGAATGTGGTTATGCCATTTTGGTAATTTGTATAGTGGGTAGGGGAACCGATTGTTAATGTTTGATTCTATATATCAATAAATATTTAATTTCATGTAATTTGATATTCTTTGTTAGTGTTAGGAAGTTTAATTGAATTAAATTAAATTAAATTTATATTTTTTTTAGTTTTTTAAACTTTGGATGATAAATTATTGTGTCTATATACTAAATTATTAATATATAAAATTGAATGGGAAGGTTTTTATGGTGATTTATTTATTGATTTTTTATATGTGTATGGACGAAAATGGACCTATTTGGAATACATAACAATATCTTCTCTCGATTTGGGGTTTCATAAAGACATTTAGTTGTGCTCATTAATTATGAGCCATGGTGACTACCTAATATATTTCTACAAACATATGAAGGAAAATCAGTTAGTGGTTATCATTTTAGATTTTAAACTGACATTCTTAAACAATCTATAATGATAAAGATGTTATTTTTGGATTCATTAGTTGATCAAATAGTTCAAAAACATTAATCAATTTTGGACTAAAATAATTTTAAAAGTTGAAATCACAACCCTAAACAAACCATTATGAAGAGACAATGTCAAAATATATGTTTTCATTACAAGTATCAATGTCTTTATAAGAAATATGGATTCAATAAGTGAAAAATAAAATGGATTGAAATTGAGTTTAATGGATAATGTATAATAATGAACTATATATCTCTTTCATGATGGTCTTGGAGTATTATCTCTATATCTGAAACAAATTTGAGAAGTATACTATGTTGAATTATGTTGAGGGAATTTAGTTGAAGAAGATTTTGGATATTGGGAGTGATTCTATAATTTCATTCTATAAGTTTTAATTATTCATTATACATGTTATTGTATTGTAGATATTTAAAAAATGGATTAATGTTTTAATCATTATCATCATTTTGTATTATTTAAATTTTATGCTATTGAATTAGTAAATATTGTTCATTGTATGAGTTTATTTTAGTTTATAACACATAATTAAAATAATTAACTAGACTATATGTTAACACTACATATATATTTAGGACATTAGAGACAACAAGAAAAGATTAACGGAAATCCCATAAGGATCGCTTATTTGGAGGATAACTTTACATGACACTATTAAATGGAGAGGGAGATGTAGTTCTTAGGAAGAGAACAATGACGGAGTGAGTTACTATACACCCTTGGTAGGGTTCATTTCCAATTGATTTCAAAGACCCCATTTATCACACTGAGATTCATTAATAAGAAATCCTCATGTGTAATTTTCTATATGGGAAACATCTAAAAATTGATATTGTAAATGTTTTTAGAACATACAATATTGGGTGGTACAAAATCCCATCCATTATCATCCACCACGTCCCATGGTAGTTTAAACATTGAGTAAATTAACAGAGTAGCTCACAAGAAGAATTGGATGAGTTTGGAAAATTAATTTTTAGGATAATAACTTAAATAGGTGAATTATACATATGTTTATAATGTTTATGGGAATAATATTGAAAGTAAATTTTTTATATTATCGGAAGACTTTGCATCAACAAGTTGTTACATTACTAAAAGTATAATTGTATGTTGTAATAGAATCTTGAAAATAGATAAAGAGAAAATAGTTATAGTGAATAGATAAGATTAATAATATAATATTATCTTTCAAGGAATAGTTATAATATATAAATTAAGTTATTTATAGAACTATGTTCTTATGGTACATCTTGATGTTTTGTAAGGTACATGATTTTGTATGGTACATCTAACTCTATAATAAAATTAAGAGTTTGATACATTTTTATATTTAGTATAGTGAAACTATAATATGATTAAAACAATTATATGATACACATGAGTTAGAACTCATGGAAATAAATTCTATATTATTGTGATTCATTTTGAGGATGTGTCATTAAGAAATGGTCCATATTTCAAAGAATAATTTCGAATGTATTATGAATGATTCACATTACATGTTGAATAATTTTAATGAATAATGGATATTTTGGTGAGGAATCATGATATTTTCATATAAAATGAGAAATGGTAACTTTATATATTTAGGAAGATATAAATAGACTATAAATTGTGACATCGATTGTGTTTAAAATTTAAAAAAATCAGGGCTATAAATATGGAGTTTAGTTATATTATATAGGATATACAATTCATTAATTCGATTAATCTATACACAAATAAAAATAATAAGTATGGTAGATATAATTCATTATATTATATATATATAAAACAATATAAATCCAAAGAAGAAATTAAATCATTAAACTGCTATACTAAAAAGAAGAAACCATGTTATTTAGAGAAGGAAATGGAAGAGACTATTGAGAAGAAGAAGGAATCATTCTAGTTTTCAGTGTCATTTTCATTTTATTTATACCCTTGAAGAATGTGGGAACTACTATGATTATAATACCCAATGACTTTGAGGAGATATGTTAGTACATATAAACCTGATTTCTTTCTTTTATTATTTGGGTTCCTAAATATTAGTTAAATAAGCGATATGATCTCATTAAATTTTGTAAAATTACATTTTAATCCTAAAGGTATAACTATTTTTAAGAATTCAAGGTTTAACTTTTAATAACTTTTTGTTCTAGTATAATAAAACCCATCATTTCCAATAAGAGGTTATATAACGGTAGTGACTTCGTGTTGTTTCATGACTCAAGGAAGAAAACCACCCTTACCTATTATGTCATCCTATTTATATGGTAAACATAGAATTAAAAATTGATGGATGATAACTTCCCTCATTTTATTTTCATAAATATTTCATTTCTATTTATTAACACAATTATAAAAACTCAACCCTACCACGAAATGATTAGTATTTCAAGGATAATCCTCAGAAATCTATTTATGATTTTTTTTCTTCCTTTTATTTTCCAATCTATTCTTCTGTGAGGATTACTACCTAAAAATTTACATACTTTTTAACTGAGATTGGGATTACTGTAATGAGAAGTGTTCACTAAAGAATTAAACTAAACCATGGTAATATTTTGGTACATTGTTCACCCCCCCCCCATTTTCCCTACATGACCACCAGACACCACAATTAGTATGAAATATTACATGGTATCATCTTATTGGTTCTACATTATTTTATCAAATTATTTTATGATAATAACATGAAGTGAATATTTAAAAAAAATTAGTATATCCTTTGTTGGATAATAATATATACACCACTATTAAAATTAAAATAAAGGCTTCATTATATACCACTAAAGATGAACAGAATTAAACGGGTTTCCTTCTGAAAATTTAAAAATCATAAACCAAAAAAATAATATTCCGAGTAATTTTTCGAAAATATTGGTTATTTATTCTTTGGAATCCATCCCACGAATTCCAAGAGAAGTGACACATCCAGAAGGGACATAATATATTGCTGTTATAAAAGAGGGAGTATAATGGGTACATGAAAACACAACTTGGATATATATTTTAATGGAGGAAATAAAAAGAATAATATAATATTAATTCAATATTATATTATTGATAAGTTTTTGAAATTAACTAATAAAAAAAATTGTGAAAATACAAAAATTATATCTATATACCTAAAGAATGAGTGGTAATGTGGCCAAATGATTTTGAAAGGCTATTAATTGGTAGAAGAAATTTTAATAGATACTACTAATGGGTAATAAGTCATTTTACATGACAAATTCAAATTTCATGAGTGGTTTTAAATTAATTATGACTAAAAATCTAGTAGAGTTCTATGGAAAGGGCAATATGGTTAGACATATTGTTATCGATTATATAACAACACTACCATCACATGAAGATCCCCGAATGAAGATGAATACTTAATCAAATGATTCATGTGACATGATTTTTTATTAAAATAAGAATATCCCACACAAATATGATAAAATAGTAAATAATTCCATGCTACCTAATGTAATAGTAGATTAAAAATGTTCATGCATGAAGAAGACATTAAAGGCTAAATATAAAAATGCAAGTTCATTGAGAATATGTCCTCATCCTTGTTGTTCACATTAATAAACAATGTGCTCCACCTTATTCAATAAAAAATTTTCCTTTCATTTGTGTGGATTCAATTTATGGAATTAATGGTTATGTTATAAAGAATAAATGCATTAAAATTTGGCAACAAAAACTCATAGAATCAAGATAGGATTATCATTGAGGATCTAGTAAAATATTTTTTTTTCAATTTTAGTGAACTCTAAACATGGGAAATATTGAAAGCTCTCTATTTAATTGATCCACCTTTATGTAAATAATTTTTTGTATCTTATTCCAGGGATGTTAAACGGATAAGGTCTTGAGAAGGTTCAAAAAAATTTTAAAAAGGTATAATTCCCCATTATATTATCCTTGGTGGAAAAGATATAATCCTAAAACTTGAAAGATTAAATTTATTTTATCAAAGACATTAAAAAGGAAAGATATATGATGTTCCATGGTTTATTTATGAGTTTAAAACCTTCCATATTTCGATGTAATTTTTAACATATGCATCGAATTTAGTTCAAGAAATATAGTTTAAAATCACATGAGAATATATTTATAATAATATGTATCAACAACTTGCTTCACCCACATAATATTAGTTGATGTTAATTATAAGAGATAGGTGTTATATGTCATACAAATTATCTAATATAGTGATTTTTTTCAAAATGATTTGAGGTTAAAAATTCATTCCAAATTTTGTTATACAACTACTAAAGTTAGACAAATGTATATAGGAGTAACATGAATGATAATTAAATTAAAAAATTTGAATTCCATGGTTAATCAATCAGGTAATCTTCACCAACTTTTCCCATGTTGACTTTCTGTTATGTAATTAGAGTCTCATAGAAGATAAAAATATTTTGACTAAATCATTCTCTCATTTGAAAAATCCAGTACCAAAATTAGATGTATGGATATATTTTCTAATGACAAGTGTGATCCAACCCCAAAAACATTTGATATTTTTTTTCAATAAGGGGTAGTTGAAACAATTATTAGCATACACAGTTATTTACATGGAATGATATTATTCTATTAATAAAAAACTAGGTGGATTAAAGAAACCGTGTCAAAGGTTGAATTTTTTCGTTAAGGTTGGATTCCTTTATGGGAATGATGGCGTTAATTTGTAAAACAGTTGATGGATTGGCATTGAGTACCATAGGGAATTTATAACAGAAAATATTATATCACATAAATGATGGAATTTGAGTAAAATTAATCTATTAATAATAATATTGAGATGTATAAATGTTGGATAATGTTGGGGGAATTTAATAGAAGAATATTTTAGAAGCTGAGAGCGATCCTAGATTTTATAACTATAATCTCAAAAAGTTTATTATTCTAGATATTTGGGAAATGGATTAAATTATAAATAATTATAATCTCATTTATGATTTTTATTTAAGGATACCATATGAGTAACTAGATGGATTCATTTGAGTAATTGGGGCACTTTGTATTACAATTTTTGAATTCATAAGACTTTTCCAAAAAAAAATGGTTATCCCGCATGTTATAACTGACTGAGTAGCTGATTAATTAGAGAAATTGAGTTGAGATTAATGGTAATGTTACAAGGATGACATGTATGAAGGTTTATGTGTGTTGGAACTTTATTAATAAGCACGAGGAGCAGTTCTCATGAAGAAAACCATAGTTTAAGGGGGTGCTATGAGCCCCTGGAATAGTTCAGTGCTAAGGAATTCCAATGAACTCCTTTATTACATCATGATTATTAAATATTTCCCCATTAATTGTATTTTAAATGTCGAATATATCTTAAATGATTAACTAATAATTTTTTAAATCAATTGTTAATTACTAATAGGGGATTTTTTTTAAATTCCACCACCCACTGTACCAATTTCAATATAAAAAATTTAATTCTAAAGTTCACTGTCATATTTGGATGAGGTTTTGAAAATGATGTTTTTGAATAATATCCTATCCTGGTTATGTATAAAGAAGTTTGGAAATATTATTATAGAAACATTGTGTTCTAATCTATGAGGATTATCAAAATCGTTTTCATGCACAAATTGCTGCATTTTTATATGAATATTTATATAGACCTATAAAATCATGAAATAATATTTGGAGGACACTCAAAAAATGATTGAATAAAATTATTAAGGGGTAAATTATTTGTTTAGATATAATCACAATGTACATTATTTTTTATTCATTTTTTTGAGTTTAGAGGGTATTACCTAAATTATCATAATGTACATGAGATAGAATTTATGGTAATTAATCTGATAAATTTTTTTTTGAATATTAAGATTTATCTTGAAGACACAATCCACCCATATAAAAATATCTTGCATATTTTTTAAGAATTTTTTAAAATATAATATGTTTTTAAAAAGTATATAATATTGTAGATATTATTTAAGCTATTTTAATATCAATTATAAAATATAGACCCTATGACATTATGAAATGTTAAATTGATTAAAAAATATAATTTTTAATGATTATTAAATTTATAAAAATATCATTTTTATAAATATAGAGTTTTATTATTTGAGTAAGGAATTAAAAATAACAAATTATATGAATATATACACATAATAAAATATTGAGTATTGTATACATCCATCCGAATATGAAGAAATGAGAAAACTAATAAAATATAAAAGAAATGTGGGAGGTCCTTTGAAACATGTGTTCTATATAAGAATCTTTGTGAGTCAATGAAGAAAATGTAAAATAATACTGTGAAGATTATGTGACTGAGGTTGCTAATGTTATTATATTCCATTAATCAAGAACATTTTAGAATGAGTAAGACACTATAATTATATTACAACATCAGTTTCAGGAGATACAACAGGATGGGTGGAAATGTTTTATATCATATATTATTGTTGTTTTCAATGATCTACTAAATGATGAATAACATATTGTTACATTAGATACATTGATATATGATTCATAAGGGAAGATATTATTAAAGATTTCATGTATGGTCTTTAAATAACTAGTGGTTCAAATATAATGAATTACATCACTACTAGATGGAGGATAAAGAACAACTGGGTAGTATTTTCAATTGTAGTACTCAAACAAGAACACTTTGTTTTTTCTTGTATATATCCTGTATGATATGGTGATGAAAATTATTCGTAATTATAGGACGAAAATTTTCCATGTTGTATTTTAATCACTCCCCCATTTTTTTGATTACCCAAGGCCGTGATACTCAGCCTGAACCTTGAAATGATAAGGCTTTCATTTTTTAATCTTATAAATATTAGTGTGTCATTATTCAATATTTTTTTCATGTGATTCATTATTGGGTTAGAGTTGAGAAAAAAATCAAAATATCCATACTTCTTAACTGAGATAGTGGATTTATTAATAATATGAGAACAATATGAAAATAAATTAAAACTTTGTATAATTTTTTTGGACTAATTCACCCCCACCAAGTGTCCTTGAAAAAACAAAATGTATTTAACACAAAATAATTTTCTGAATAATAAAATATGTTTCAAACTACTCCTAGGTGTCCTAAACCTCCCAAATCCAAACCCTTTTTGACTAAATGTGGAAATTTTATTTCTCAACATCTTTGATTAAAACATTTTATTAATACTATATAATATTTTATATTTATGTTATTAATATAATTTTTGCACACAAATTAAAGTTATTTCAAAAACATATCTACATTATTGGGGATCCAATTCCTATTTCCTTATAATTAACCCATCCTTTAATTTCCATGACTATATCTCATACTGACTAACTACTCACTATAAACCCTAAAATGTAAATAACATTTATTTCTATAGAAAGGGAAATGTGAAACATTTATAATCTACAATAAAAAATTGAAAATATGAAATTAACATATATAAGTGAACCGTTAACTATTTTATAAGAATATGAAATCATGGATATAAATCATAACCAAACCCATATATTTAGACAATAAAAATAATAAATTTATAATTCATTCTGTACAACATGATTTTTATTATAAATCTATATAGATTCAACTTCATACAATGTTAGATGGACTTTTAGGAGAATATCCAAATAGTTGAATTAAATAATTCCCTATAGTTTGAGAATATTGAATCCAATAGGACAAGATGAGGAATAATTCATGTGGATATAATTTTCCTTATCTCTATAAAATGTTCATAATGAATAACTATACATACTATAACAAAGATAATAAATATTTGGCATGATCATTAGATAATTTTTCTTTGATGTTTATTTACAATTTCAAGGAGTAATTCCCTAATTACGATGACCCATTCCATCCTTAATGAAAATGTAGAAACCAATTATATGTATTGGATATGATTTAAGAAGTCAAATACAACTTGTCAACAACATAAAATAGTGTAACATCATTTATTAGTTTTCCATATCACATGATACTTAATAATAATATGAATTTTATGGATTCCTCATCAGAAAAATCATTGATTGATAAGTCCTAATCAACATTAATGTACTGATTATGAAGATTTCTCGAAATTCAAAACAGTGTGTTGTACATTGTATTGGGAGAAGATATTTTTTTCTCAATTCCTATGGGCCTATAGAACCTGATAGTAACACACCATCCATTTCATGTAATTATGATGTATGTAGACCATAATAAATAAGATTATTATTATAATCAAGTTATATGTAGGTTCTATTTTATCTTATTATCATCTAATGCCTTTTGGTTACAACATATAATTTAATCACATTACCATATATATTGGGGATCTATAACTATCAACACATTTATTGTAAGAAAAACACATTTATATATCATCATTTATACATGCAATGGTAATAACAAAATATAATGGATCTTGTATTAGGATACCAACTCCCAACACTCTCATATTCACTAAAGCGAATAGTTATCAATCTCGAAACCTCTAGATATTAAATGAGAATCATGCTTATGGTAAGACATATATTTATTTAGGGGGTATTCAACAATAGAATATATAGATACTATCCTTAATATTACTTCACTTATGTATAAAATATAGTCCAAGAGATGATTTTTTTTTATATATAGGTTTTGTCCTATGATTTTACTATGGCCCATTATAAAGCACCTCTACCGCAGTATTATAACTATAAACTAGAACTGGGGTTGTAATGCTAGTTAGAAAACCTATATATGATATACATATCTATGCTAGACTATTTCCTAGGCGGAATTTAAATCCTCTAAATACTTGTATTATTCAATATAATTGGTGACTATAGGTTTCTTTGAGCATTTATAGCTCAATGCACCACATACCAAAAATAAATAAATAGATTGACTGTGATTTTAGATGATCATGATCTATTTAAAAACTAGCATCCATGTATCCCCTTTCTATTAGTTCATCATATCCTCCATACATTTATAATGTATCCTTTTCACATCTCAAGTTCTTCAAGAAATTTTTTCTTGCTACGCAATGAAGTACTCATTTATTAACATGATATCTCCCCACCATGCTTAAATCAAAATAAATATCAAACCTGCTATATAGAATTTAAATCATCATAGATTCCACTATTGATGTATACTAAATTACACACATTATATTAACCTATAACCATATTAGTGGAAAAATTTCATAGTGATTAATTAATACCATATAACATAAGTAACAACCTTATATTGGATTGTTACATATTATACATTTCATATACCCTGTAATAATATACACTTTGACATAGCCTAAGAATCCACATAGATCTATCTTGATATATCTTGACCCAAATAATGTATGATTCTTAGAAAAACTATTTCATATATAAGTATTAATTTAAACAAGTATTTACTGACGGTAGGAGTGGAACATTGATTCCCATAATTTATATGTCACAAACATAACATTATTGTAAAATTATTGAATTACCACTAAGCTTCTTATAGAAACATCACTCTATTCTATTTGTGATGAAACCAAATTCTTATATGGACTCATCAAAATAAATATTTCGTGATCATAATGCATGATTCAACATATAATTGGTTCTTCATTACATGCATACATCGATACATGGGAGAAGGTTTCATCATATTCAATTACTTAACATTACCTGAACCCCTTCATAACCACTCATGCAAGGTATTTAATTTAATATCCATTTATATATTTCTCTTCAACAACCATTTTCACCAAATAAGATTTACATTATGTATAGGCTCTACTAAAATTAAAACCTGATTTTGGTATACAGAAACCATCTCAAAATTCATGGAATACTTATATTTAGTATCATTTTTCCATATAATGATCCCTTTTAGATTAGAGGTTCATCGCACTCTAAGAGTAAGGTGTCATCTAATTTATTGACAAGAATGCCAAATCACTCTAATTTTAAAACCTCTCTAGTAGACAAACATAGTATGTATGTTTTGGGAACATATTTATCCCATAATATCACTGGTGGATATTTCAATAATACTAAATATTTCACTCCTGGAGCATTGAATTCATAAAATTCAATCTTTCTACCACTTTTTCGATTTAGAAAGTGTTCCCTTTCAAGAATTAGGGAATTTCGTACCATATTAACATTTCTATATAATGGTTTATATAGGTTATGTATATTAGATTCATTAAGATACCATATAATTATTCACTTCATGGTTTAGTATTCTGATTTTTCAATAGGTATAGACATTATATAATTCTCGGATAACCACAGACACAAATTTGATAGACTAGGTTTTATTCCATACCCTAAACCGTGTGAAAAATCATCTCTATATTTTTTTTGTACTCGATTGAGGGTATATGAAATTTTCTACAATGTGTACACCAAAAATTATTATAGAAGAGTTTTAATACTCATTAGTGATCTAACCATGTCATGTAACATCTAATTGCTTCCTTCACAAACATCATTCCACTGATGTGTATAAGTAGGATTGATTTGGGATGCAATTCCATGAACATTTATGTGAACAATGAAATCCTAGTTGGAATGTTATCCAACTCAATCTGAGTGGAGTTCCTTAATATTCTTACCAAGATGATCTCCACTTACTATTGATATTAATTAAACATATTAATGGAATATGAATTATATATAATTTTGCATATATATATATATACATGTTAACATTATACATCAGTGGAAATGTTGATGTATGAAAACCCACTAAATGCCTCTACTAGAAACAAACCTCATAAAGCAGTATGAATCAATTCGTGTTTTCCAACGGACCTTAATCATTTACTAGCGAATGGTGATTTGGTTATTTTACCTCGTAAATAGGAATGGAATACATTGAAGTTTTTCATAGTGTAAAGTACAACAACCCTTCTTGGTTCAACTTATGTTAATGATTATCATTTATATAGACAACCATGAAGCATCATGTGAAGGTATTGATGAGTCATATGTAATAGTTTTTCCATTGATTTTTAATTTAGGGTTTTCATGTTCATGTATATAAAATATATTATGAAAATGCAATATTCCATATCATATTTAATTCTTATAAAATATAAAACATTTATTTCAAACATGAAACAAAACCCATGTTTCCCAAACTCAATATAGAGATTATATTTTTGGAAACTAAATGAATATAATAAATATATTTTAATACAAGAACCAAACAACTGGGAAAATTCATTTGATAATTTCCCACTGCCATGGCTTCCACTCCCACACAATTTTCTGTATGAATACCCACCTCATTATTTTCAATATTCTAGAATCTTCATGGTTACTATATAAAAATAAAAATAATTGATACATATGTTACATCCAATAACCAACTTATAAATAAATATATATTTCATTAAATGAAAAAAATACATTTAGAATAAGTGTAAGATGTATTTTTTCCAAAACCATGAAATTATTCTTAAAGTCACAATTCATTCCCCATACAACGTAGAAAAAATTACGCTCATATCCCTCTCTTTTTATATTTGGCTTCTTGGATGAATAGTATGTCAGTTTCTTAGAATTGGGTTTATCAACAGACACATTACCATTCCCCATACTCCAATTTTTCCCCATAAGGAGAAACAAGATTGTATTCTATATATCGCTATCAAGTTATAAAACCAAAGCCAATAAGTTTGGGAGAGACGTTTTTAAGTTATTCATGTTTTAATTTTCAATAAAATTCAAGAATATAGGATGTAAAGTGGTGAGAACTAGACTAGTCTTTGATTTTTAGATCAATATGAATATAATGGATTCCAATATCTCAATACACATGATCATTATGCATATCTAAGGTCCTTATTGATTCCCATCATCTAGGCGACACCTATAATTTTCAAATGATATATCATATCATGCATTCCATTATCTTTGTTAATATAAATCATTGTGATGAGATATAATCTTGTATTAATATTATTCAAAAATAATTTTCAATAGATTACTCGAAATATATAAGATCATGATACAAATCATGTCTTGTGCGTCATCTACATGTTTCTTGTATTTGACTTTATCTACACTACATTTTCCATGAGGAATCTCATCTTGATTTGGAGTCTTCAGCAGAGAAATATTCCATTCATGGAATAATACAATGCACAAGTACTTGTATCAACCCATAAGGTTATGGTAATTCTAGATGTTAATTTTTTTGAGTATTTATCATAGTAAAATTGAGTTTATCATTGTGTTTCATATTTTATCAACAACAAATAAACATAGTTATTTTTTAATTATCTTGATTAAAAATTAGATATTTATGGTTAGTTAAATCGTTAAATGTCTCCCACTATTTTATAAAACCCCTGTTTCCCTAACTACTTGATTTATAATACCCAGCCAGTAAAGTATTCATCTGGCTAGGATTCTTAATATCTCTCCACATATTCAATGTTATGGATATTCCACTACTCTAAGACTCTCAAGGTAGGATCTAGACTAACAGGCATCATTGAATCCTAACTCCTTGTATAGTTTAGGGAAGTCCCCACTTCTATGAATTGAATACATGAATTACTAAGCACATCTCCACTAATGTATTATAAAACATGGTATAGATACTTCAATGTCACCATAATTAGTTATTTCTACCCATCACTCTCATAGAAACTCCACAATAGTTATAGTCACCCTTACTAAGGGTTGTTAGGAACCTCATCCACCCATTTATGTACAAATATATATGATGAAATGCATTGAAACATAATATTTCATTTATAGTTTTTGTCATTACATTAAGAATGAATTCTTTTTCAATTTTATGTGATCATACTATGTGATGTCACTCACAAATAAACAATGCATTAAATAGAAAAAATTCAGCACATATTTATTTCTATTAATAAAAGTATTTTAGTTTATAATTTCAATGTGATAAATTAAACAATTATATCCAACAAATAGCAAAACACTATGAAGAAATTAAATAAACTACCTAATTGATCCTGAATATTTGCTATTCGTTGATCCATTGAACATAAATGGATCAACTGTGAGCTTATGGGTTGAATACCTGAGTCATGTAAGATTCTTATCTCATCATGAACTCATGTACAATGTAATCACACCTCATTTAGATTACATCTATGTCTTATTGTGATATGTATATTATAACGTCCTCAACATAATAAATAAACACATGTAAAAGAACAAAAGGCATGTAGAATTATACAGATGGATGTACATCTCATTGAAAATAGTATGAGGGGAAAGAATATGTGCATACCATTAATAAAAAATTAATTATTATGTACATCACATAAAATATTAATAATTTATTAAAAACAAAATATCCAAACATACATTGGTTAGTCAATTCTCAAGATTAGTTTGATGGTAAATTAAATGCATAATAAAATTAATTTAGTGATAAATACATCTTCAGGGAATTTATATTGATTTATAATTATTTTATATAATTTTAATTCAAAAAATATTAAAATAATGGCCCTCAAAATTTTTTAATGTTTTTTGAAAGAAAACATCCAAAATTTTGAATTTTCATTAAATTTTAGCCCCTAAGTGGCCTCATAACCCTTCAATATGTGTTTTCCACATTTCTAGGCCCAAAAGGCCCTAGTATTGTATGGGAGGACCTGACCAAGCACAACACAATTCAGTTGGTGGGGGAGTAATATGTGGGCTATGAATTGAGAGGGAAGGTGTATTGGGAATGGAGTGGTTATGTCATCCCATTCATTAATTTTTATTTAAAAATTATACTCATACCAATCATGCATATATTAAGTCATCCACCACCCCAAAAATGGGGTGGTCAAAATGTCAACAAAGGTTCTAAAGATACCCCCAATGAATCAGAATTTTTTGTCATAAACAATATAGCCACCACCACATTTATTTTAATTTATTTTTTGTTCTTATGTGTTGGGGAAGCCCCCCCCCCCAAATTTGTGTTTCTATATATATTTAGTATAAAAATATAAAAAATAATTCAATTTTAGTTTTTTTATTCCTATAAATCTGTGACTATTTTTTGTATAAGATGGGAAATATTTTATCCAAAGTAATATTGCTTTAGTAGTAGAGTTCACTAAAAAACACCATCGACCACCGCCTCTATGTAAAATAACATGTGTGTGTATTATTCTTTTTTAACCTAAAAAATTATGTTTTGATCTAATTTAAATCTATGTTTTGTCATAACATTCCTATCAATTATTATATTGATTTCTAGTTTAGTGTAATGGGACCATTATTATTACCCTCACATGAATTTATTGTAAATTTAATTTTTCCTCTATCTAAAAACAATACATGATCCCTCTCATACAAATTTATGGGTACCAATATGCACAACAAAAATAGATAGATTGGGAATTTAAATTTCTCATCAATGTATAGACATCACTACATCATCTCCTATAATGGAAACCATGATTAAAATTCCGAAGACCTCACATGGAATATTTGCGCATAAAAATTAATTCAAACATTAAATATATTTTATTTGAATTCAGGATTAAATCCCACTCATCAATGGTGACTATTTCTTGATGTAACTATGGTTGGATCCCACTACATCATTCATACGTGATTCTAAAATAAATAAGAAATATGATTGTCAAAATTTGTGTTCTACTGTGGATATTTGAAGATATTTTTGATGTCCTATCAATTACCTTTGTAATGTTCATAGATCTATGGAGGAGAACATGGATTGGTTTCATGAGTTAGAAACTTATCTACCTAGGTTGTGGGATATAGGATAGAGATATTTTCTCAAATTCATGTAATGAATATTGTGCCAAAGGATATTCCCTTATCACTTATATAGAGAAGTATAAAATACCATGAAATGGTTCCCTAGACACTGCACATTATTAAACAATAAATATGTTTTGAATGACATGTCTTGACCAATTAATGGTTTCATAAACAGTGTTAATATTTTTAACACAGATTTTTGAAATAATAAATATATTTTTGGATAAAATAAAGTCATTAACTCAACTCAATATCCTAAAAAATATTAAACAAAAGTGAATTTTAAAATATTATTTGTTTGTTAAATATTTTCCCCATGTATTCCCTTAGATTATAATAAATAAATTAAATACATGAATTTAATTCTAATTATTTTAAAATATAATAATAATGAATTAATGTATTCCACAGTAATCATTTATACATGAGCATCTTCCAAACCTAAGGGTGGGGCCCTCCATGTCTTATAATTTTATACATTAGAGTAGGCCAAACTCTTGAATATGTTTAGTCGGTGAGTCTCCATGACCTTACATAGATAGTATTGAGTAATAATCAAAGAAAAAGGGTTCAGTGTAGCTACCCATAAATATACCTATAGAGATAAAGAATAGTCATAACAATGAAATCCTATCTTAACAACAAATTCCATTTAATATAATCTATTTATCTTATGATATATCATTAATAATGTCACACACATTTTTTCACATCATTCATTCTTTATTACACATTGACCTTAATTGATGGACTTACCTTCTTCTACTATAGTCATTGATTTGGTGAAGGAACTATCATCCTGATCAAATCAGATAATGATATCACTTCCTTTTGTAAGAGATAAATTCTATCTTTATTATTCAATCAATGTCATAGCACAAATGCAACACTGAATGCATGATACCATGAAATATTTTAAATTCCATGGTTTTATTCTTGATTAAATGTATTTAATGAAATGATACACACTTAAATGAATCTCATGTTAGGAGACCATTATATGTGTTTATATATAGGAACATAAAATGAAACCTAAAACATGCAGTGTTCTGGTTAGTGGTCCTCTCCTCATGAACATATTTTTATCAATATCAAAAAGTGATAACTTGATGAGATTAATTATCATTTATTATGATCCCCCAACACTTGATATTCACACACCATGTGTACCACCTCACCCCGATGTATCCTGAACATAGTTCATACGATTTATATTAATGTCATTATATCTATTGATTCTCATTATATCATGAGAAATACTATAACCATTTTTATATGACATGTTATCTATAGAAATTATTATAAATATTGGAGATTCATATGTATTATCAATATTTTTGTTAGGTAAAACAATATATATATATATATATATCAAAATGTATACATGTAATGGTAATCTAAGTGATAAAAATAAGTTCGGTCTAGGTCACCCACTCACAATAATATGATCTAATGACTCACCATTACATAAATCAAAACATAAATTGATAAACACTATAGATTCTAAAATTTATCTTATGTAATAAAATGATTAGCTCATGGTAATAATGTTATGTTTCCTTTATTCCATAACAAATCACTTTACAGGCCAATCTGTTATGATATAAGAAACTCATTATTTTGTTTCAAAATATCAATAATGAAAAAATCCAATTGCCCATGAAAACCAATGACAAAGTGACAATATCAATCATTGAGGATAATAGGATATCATCTCACATATTTACCTTATTATTAAAACAATTCACAATAACTATAAAAATAATCATCAATTTCCATGAAGGTACATTCTCAATTGAATGGGTTAAAAACACATAAAACATTAATATATTTGATTCCATGAAATTTCATCAAGTGGAACAATCAAATATGACACTAACACATTTTTATGGTATTGTTAAAAGAGGAAATGGATTATTTAATGAAATATTAATTTTTATTAATCAAAACCAATTTATAAACATAATAATGTTTTTCCAAACAACCGGTGATCACTATAGAACCACCAGAGGATGAGGAAACGTATAATTTCATTGATAGATATTATTATATTTTAAATAATTAAGGATATTATAATTTACCATTTGTTTAATAAAATAATTACATTATTGAAAGTAAAACTAGTCTATAAACTTGTCCAATTGAGTTTAAAACTTTTGATCTAATACCACTAACACCAAATATAGCTCATGTGTTACGAATTGAGTAAAAAAAGCTACCAATAATTATTTATAGACATTTTTCTTCTAGTAATGATCATATATTGATCAAAATTATGAAATAAAATATGAAAAACTTACACTAGAGTTTAAAATATATCCCACAAAATAGTTCTAAAATCATAAATAGATGATCTATCCTTGAAAATGGTGAAAGCCACATTAGATAACCTAAAAGGAGATATAACCAAACAATGAAAAAATTTGATAAAAAACAAATAGAGTTTTTTAAGAGGATATAATCATCTATAATATTTTTTATTCAAAATGGTTATTCCCATTTCATATGTTCATAATAATTTGATTTTATCATTCTAATGAATTAACATATGATATAATGCCTATCAGAATAAAAAATAAATACATTATTTTCATCGACTATATAGAACTAAATCATGCCACAAGAAATGGTTATTTTACGATTAAATTAGTTCATATAATTCTATATATATTTTAAGGAAAAACCTATTTGTTATTTTTATATTGATTCTAAAGATACCAACAAGTGAACATTGTACTAAGGTAAAATGAAAAGAAAATACTTACATATCCATGTGGAATATTTTCAAAAAAAATCATGTTATTTGGGTTATCAAATACAGAATGTATGTTACAATGATTCATTGATCAAAATTTACTTATTCAATTGATTATTATTTTGAGGATTTTTTGGAAGACTTTATTATGACTGGTAATTCATTTTATCATTTATTTTGAAACATTGATAATTTATTGATATAATTTAACAAAATTTTATTATTTTAGTATTTAAAAAATTACATTTCAAATTTGAGAGATGTATTGTTCATGGATATGTGATTTTTCAAAATGGGATTAGGGTTAATGAATAAAAAATTGAAATCATCATTACTATTCCATAACCAATATGTGGGAAACATGTTATATCCTTTTTATGAGTTATATCATTCTAAATAAGATTCATCAAAATTTTTGTAAGATTTATTTTCAACATTCATGGGTAATTTTAGAATATTCAAAATTCATTTTTGAATACCCTTACACGAAACTGTTTGATTATATGATGTTTATGGTGACCTTGGATTATAAGAGGTTTACGGTGACCATAATAATGATCATACACCCATTTATTTATTTCCTTCAATTTGAGTTGTTATTAGATGATTAAAATAATTTATTAAGATATGTTTTCTCTTAGAAAAATGAAGGAATAAAACATGTAATCACATATGAATAAAGGAAACAGTGTGTGGAAAAAATCCACCACACCAACTTTAAAAATTATTTCTATATAGCATGTTATGCCTTTTAAAAATTTAGATCTTATTTTCATAGAACAATAATGTTTTTTTATGAAATTATGTATCCCTATGATACCAAACGATGATGAAATTCCATTGATATTGATATTATTACTATAATTCACGACATAATGACTAAGTAAATGAAAACAGATGAAAATCATGTGATCGATCTCATTATTATGCTAACTGACATAGTTGAGGTAGAAATTATATTCAAAGTGTCACTTAATTCAATTATTCTAGATGTGAAACATTATTTTTATAATGTAGGGATATAATAGAATTTTTAAATGGTAAATTTATAAGTAAATTATCATGTTCTATACCATTTAAAATGATAACACTATTTTAGACTCAAATCTAAAAAAAATTATGACTATTCCATATATTTGGAAAATCTATTGTGATGGAAAGATTAGGAGATATATTGTGGGAACTGAATTACAATATTTATTAACATTATGTATCACTTTACCCTATGTGGAAAACAATATACTAAAAATAACTTTTATAAATGTCTTGGGATTTAGAATATACTATCCATCATTTTTTAAGGATTCTTATATGTCATGTGAAAAATGTATGTAATTCCAACTCACTACAAAAAAATTAAAAAAAGAAATGGACCGATTGAAAATTAATTTCTATGAAATATATAAACTATAGGGAATATATTTTATGGGACAATTACTAATTTATTTTATATATTATTAATGTAGACACCATGAAATGAGTTCCATGCAATTTTTCACAAAATTTTCTCAAATGTGCTTGAAAAGATCATGGTGCGACTCCGCATTTTTCGTGGGGGTCAGTGATGGAAGCGAATGTAGTGGCCCAAATGTCCAGGACTGTAGCTTGGTAGTGAATCAAAGTATGGGTTCAAGAGAGAAACCAACTTTGGTGTGGAATAATAAATTTGGCTAAGTCCCTAAAGAGTCTCCCAATGTTATTTCACACAAACACCTAAGTTCCACCAAGATGGAGTTGTATGAAGCACTTATTTTGGCTAAGTCCTCAATGGATTTCCCTTGTCTAGCCAACAAGCCGTTGGCACGCAGCCTTCTTCTGCGCCCCCATCGTTGACATGGCCTACTTGCATGACAAAATGATTTTCACCCAAGGTCACTTATTTTCCTATAAATAGACCCTTGGGGCCTTCATTTGTACGGATGAATTTCCCCGAATCCGAATTGCTATTATGGTCCCCCAAGGTCTTCTCCCAAGTCTCATTAAACATTAAATTAGTTACATCAACACCTTGGGTGGATTATTTAAAGGAGGATCATTGGACATATGTTCTTTTAGTGATTGAAAAATATAACATAGGAATGACTAAAGATCCCAACCTCCTTTAATCTGAAACACTAGCATGGCACTTATTCATTTTATAAGAACGTGAGTGCCCTACTTCTGGGACGACCTGTAAATACTCTTGGTGGATTAAGCCATGTATCACCCAATTATTTCCGTAAATTTTTTTTCATTTTATAAGTGAATATCATGGCTCCCAAGTCTAATTACATTCTCATACCTATACACCCTAGCATACTTAGGCACCCCTCTTTGATTCACATGCTCTCTTTAGTATATAAGCCATCATTCCTTCTTCAAAGGAATTCATGGAATGGATTATTTTTCCTTAGATCCCTTGTGTGAAAGGGATTCTATTGAGACCACACCTAGAACCTCAGGAATTTTCAAACCTTCGGTAAGGACACATTAGAATGTTTCCTATTTGGGGTTTTACATCTACAGTTAGAGGTTTCCGACATTTTTTAAACAATGGGGTTAGGGTTCACGGAGTGTCTGTGTGTTTGTATATCCATATTGACATGGAACTTTCTCCCATAAAAAGTGTTGGGATGTTCCCAGTTTGGATGAGGGTTGGGTCCTTGCATCTCCATTCTCAAAGATATGACCCCGAACCTCCGGACTCTGGTAGGGAAGGTAAGGTTCACACTTTCTATTATTCATTTTGAACAAATGAATAGTCTACCTTCCCTACCATGCTCAATTTTTTGGAATCCATCTTGGCATTAGCCCATAGATTTTTTGTAGGAGGTAGCATCATTTCTCCTCCCCTCTTATTCTGTGCCAAACACCAGAGGAGAGATGGGCACATGGACTTTCGTTACCCTTTCCCTCTCCCATTGAGGTTTTTTTCCATGGGAAGCCATCCTGGTGTATTTCCTTAACCTTCATCCATTCTTGCTTTCATTGGACCCTTGTCTAATGTAATGAGAATATAGGGAGTGTGCCCCGACCTCATCCACCCTAGCTGTCATAGGCTCGACCTCCTCCACCAAAAGAGGAGGAAAATTATGACGTTTCATTGTGGAATCATTCACATCCTCTTGTTTCTCACACTGATCATGACACACATAGGCTAAGAGATTCATAATGATTACAAAATTTACACAGACACCCATGGTAAATGAACTATGAGAACTCTGATTCCAACCATAATTGGGATATGTAGGAATCCTTCTATGGGCCAGAGCTCACTAGATATATTCTTCAAGAATCTAACCATAATTCCATTCATCTATGCATCCTCCTTAAGAATAATAACAAAATTAAACCCATATGTCATCAAGGCATACCTTTCAGGATGTATGCCCAACCCCATTTCTCTCAAATGATTGTACTCTCTTATAGGACTTATCAAACTACTTGGGCTTTGATTCCCATCCACATGGGACATGAAGGAAGCCATCTTGTGGTTAGAACCCATCATTTCAAATGAACCATGTCCTCCTTGGGCCATATTCCAAACATGGTCTAATCTAACATGGAAACAAATAGCCTTTCAATGTTAGTTTGGATTTTTTTGCATAAATACGACACCAAACATTGACTATGAACATTTTGATTACATGTCCTTACCACATGAAAGTAAAATTTATTGTTTGGTCCTTATCACATGACTATAAAATGTATGATGAGTCCAATTAAGTAGAACTAATCTATTAGGGATATTATTCCTTTCACAAGGATACATAGTTTTCCCATTTTATTTGTATGATATTAATATAAAAAAATCCTTCATCTCCCTAGATGACAATAAAGTACACAGTGCCCCACTGAGTGGCTTAAAAATCGGTATCATCATAATGACGATTAAAAGAATCTTGAAATAGTATGATAAAGGATAACATTGATGGAGATCCTATAATAAATATAGATATCTCTATTAATGAAGAACCGTGAATACAAATTAATTATTATAAAATTTACACATGTTAATAAGTGATTATAAATTCCAAGGGAAGCTTATGTAATACTTGGTGAATCAATAAGGATTCATGAAAATATATTAAATTTACAAAAAGATTCATGTAGTATACAATAATTCCCCCCAAAAGGGTGTGATGTGTCCGACCTTGCATCCGCTCAGCCAATGCATGTTCTTCGGTATCGTAATTTTAAAGCATAATGAATACCTAAATTTGGAATGATGGTCCCGTTTGGATAAAAAACTATTGGAAGATTCCAGTTTCATGAATAAATCCAATGGAAACTGCCTAGAAGCAATGTTTCATAAAACCATAACTAACATTTCAACGAACTACGAAACAAAAAAATGTGAACCTGACATGTATCCTTAACCATTTTAATAATGTTACCCTCCTGTTAGGCCCCTTTAAATTAGTAAAGGAAGGCCAGAAAAAGGAATCAATAATGCATTAATTCATACAGGAGATGTCGTTTAAATGGATTTTATTGTTGATTCATGATTTCCTCAAAAATCCATTATGTCTAAATTGGCTTTCATCAAGACAACATATATGAACTTAATGACAGCTGCTGAAGCAGGATTTCATCCACTAGATGGACATTATCACCCCCAATGTCTTCAACACTTAGTCTCCAACATGCTTATAAAGTAGCATCATTATCATGATACAATCCCAACTTTGGAGGCTTCCCGACATGCCATTAAAGTCAATAAAAATCCTCGATTATTCGTAAAATGATGACCGATGATCATGAAGCAGAAAATTCCAATAAACAATTTCAACTATTTCAGGTCCTTATCCACAATACTCAACAACTGGTACCTCCCAAACTATAGAGTGGTGGATAATGAGGTCATGGATGGCCTCAATTAAGGAATATAGATATCCATCCTGTGGACTCCAACCAATAATCTATGCCTGTAGAATCACACGGTAGTGAACCCCAAAAATGATTGGGGTGTTGCATATAGAAGTTAGATCCTTGTCTCTCAGTCCTAGGAAAGAAGGATAAACTATTGGGGAAAACATATGGTCAATGGAGAGAAGGTTCTTACCTTTTCCAACCCTAGATAATTCCATCAACCTAACTTGATGGAAAATAATGAATGAGCACATACACCTGTACATTCTAATTTTTCTGTTCTGCAGACTCATCTAGAAGAAACCCACCAATCCCAACAAATAAATCTTGTAGAGTACTGTGAAAAATCACATACACCTGCTTAAATGTTATCTGTGAGTCAGTAGGCTCGTCTGACTGCATGAAATGAATCCCTCCAATCCAATGTGTTAGAAAATAGTACACATTAACATACACCTGATTACAATCACCAGTTCTGCAAACACTCTTGTCATCTATCATTTAAGGACTTTCACCGACTATACTTGATGGGAAATGTCCAGAAGGAACATACACTGTCCAACATTCATCAAGCATGCCAACAGTCTCGTTTGGTTGTGCCTGAAGAGTTCGTCGGAAAGCTCCGATGATAAATTGTGGAAAGACCCAACTCAATTCCCCCATACATGAGTACTATCATTACACATTGATAGGAAATGGAGGACATGAGAAGGAAAATACACCAACTCCTGATAAATAATGGATTTATATTCTCGTTTCCGCCGTAGAAGTCACCAAACTCATCTTACCAATGGTGAAAGGGCATACTAAAATCCTTACCCATATTCTGGAATCCTGCAAGGATATTACAACATCTATCTCAGTAGTACCAAGGTAACAAACACATAAATTTGTCCTCACATATTGGATGCCATGTCAGCATTCTATCCCAGAGTAGATACAAAACTCTATTCTAGTCCAGGAAGGTCATAGGGCATACTTTCCTATATAATATGGATACTAAGATCGGGAACATACACTGTTTCCAATTAGAGGTAGATGGTCGATTCTGATAGCCTCTCCAAGGTAGGCACATACACTATCCTAGGATAGCCACTTTTCCAAGAAAGTGGTTCCAACTATGTTTAAGTGAACATCCTCGAAGAAGCCTCATCAAAAACTATTGGTAAATCCAGATTCTAACTTCAAATAATTTCCACTTAATGTGGAATTTCTTAAAGCCCTAAAAATTTATCTATTGCGGCATGAGATCCTATAACAACATTACCAAATTATGGGAGTGGTAGTATAAATTCTGAGGTTCCTCACCAAACACTTCATCATGAAGGATTACTTCAAGAATATTTGGTCAATCTAGAATGCTTATCTCTATATGAGAGCCATGGAAACCCTTTGCATGTCTAGAAGACCAAAAATAAAGATAATTTATCCCTTGTTGTAATCCACCATGGTGATCTTCCACATGATAGAATTCACTGAAAAATTCTTCTTCGCAGTAGTACTTCACATTTTCAAGATAATTCTATAATTGACAATGTAGCAATGAGAAAGCCATCATATCTCGATGCGCTGGCAAACACAAGGCCAGTTATGTTTGATGAATTTTCATTGATGGGTGAATCACTTTCTTAAACAAAAGACATATTATGGGAACACTCAATCCTATAACCTCCCTTGGGTTATTTTTCATATAATACAAAGATTCATCTTGGGTAAGACTAAGTGGAGAAGTCAACAGTAAAATGTGATGAAGATATATTAAATATTTGAAAACAATTGGCTCAAGGAGAAATACCAGTCAGGTTCTGGCCTTTAGGAAATTTGTATTATAACATTCTATAATTGATGGTAGAAGATTTCATTCATGATATCCACCAAAACTTATGGAAGACTCATCATCATTTGGATATTAATGAATTAAAATATGATGAATTTCAAAATCATGTAAAGGTAATTTCAGGGTTACAACACAAAATTGACACTGGATATCTGTCAGTTTACTGACATAATAATGTTGAGAATAGCAGAGAACCCTTCAGCGTTCATGCCTCAATTCTCTTAAAAGGTTACACCAGTTAATTTCTGACACCCTATCTAGTGTTCGTATCAGAGGATGGAGTGCACAATGATAATTTCATTTCACTGAACTACAGAGTCAACAATGCATGCCAAAAGTGGTCTCATGCAGGGTTATTAAACATGGTTGGATATAATAAAAAATATTTTGTTTATAATCGAATGTATTCTCAAGAAAAGACCTCATCCAACTCTCATCAAGGTTAGGGAAAAAGGAGTTTGTTGAGTTACTCTTACACCAAGCTTCTGAGAATCTTGATCAAGAATCCCGCTTAAAGGATATTAGTCATAAAAGAATTAAAATATCAGAATTATCACAACGTTATTTTAAAATAGGTGATTTGAGTGGTTGTTTGATAATTCACCCACCTAAATTCCAAACCAAAATTCGAAAAACCAGAAGAGGAGTTGCCCAAATTTCAACCATTGCAGTTCAAGAATCACCCCATCTTGTAATGTTGGGGAATCGGGTAACTCAACATTCTAATTAATTAAACAATGTTCAATGATTTGGTGATGAAGAATACGAACAACCCCAGCCAACAGGGCATGGGTATTTGTCACATCTACAATCCCCTCCTCAACGGAAGTCAGGTTTCTCCCGATTATGAAGAATCCACAATGAGATCGCACAACTATATTATCCAAGGATTCCCTTTGAGTTACTGTCCATAAAATAGCCCCTGAGAGTCCATCATATTAATGAAAAGAGTCTCACTGAAGATATAGTGGGAGACGATCTTATAAAGATAATTATATAATGCCATTAATGCATTATGTGTCATTAAATGCCATTAAGACCATTGAAGTAGATCTTCTAGAAAATGTGTCTAGTTCCGGGGAATCAAAAAATGATGTTCATATCCATAATACAATACACACTGAGGAAAATGAAGAAGGTGTACATACATGAAATCAGAGGCTTACCCATAATATATGTATGCCTTCA
This sequence comes from Viscum album, assembly GCA_963277665.1. Taxonomy (NCBI): domain Eukaryota; kingdom Viridiplantae; phylum Streptophyta; class Magnoliopsida; order Santalales; family Viscaceae; genus Viscum; species Viscum album. Next base: position 143,958,259 of record OY728126.1, on the reverse strand, counting down.
AATAACTAACTCTCACCTCTATGAAAGTCATCTATCAAAAGGAATGGTAAAAGTAAGATTGCATCCCACTTTTCCACTGGATAAGTTCAATATCATTCACTTGAATATGGATATAAACAACAATAATAGGTCATTAATATGTTTAAAAGAAATAATATAGAGTCACTTCAATGTAGAATTACTGCTAGATGTAATTCCTAGGAAGGTCCTCAAATTTCACATCCAATATGAGATCCTCAGAAAAGAGGATTTGTAGTAACTATAGTTGTAGATAATGAGTTCCATAAGTTGGGTACACAATAATGGAAGTAACAAACACATCCTGTTAGACCCATTCCAATGGGTTATCCATGGAAAATACTAGCATCACCACCAGTGGTTTTCCAGGTCGTTAAACTAGCTCATGCTCTCGATGCTGTACCTGCAGAGGTTGAAGATAATTTAAATATTCCCAAAATTCTTATATATAACACCCCGAACCTAGTTAACCATTGTCGGTCAATAATTTTAATACATTGGCATGATTACAAGGAATAAATTCCCGAAGTACTGATCATTTATGCAATCCTGTATGACAGATTACATATATGAATGCTACATTACAATTAATAAAATAAAACTCAACATTAAAAATTCCTTTGAGAACACCATTATTCCCTTTGATTGACCAATCATATAAATCGTGATATATTTAATTGCATCCTTGGAAAAATAAAACATAAGAATGGGGTGAACTCAGATGCTCAGTAAGGATAACAATTTAGTGGAAACTATTATAAATAAACATAAACATTTATGGAAATGTGTAAGACTAAAACAAAATCATTTTAAAAATAAAATTCAACTTAATATGGTACATAAAAATAGGATAATTCAATTTACTTATTAACATGGATATTCTACTAGTTGAAAAATCACATGAAATATCAATATATAATTTCATAATGATAAAATCCATAATGCCGAACATCATTACCAAATAGTAAAGGCACTATGCCAGGACTACAAATAATAATTTTTTCAAGGCCTTATGCCAAGACACTAGTATTTCTCATGAGACATACCGACGAATCGAAGAGTTATAACGGCCTCAACCTGTTACTTACCAATTCCAATACATTCCTCATATGAAAAGAGTGAAACATAAACTAAACATTCATATTAAAACTATCATATGAACTGTCAATACTTTATCCATAAAACATGAATAGTATAAAAATTGCCCATCCACAGTCAAAAATATCATAACTAATTCAATACAAAATGTAATATTATATTATAATTAATCATCTTCAATCAAGAATAATATCTAGTAATGGATGATTACATAGTTGAAAATGATCAGTAAAACTCTTCGAGATAAAAATACCATTTTCATGAAATCATTTAAAAGTATCACAATTCATAATTTAAGACAATTAATAGATATTGATGAGCCTAATTTTCCAATATCAATTTGATAAAATTGAAAGGAATTAACATTTTAAAACATTCATGTCCATATAAATAAGTCCTTATAAATATTTCAATAACATTGACATTAATGAGAATGATTTAGAAGAATAAATATTTATAAAATTTAAAATGATGTTTTAGTTAAATATACACTTAAAAATTTATCCTTTTAAAAAATATTTAATGAAACATGAACATGAATAAAAAATATTTCCTTGTAAATACATACACATGAACCATTTCGTATAATAATGAGATTGAATAATTAATGCTTATCGGGTACTTTCCTTTGTTCAAGGGTACATTTATCCTCTTATATAATGACTGTCGTCTATAATAATAATATTAAAGAACCATATTCATATGTATTATATCATACATTATTCATTTATGGCTTTATACTACCCATTAAATTATAATTCCTTTGTTAAAATAAAATTTTGGGTAATAATCAGTTTCTCTATCATACAAGTTTTAACTTGTTATTCTTGATCGAATTACTTATATCATGATATAATTTCTTTTAGAATATAAAAAACTATTTATGTATCATATATATTCAGAATATATATATACATATAATATTTAGATATATGAAATGTAATTCACCATTTATGGAGACGGTAGGCCGTACATACGCATAAAATCTATTTCAATTTTCATATCGTATTGAATGGAAGTAAGTGAATGGAATATATATAAATACACACACACACATATATGTATATATATATATATATCATGTAGATATAATATACCATATATTACATACTTATTAATAATATATATTTTTATAATTATTGTTGAATGGTGAACATGGAAATGAATCACATCACGTTGTGGAGACGGTAAGTAGTACACAGACACGAGAGATGATATCATTATATTGGTGGCGAAATGGTAATTAATTTTTTTGTTTATTATATATTCATACTCATTTACATGTTATATTTATTATTTACATCAATAAGACTCATTATTATACACATCCAAATAATGAAGTGATGAATAACATATTACACCATGATGTGGAGACGATAAGTCGTACGTATGCATGTATGGTGACTTTTTCATTCATAGGATGGATGAAATAATTAATACGGTTGGACCATATTTATACTAAAATTGTAGTATTTAGAAGGTACTGGAGTTATTATTTCAGTATATAAAAAATCAAAGCAAGAGGAAATGGAAGATGAAATGAACATTGAATGAGGTGATGAATTTATTACCTCTTCTTCAGGTTCTTCATTTTGATTTGATCATAAGGGATCCATAGGGTGGATTTCTGATCATTGTAAGGCCACTAGGATGAAGTGAGGGTATTTGGGAGGATATTTGAGTAGGTTTTGGATGAGCCTAACAACATTGGAGGTGTTTTTTTTTGAGAGAAGGGGAAGTACCCCTTTATAATAGAGGCGATTTTCACTTTAAGAAAAGCTTGAAATATTATTTTATTATATATAATTTTTAGTTTCTAATGGATCCAATTGGATTTATTGATACAATACAGTGGGTATGGGTCGAAATGCTCTCAACCAATGGGTTTTATTCATGTTTTTTCACCATATTAACCATATATTGTTTATTTAACTCTTAGTTAAATAGTGTAACTTTTACAATGTTTTCTTGTATTTTTATATTACATGGTTAATAAACATACTATAAAATAACAAAATAACCTCAAGTGGTTCATTAATGAAATCTATATCAATATATAAGTCATTTTTCTGGACTATAGTTATTTAGTAATTTCATATCATTTATTAATATAATATTTTTTTAAAACTCATTTAGGTCAATTCTGACACTATTTCATATTTGGATTTTGTGAAAGTAAAAAATCTTGATTATTTGGAACAAGATAAAATAAATAAACCCTAAAATGTCATATTAACCTATAAAATTCATGTAATGCATCAAAAGTCTCAATAAACATATATTTTTTTATTTATAATATCAATTATTTTATCATTTTATTAATAATGTAATTTCTGCTTCATCATTGTGTCATAAATAAATAAATTAATTTAATGTATAAAAAATATAAATAAAATACCATTATATAGTAAATACTTTTATCTTTGTAATTAATATTTATATTAGAATTTATCTTATGAATATACTTATATTAAAAATTGTTTTGTTATTAAACATCAAATATAACACTTTTAGCTCTTCTTTAAATAAAATAATAATAAATGTTGTATTCTATTCCAAGTGGGACAAAATAATCATGTTTTATTACTAACGTTGATTTTGGTCTAAAGAAACTTATAAAATAGAATTAGTACTTGAGTTAGGGTAATTATAATTCATTTTTATATTTATTTATACTAAGTTTTTATCCATGGAAAATAAAATTCTATGGTTACTATTCACTAGAAATTACTTTCATCCTATTGAACAACATTTTTCATACTAATTTCAACCATTTATCTTGGATTTTTGAAATTCATTTCACATATGTTGTAAAATTATGTTTTTTTCTTAAATTTGAAAATGTGCCTAGAAGTTGGGTAAGAGACATTAAGAATTTCAATATCATTTTATAAATCTAATATTATTATTAAATGACTCAAATTTAATACATTGAACTAATATATGTATTAATTATCTATTTTTACTTTAAAATTAATTTAAATTAAAATAATAATTATTTATATAAAAGTATGTTTTAAAGAATAACATAGTGTTTTCACAATTCTTCATAAATTTAATGTTTTCAGAAAAATAACAAAAAATCACCCTAAGTTAATTTTGATATTCAGAATCTGAAAATGATTTATATTTTATGTAATTCAAAACATATGAGTTTAATTGGTTAATTTAAAATTAATTCATGTTTTCAAAACCAGAAAGTAAGTTTTTAAGAAGTAAAAACCTTCAAAAGATTGACATCTGTTTATGTACAATTTAAATATGAAATTACAACCAATGACCTATATTATATTAAATGATAAAAATATAAACTAATTATACTTTAAAAACACTAAAATTCATAACATAACACTATAAATTATTTCAATTAACAAAAAGATGTTTTCAATTAAAATTTAGTATTTTTCACTATACATCAAAATATGAATGTTATCAGAAAAGTGCGATAAATTAATCCAAACTAAATTTTTATATCCCACTTCTAATGAACAATTTACATTCATTAAATTGAAAATATAAAAGTGTCAAATATTGGATTCAAATAGTGTTCTCCATTAAAAGGTGGTAAAATTGCATTTTTTTAAAAATACTTCGTTTGTCTACAAAAAATGAATTTATTCTTATATTATATATAAAAAAATAATATTGATTCTAAAATTATATGGAGTATATAAAATTAAAAATTCAATTAATTCTATTCATAATAGCTTTCTGAATGACTAGTTTGGTAAGTCGTGGTGCACTCGAACATGGTGTTGTGTGTAGTGTTATCTACTGAATTACTATTAATAGATAATGTAATATAAAATATTAGGGTGTTACATTCTCCCCTACTTCAATAAATTGTTTCCTCTCAATTTAGAACCGTTCTTCGAAAATAAGAATTTTAAAATTGAAAATACCTTTCTGAAAATCCCCACATCGAAAATAGGGTTAATAAAATATCATCTAAATAAGAATGAAATGGAAATAAAAAAGTCACCACCAAATTATGTTTTCATATAGGAGAAAATTTGAAGATGTTATAGACACATAATTAGTGGAAAAAATTAAATATTTATAGGGAGTGGTTGAGGTAATCAATCCCAAATAAGTGAACAATAAATTGAAAATTGAGGGCTTCAAATCCATAAATTAATGATGAGTTAAAATATCATTGTTTCAAAATAATATAAGGTATTAGGATAACACATTTTTTGTTTTGATATCATATCTATAATGTTTAATAGTTAATTTATTAATATAAATAATGAATAGTTGACATGTACATTTCCATCCATTAACTAATTTCAACAACAAACACATCTTTCACTCCAAAAGATAATAGAACAGAAAAATAATCTATTTATCCTAATAATATAGGGTTCCAAAAAATGAATTTGTATTTCATCTATTAGAAAAATTTAAAAAACTACATTATACAGTCCAGGAAATCATGTAGGTGAGTGGTAGGTGATGCACTCTTTTCACCATTCAGTTGTGGGTTCAAGTCTCACGGCATTGCCATATGTGATGGGTTATCTCCCGACCTTTGAGTTGTCGTTTTTATAAAAATACGAAAATAAACATAAGAAGTGATTTAATCATAACAACAGTATCCATTGTCAAACATAATCCATTCCAAACTTTAGACTTATCCAAAATACTTCTGTCAGAACATATTGTCCAAAATTTATAAGAAAGGTCACATAATATACATGTGAATAACATTATCGTGTATCCCCATAAAATGTGATAATGAAATTAATTACCATAAACCCATATATTAATAGGTATGTACTTCCTTATTCATTTTGTAAAACATAGAACTGTGGATATACCCTTTAAATAAAAAAATTATGTAACCTCCAACAATGATGGAATCAACAAACCATTATTTAGTTCAAAGGTTGTCAACAATATCCAATATAATTTATCCAAATCAATCATATCTTATTCGAAAATCAATAAATCATTATCAAGACCATATTAAGGTTTATCATTCCATCAACCATGGATTTTCCAAAAATCATAACTCTAAATTGAGTCACATTTCATGGTACCACACAATCTAAAATCCTTAAGGAAATAATATTGTATTACAATCCTTTTATACTCCATAATTCTTATAACCAGTTCATCATTGATATAACACTAATGTGACACAATTCATTAATAACATCATAAGAACACTAGTCATTCCTCATCATATGTCGTAGTATGATAACATGATTATTATCCAACATCGTCATTTGTGGTATACTCTGATGACTGGTACATTTATTTTCATGTTGTCCCAACTCCTTTCTGATGAACAATTTTACATATGAAACCTTTTTCTAACCCTTCCAATAACGTACTTGGTTCCCTTTTTCTCCACACATATAAAAAACTATCATTCTATTCAAGTATTTACCAAGGTTATTCATTTCACAAGTATCACATATAGGAAAAGCCTTCTTTCCTTTCTTCACATTATTTATCATTCTCTCTACCATCCTTTTTCCCTCTAGCTTCCTTTCAAAGCCATATGACTCTGAAAATTATTTACTTATCTTATTAACAAATGATACTATTTCCTCATTTGATTAGAATATGTTAGAGACTATTTATATTATAAATGTTGTCTTATGATCATGATAGATATGATCCTTCTTACTCTTTGGATCATGCGTATTGCTGGAGTTCTCATTCCCTCTACTGGAAAGAACTTCTAATCAATGGAATACCCTAGGTTAGTTTCTGAATCGCAATGCATTATTCCAAACTAGTAAAATAACTAACATAAATTGAATAAATAATGCATATAATCCATAATCATAAAAAATGTTTTCATTGAGGAGTTATTTACTCATAAATCTCTCATAATTATTTGTAAAGAAATTGAGAGTTATCTTCTGAATATCCATTGGGAGTGTTGTAACCAATAGTCCATCATGGCATGTGGTCGTGTATCGGGATACCCCGGTTCAAGCTTGAAACTCCTTGTCAGAGTTTTCACTCATAGGTACATATGTGCCAGAGCCTTCTCTACCTGTTCATATCCAGGAAGGGATGTATTTAATAACTAATTCACAAAACATCTACATTACCAAAATTCTAGGACGTTATTGAATAATAATCCTCAAAGTCTATCTTACTGTAATCATTCCTAATTAGAGTATATCAAAATATATTTCCAAGGTTATTCCTAATCTTCCTCTGATACCAATTGTAATTCCCTGACCCCAGTTACACGTAGTCAGTGCATTATTTTAATACAGTGGCATGATTACAAGGAATCATGTTCTTGAGGACCTATTATTTTATTAGTCTTGGAAAAAATATTAAATATATGAATGTTCCATTACGATTTTCAAAATAAAACACAACATAAATAATCTTGTGAGACTTCCATTATTTCTCTAGCTTAACCTTGCATATCAATCATAATACAATTCTTCACATCTTGAAAAAAAATAAAACATAAGAAAGGGGTGAGTTCAGATTCCCAGTAAGGATAATAATATAGAAGAAACTATAATAAATAAGCATAAACATTTAAGGCAATGTATATGACTAAAAAAATCATTTTAAACATAAACATTAGCATAATATAGAAAAAATAAAATAATTCCATTTACATATTGACATAGATATTCTACTAGCCGAATAATCACATGTAATATCAATAACAAATTTTATAATGATTTAATGCATAATGTCGGACATCATAACGACATAGTCAAGGTCTCGTGCCAAGACTAAAAAAATGGATCTTTTCAAGGCCTTATTCCAAGACACTATTTTATCTTATGAGAACTACTGATTCAATGAGGAGCTATAGCGAGATCCACCTGTCACTTACTAAGTCCAATGCATTACTCATAATAAAATGGTGAAACATAACCTAAAATATTGTATTAAAACAAGAACATGAAATGTTACAACATTAACCATAAACCATTAATGGTATAAAAATAGCACATCTACAGTCAAACATATAATAACTCATTCAATACAATATGGAATATTATATTTTAATTAATCATTCTCAATCAAGAAGAATATCTAGAAAAGTATGTTTACATAGTTAAAAATAACCAGTAAAACTCTTTGAGAGAAATATACCTTTTTCATGAAATCATTTCAAAGTCGCACAATTTATAAATCAATTCAGATTTAGAAATTCACAAACCATAGTTTAATTTTTTTCCCTTCCATACATGAAGATGGTTGTATGTTTCAAATCAAATTATCATGAAATGGGGAGAGTTTCATTACATTGTACAAAGGTAATGACCTTAAATTAATTCCACACAATGTCCTTACTGGATGACATAAAACTAGAAATTATAATGTCCTCAAAACATGACATAAAACTGCACAATATAATGTTCTCATAGAATGACTTAAAACTACATAGTTTTATATTAGGAATTCCCCTTTCTGATAAATTTCAACCATTCTTCATACAAAAAATTTGTATAGAAGTGGTTTTCCTATTCAGGACATATGTCGTCATAAAATAGCACTTTAATTACTAAAACCTCATTCCTTGGATAAACCACCCCCTATGGTCTTGAGTCTCCCAAAATTAATTTTCTCTTTTCTATCAGATGTAAACTGTTAAATTCTTTAGAGATATTTTTCGTTGATATGCAGTACTTTCCCTTAGGATGATTTTCATAGTTTTACTACATAATTAGCCTTTCATTCAAAAGAATCTGTTATTTTGATATGTAGTATATTCCCTAGTTTTCCCTGCATTGCACAACTACAAGAATGTGTTTTTAAAATAATGATAATTACATTCTTTGAGAGGACTTTCTTATGTTGATACATGTTTTAAATTTGTTGACCAGAAAAATCATTTATCAAGATTCCCCTTGGAGATATTTAAAGCATCCTAAAGAAAGTCTTAGCCACCGATTTGTGTTTGGGATCTAATATCAAATTTTATGGTCAATATATTTCGGCTTTAAATAGTAGCCCTTTATAGTCCAATATGCATGACTCTATACTACTATAAGACGTGGTACTCACCAGATTGAGAACCTACAAAGGGAAAACTGAACAAATGTCGAGTCCCAGCTCACTAAACGTACATTTTTGTATTATTTAGGTAATATTGAGCAAAAAAAGTCCAAAAATACTACTTTTTTGGTTTTTTATGTATAAAACACGAAAAAATAAATCTATGTTTTCTAGGACTAATGGCTTTGGAAAAACAATTAGAGCATCCTTACAACTTGATGTAGATCCAAATTTTACCAAATGATGTTGGAATGCAACGAAGTTCCATACTTTTACCTTAGAATGAGGTTTTTTCATTATGATTGAATAAATTTCTATGGGGGGATTTTGTAGACATAATGAAATGTGTTCTATACTCTTTTACAGAAAATTTCCTCAATCGGGATGAAAACTATCTTGGGGGGAGCCTTTATTTTTCATGGGGACAATGATGGTAGCAAAGGCACTGGACCAAAGGGCCTGGACCGAACCCTGGAAGTGATCCTATTTTACGGTGCTAGGGTGCAGCCCCCATGGTATGTAAGAATAAATTTGGCTAAGTCCCTAAAGAGGCTCCCACGTTACATGCACGCAGACACCAATGTGCCTCCAATATATATTTTCATGAAGAACTTATATTGGCTAAGTCCTCAATGGAATTCCTTAGTCTAAAAAAACCCCCGTCGGTGTGAAGCCTACATGCACACCCCCATTTGGATCACAACCTACTTGCACACCCAAATATTTCATGCATCCTACTTGTGAGCCCAAACTCTTTTTCCCATGGTGAGTTATTTTCCTATTTATAGACCCTTAGTTAATTCATTTTAATGAAAACATTTTCCCGATTCCCAATTGGTACTCTAGTCACCCTAGTACTTCACTCATGTCTCCTAAATCATTCAAGGTAGTTCTTCAACACCTTGAGTGCTGGATTTAAAGGAGGATCATTGGAAATATGTCCATTTAGTTTTTGAAAACCATAACACTTGCACACCTAAAGAGCCCAAACTTCCTAAATAGGAAACACTTGTGTTACACATATTCCTTTCATTGGAACCTGAGTGCCCTACTTCTGGGACCACTTGTGAATACTCTTGAAGGCTTGAACAATGTCTTTCCCAAGTATTACCATGCATTTTGTTCCTCATATAAGTGAATATCAGGTTGCAAAAGTCTACTTGCACGCCCATACTTGCGCGCCCTTACCTACGTGGGCAACCCACATTGATTCACATGATCTTATCAATCCACGAGGCATCATGAAATCCTCAAAGACATTCATGGAAAGGATTATTCTTCCTTGGAGCACTTTCTTGAAAATGGTTTTTGTTGAATGCTCCTCCATAAAATCATTATTTATCAAACCTTCTGAAAAGGCTCATTATCATGTCTCATATTTGGTGTTGTATATCTACAGTTAGAGGTTCCCGCATTTTTTTAACAATGATGTTAGGGTTCATAGTGTGTTGGGGGGATTTTATATCCACAGTCACATGGAACATTCTCCCTAGAATAGTTTTGGGATGTTCCTACTTTGGAGGAGGGTTGGGTCCTGGCCACTCCCTTCTCAACGATATGACCCATAACCTCATGTCTTCGGTAGGGAAGGTAATATTCCCAAATTATTTCCTTCCTTTAGATCGAATGATAAGTATCCCTCCCCTAACACGATCAATTTTAGGGAAACCATAATGGTGTACCCATATCATTTCATTTAAAAGGTAGCATAATTGATCCTCATCTCTTCTTCGATGCTAATGACTATATGGGAGATGGGAATAGGGACTTTAGTTACTATTTCCCTCTAACATTGATATTTTTCACCATGGGAAGCCATCCTAGTGTCATCCCCTAACCTTCATCCCTTCTTCCTTTCATTGGAAACTATTCGAATATAAAGAGATCATAGGGAGGGTGCCCCGACCTCGTGCACCCTTGATGTCATAGGCTATTCCTCCTCCACCGACAGATGAAGAGAATTGGTAAGTTTCATTGTTGAATATTTCACAGAAAAATGTTTCTCACATAGAGCATGAATCAGGTGGGCTATGTTATTTGTGATGATTAGAACATTTACACAAACACCCATGGTGAATGAACTACAAGAACTCTGATTCCCACCATAATCGGGATACATTGTAATCCTTCTCAGGGACTGAGATCACTAGATTTCCTATTTAGGAATTCGACCTTAATTACCTTAATCATTGAATATTCAAAAGAAAAACGACCCAAATTAAACCCCTATGTAATCAAGGAATCCTTTTGAGTATGTAAGCCCAAACTCATTTCTCTCAATGGACTGAACTCTCCTATGAGACGTAACGAACAATGTGGGATTCCATTCACATCTACATGGTATACATAAGAAGCATTCTTGAGGTTCAAACCCAAAATATCAAATCATCCTTTTATCTCCATGATCCATATTCTCACCAGGGTCTAATCATATATAGAATCCCATATCATTCCACATTCGTTGATCTGTTTCGGCATAAATCCCACACCAAACATTGACTAAGAACCTTTCACTTAGATATCCTTGGCAGATGACATTAAACTATTTGGTTAGGTCCTTCTCCAATTCTTTAAATGATATAATGTTTCCCATTATGTGGAACCAAACTACTAGGGTTTAGATTCATTTCACAATGATATGTAGGTAACCCATTTTATTGGTACAATATCAATATAAAAACAAGCCTCCATCTCCCTGGATGACAATAAATTCTATAATTCCTCTCTCAGTGGCTCAAATCCTAGTATCATCATAATGAAGATTTATAGAATCTTGAAATTGTATATTAGAGGATACAATTGATGGAGAAACTTGAATACATAGAAATATATCCATTAATGATGAACCATAAAAACATACTGATGATTCTATATTTTACAGATCTTAATATGTGATTGTTAATTGAAAGGGAAACTTTTTTTATAGTTGGTGAATTAATAAGGATTCATGAAAATATAATAAATTTAAAAATAGAGCCCTTGAGTAGAACATAATTCCCCCCAAAAGGGTGTTTTGAGTCTGAACTCCCATCATCTTGACCAATGCACATTTTTATGTAACATAATGTTACAACATAACAAATTCCTTCCTTGGTAATGTGGATTCCTTTGGATAAATAACTTCTGAATGTTTCCGGTTCCATCAATATATCCAATGGAAACCACCTAGATGAAAAGATTCTTTAAACCAGAACACACATTTTTATGATGTACGAAAAAAAATGGTGAACCGGACGTGAATCCTTAACCAAGTTAATAATGTTACACACCTATTATGGATTTATAAATTGATAATGGAAGGAGAGACAAAGGAATCAATCATGAATGTATTCATCTAAGAGATGTTTCATTAATAGAGTTTATTGTTGTTTTATGTTTTCATCAGAACTCACTTAAGTCTAAAATGGATTTCATAAAGATAACATATACGAACATCCCGAAAACTGCTCAAGATAGATCTTCATCCACTAGAAAGATGTTATGACCAACCTAGAGGCTTCAACACATGGTCTCCAACGTGCTTATAAAAACTTATCATCAGCTCGGTACAATCCCAGCATTGGAGGATCCCCAACATGACCTCTATATTGATAACAATTCTTGATGATCCGACCAACGATGACCTATGATCAAGAAGAAGATAGTGGAAACAACCATTTTCAATAATTTTGGGACTTTATCCTCGAAACGCAACAAACTAGTCCCTCTTGTACAATAGGAAGGTGGATTAAGAGGTCACCTAGGGCCTAAATTCAAGAAAATTGGGATCCTTCCTGAGGAATCCCACCAATAATCACTGCCAGTAGAATCACACGGTAGTGATCCCCCAACATGATGGGGGTTTTTCCCCTCGATGTTCGACACAGGACTCTCAGACATGACCACACAAGATGAACCTTTGTGGACAACATCCTGTAAACAATGGGAAGGTTCTTACCTCTTACCTATCTGAATATGTCAATCATCCTACCTTGAGGTCAAACAATGAATGGACACATACACCTGTTGGGTTTAATTTTGATGTTCAACTCACTCGTCTAGAAGCAACCCACCAATACCACCAGATAAATCTAGTGGAGAACTATGAATAGGAACATACACATTCCTATAAGTTATCATCTAGTGAGTATGTTTTTCTGACTATATTTAATGAATCCCACAAATCCAATGTGGAGGCAAATGGTGAACATGAACATACACCTGATAAAAATTAGAAATTCTACTAGCAGTATCATATTATAGTTTTGATGGTATTATATCAACCATACTAGATGAGAAATAGACATAAGGTGCATGCATCACCCAGTTTTCATCAAGCCTACCTACAGTCTCATTTGGAAGCACTCGAATAAGTCAATCAGTATGCTCTGATGAAAAATCAATGGCATACCAATCTATAATCACATATGCTAGAGTAATGTCAATACCCATTGATAAAAAATGAGAAAAAAAGTAGGAACATACACCTACTATCAATACATAATGGACATATATTCCCATTTATGCCAATGAATTCAAAAAACACATCGTATCAATAGTGAAAGGGCAGACTCAAATCACTTCCCATATTCTGAAAGCATGCTAGGATATTATAACAACTACACAGTCATACCAACGGAACATACACAAAAATATTTCCCAACATAAGGGATGACACATCTGTATGCCATCCTAGAGTAGATACAAAACTAAGTTCATTCTCGGATGGTGATGGAACATACTCCCCCATATCATAAGGAAAACAAGATCATGAACATTCACCCATTCCAATTGGAGGTAATTGGTCTATTTTGTTGGCTGCTCCACGGCAGGCACATACACATACATATGATAACAAATTTTCCCAAAATGTGGCCCCAACCATGTGTAAGAGAACAACCATGAGGAATTTTCATAATGAACTATTGGAAAATAAAGAGTCAAACTAATATTTGGCTAATCATAATGTTGGTGTTCTTGAATCCCTCATACATTTATCTGTTACAGATCAAGATCATCTCCTCTCATTACCAATTTATGGGAGTTGTAGATGTAATTCAGAATTTCCTCATTGGACCCTTCATCATGAAGGGTTGATTCATAAAATATCGATCAATCTAGAATGCCTATCTATATATGAGATCCACGATACCCCTACGTGTGGCCAGAAGACCATGGAGTAAAAGGATTCTTCTCTTATTGTAATCCACCATGGTGATCCTCCCAGTGATGGAATTCAATGAAAATTTAATATCTACAGTAGTATTATATATTGTCAATATAATTCTATATTTGAAAATGTAGAGATGAGAAAGCCCTCCTATCTTGAGGCACTTGCAAACACAAGTCCAGTCATGTTTGATGGCTTTTCATTGATGGGTGAAACACTTTATCAAACAGAATATATAATAAGGGAACATTCATTCTCCAAACCTCCCTTGGGTAAGTTGTCTTCTAATACAGAGCTTCTACATTGGTTAGGCCATGTTGATAAATCTCTAGAAAAATATGATAAATATATGTTAAACATGAGAAAAAAATTTCATAGAGGAGAAATACAATTCCAGTTTGGCCTTTGGAAAATTCGGAGTATAACATTCAAAAATTGATGGCTTGGGATTGCATTCATGATATCCACCTCCAATTATGGAAGACCCATTGTTATTTGAAAAGAAAATAATTACCATATGATGAATATTAAAATCATGTAATGGTTATAGAAGTGTTGAAACTCCATATTTACATGGCATATCTCTCTATTTCCCGACATCCAAAGGATGAAAATAGAAACTAACCCTTCAGTGTGCATGCCTCAATGCTCTAAAGAGGCTACACCAGTTAATTTATAAAACCCCATCTGGAGTTCGTATTAGAGGATGTGGGCCACATGAAGTATTGAATTTCACTCTTCTCCATAATCAACAATGTCCTCCAAAAGTGGTCTCAGTAAATGTTATTGCCCACGGTCAGCTACAATCAACAAATTTAATATGTAATCAAATTTACACTCATGAACTGGCCTCAACCAGCTCTCATCAAGGTCAGACCCAAAGAAAATATATTTTTGAGTTACTTTTATGTCATCAATCTGAGAATCATGAGAACTAATCCCACTAAAAGGATGTCAACCATCAAAGAATGCAAATGTCTAAAATAGTACAACGATCTTATAAAATATATGGGTTGTGTGGTTGTCGAATAATGCACTTAGCTATTTTTTGAAGAAAAATTCGTAAAATCAGATGAGCAGTTTCACGACATTAATCCATAGCAGTTCATGAATCACACCAGCTTGCAAGGATGGTGGCATAGTTAATGAATCTTTAAAATTCATTAAACAAATTTTAATGATTTGTACAAGAATAACAGGAACAACCCAAGCCTGTAGGGATGGGGGATTTTTCACATCTACAATCACGTCCTCAACGGAAGTCAGTTTAATCTCAATTAGGGAAGAAGACATAAATAGAGAACAAAACTGAACAATACAAGGATTCCTTTTGGGTTAATTTCCATCAAACAACTCCTGAGAATCTATCATATAGGAGAATAAAGTCTCATAGATGATACAGAGGGATAAGATCATATGAAGATACTGACCGAATGACATCAATTCACTATGTGTCAGTATTTTTCTTCAAAACCATGTTAGAAGAACCTCCCAAAATGGGGTTAGATTTGTGGAATCCGAATATGATGTTCTTATCCATAGTATGGTACACAGTGAGAAAAATGAAGATGGTGTAAATACTCAAAATCATAGGCTTTCACATAATCTAGGTAAGCCTTAAATAACCAACTCCCACCCCTCCAAAAGGAATCTAATGAGGGGAAACGAAAAAGTCATATTGCCTCTCACAATTCCAATGGATAAGGTCAATCTCATTGGATTGGAGAGATATTTTTACAATAAGAAAAAGAAATGAATGAGTTGAAAAAATTCAATAGAGAGTTACTTTGAAGCTGTATTTATGCTAGATGTACTTCCCATGATGGTCATCATCTAGCACATCTTGAAAAAGTACCTTAGAAAATTGGATTTGTAGTATATAAATATTTGTATAATGAGTTCCCTACATTGGGTACACAACTAAGGAAGGATCAAAGACTTCATGATAATCTTGTTCCCATGGGTTATCCAAGGCATATACCAGCACCAACACTAGTGGTTTTTCCAGTTGTTGCACGAGCTCAAGCTCTAGTTGTTGGACCTTCATAGGTTTCATCTCATCTAAATATTCCAAAAATGTTTATGACCAGAATTTAGTCATTAATTACTCGATTGGAAGCTATCGAGGAACAACATACACTATGTAACACCCGAGATTTTTATGAGTAATATTTTGTTTTTATGTTATATATATATCATCAAAGGAATCATTCACTCCACACTAGCTTGACTTACTTTACACGCAATCGCGACCTTCCTCGATAGCTTGTGTTGTACGCAATACCGAGTTTCACTAAACAACGATATGCTATTAAAATATTATTAAAACTAGCCGTTATGAATAGTAATAACCACTTTTTGAAATTTTATAAATTTTATTTTTCAAAATGGACTTCATTTTTGGATTTTTGAATACCAAAATAAGCCTAGGGTGAAATTTTGGTATTTTTCTGAAAACTTTCAATTTTTGATGAATAGTGAAACCACTAAGTGGTAGGTTAAAAACTGAATTTTGCATAAAACATAATTTTACCGCTTTTGTGAATGGAATTTCGAAAATCCGAAAGACACAGTTGATATCAGTAAGTAAAATGTGGTTCAATGAGATAAAAATAATTTTTTTGTGAATAGTAACTTTTTACTTTTTTTTATCGCGGTTAATAGTAAATACGGTAAATAAGGGTAAAAATGATATTACTATTACCCTAACACATGTCCTAATTCTATTGGATAAGTGTAATTCGACCAAAAACAACCTTATGAATATAATATGACCATTTAGGTCAACTTGGATTAGATTATGAAATTTAATATTATTTTATTTAATGAATAGTTAAAATAGTTAATATCAATGTTTAATAACTAAAACATTTGTAATATGGGGTTATACATAAGATAAATTCGACTATAAATATTCATTAGAAAGATAAAACGATTTCCTACATAATGATATTTTATTTATAATTTTTATAAATTTAAATATATTAATTTATTTATGACACAACGATGATGCAGTAATTACCCTTTTAAAAAAATGTTAACATAATTGATGTTATAAATGCTCAAATAAATGTAATTTGAGACTTTTTATGAATTACACTAATTTTCTAGGTTACTAAGATATATTAGTGTTGATTTAATCAACTTGGTTTGAACATATAATTCTGTTATGACTTTCAAAAATATCATATATCAAATAGTGTCAAAATTGACACAAAATAGTTTTTAAATCAAATATTATATTATTAATTGTTATTTTATTCCTAAAAATCTAATGTTCGGACAAATGTCTTAGATAAGGATTTATATATTAATAATAAACAACTTGGGGTACGTTTGGCATGTTATTGTAAGTGTATTAACAATATAGTGTAAGAAAACAAAAAGTCACGGTAAAAGTTAAATTATTTAACTTAGAGTTAAATCTAATTGATAAGGTTAAAATAATAACCTAAACTTGTCTAAATCCTAATGGTTGATTGGATTTTGACCCATACCCACTTTACCTTCGAAATAAGACCCTTTGGAACCATTATAAACCGATTTTGACTTCAATATAAAATAATATTTGGAGATATTCCTAAGGTGCCCCTCTCCTCCCTTATAAATTTGCACCTCCTCCCCCTCCTCCTCACACCAATTTGAGCACTCAATCTCGGCAAACCCCTGCCAAAATACCTTCTCCACTTCCCTAGAATAATCCTAGAGGTCCTGGTCTTCTTCAAAGACCAATCTTAGTTCCCTATGTGGAGGATTCAAAGAGGCGTTTCAAAGAAGAGGTAATATCCATTACCGATCTTTTCAATTTCTTTTTTCTTCAAACTTCTTCTTCTTTAGTTGTTTAATGATAAAGTAATAACATCAGTATTACTTAAATAATGATATGTTATTATAAATATGAAACAACCCTAATTCACCTTCTATCCATCCTACGGAGAAATGAAATCACCACGCGTGCGTACGTACAGAATACCGTCTCCACACCGTGGTGTAATCTATTTTCCACCATCAACTTACAAGGATGGGTATAATGGTGTAATGATTAACTATATATGATTATTATAAAGTTATATTGATACCGAAATAGTATAAATACAGTTAAATATAATTCCACGATCATGGGAACAATATTATCGCTCGTGCGTACGTACGGAATATCGTCTCCACGATGTGATGCGACTCGTTCTACATGATCATCATTACATAGTAATTATATAAATTAATTGAATGAATAAATATGATATATGTTACAATAATACCATTCTGTATATAAGGTATCTATATCCTTAAAAGAAGAATAAGAATTTATTCGGCAAAACACGCATAAGAACAAAAGGCAATAAAGACCCGAGTAACAAGTAACAATGAAATATTACTAATAAGAAGCTATGAATATGACCATATATGATATCATATCAATATGTATGATTCAGGAATAATTCAATAAAATTATTTAAACCATTATACAGGAGCTTCGGAATGTACAAAGCAAATCGGACCTAAGGTAAGGGAAATATCACAATCTCACATTTATCCGAGAATGTTTTTACTTTGGTAATTACTGGGTTGTATTTTATTATCCACATCCATGTTCCCTCAATTTGTAATATTATTTCCATCTTTCTACAATATTTTATATTCAATTTTATCCTTAGGTAAGTTTTTTGTAATAGATATGAAAGGAATCTTTTGTCATTTTTCGTACGAGGTACTTTTTGACTTTTCCGACAAAAGTACGAAAAATGATTTTTTTAACTTATACGGCAAGAATGGATTTTTAAAACATTATTTCCATGAAGCTTACTTTACAAGTTTTCAAGTTTATTTTTAATCAACTTCTTTTAGTTTAAAATTGTATGACATGTTAAGAAAGGAAAAGTATTTTTGAAGTAGAAAGGATATTTTCCTCAAGAATGGAGTTCAAATGATTTATCAAAATTATTTTCCATCTAAGATAATATAGGGTTCTGTTTTTATCTCTATTATTACATTGATTTGATTATGTTTTGATGAAATTATTTTTATGAAGTCATTTACCTTATATGATTTGTTTTATGATGTCATGATGTTTCAAGAATTCCATTTTTGTTACATGTGTTATCCGATGATGTATGATTTATGATTATGTGGCACACATAAGAAAGGATTCATTATAAGATGGGTGGGACCTATATCTCCCTCAAATGAATTGGGTAAATATTTATAACTCATGAGATAGACATGGCTGGAATGGAAGGTTATTTCGGTTCAGTGATACAGGACTGAAACGATGAGTGAACTCTGTTCAGAAATGGACTTTGTCCGCTAAGATAGTCTTGGCAATGAGTCATGACAAACAAGAAATGATTTTCCATGATTATGTGTGCATTCCACAATGTTTCATGTTTTATGTTATGATTATGGGGATCTCATTTTCACTCCTATGATTTATTCCATGTTAAGATATTATGATCTCTTTTGCAGGTTATGATTTTGAAAAAGTTATGATATGATTTTTATTTCCTTTATTTTCCCTTGCTGAGCATTTGAGCTCACCCTTTATTGTATGTTTTCTTTTCCCCAGGTCAGGAAGATGGATATTAAGTAGAATATGCTAAAAGGGACCCTAGATATGATGAAATAAATCAGAGACACTGTAGAAGATTTATGAACCGGTTGTTTATGTTTCCCAGTTTCAAAAGACACTATACCTATATGGTCATTTGTGGTTTTGTCATATGTTGTAATAAGTGTGCTTCAATTTTGAAGTATTAACAATGTATGTAAAGTATGGGTCGTTATAGTTGGTATCAGAGGAAAGGTATAGTCAACCTTTGGAAACTAGAATGTGAAAGCCTTAGTAAGAACCCTAAGGATAAGTCTAAGCATAGAACACAATATTAGTGTTTTAGAAATGGCCATGAATAACCTAGGATAAGACCTTAAGCGTGAAAATTTTATTCTTGATTATGTGGTTTTCCTATTATAATTAGTTTTTCTCACACTATTCTTCTTGGTTTTAGTCAATGGCTGGAACCCGAAGGAACCGTGTTAATGCGGAATGTGATGGGCAATGCAATGATTGTCCCCCTGAGAAACCAAACGATATGGGAGCTGGAATGCAAAATCTTGTAACCATGCTCACACAACTTTCTCAAGCTATGAATCATGCATGAATTCCAAACAAGCAAAGAAAGGAGCATGATTCTGTTGAATCCTTCATGAGGTAGCATCCACCTTCTTTCAGCGTGTCTACTGATCCATTAGTTGCTGAAAAATGGATTATTACTACTAAAAAGATATTTTCATTTCTTCAATGTTTTGAACATGATAAAGTCATCCTAGCAGTGTATCGTTTGGAAGGATATTCTGATCAATGGTGGAATCATATTAAGAATACGAGGCAAATGGATGAGATTGAGTCCATGGAATGGGACGAGTTCAAGAACTTATTTTTCAATAGGTACTTCCCTCGTATTCTCCGAACAAAGATGGAGAAAGAGTTTCTTGAACTAAACAAAAAGGATGATGAATCTGGTGGTACCTATGATGCAAATTTTACAAGACTTGCAAGGTACGCTTCTGGTATTATTATCCAACCTGAGAGTAAGATCGATCAATTCTTTAGTGGCTTAAAACCAAGTCTTCGAAGGGAGTTATCCATAAGGGACATCAATAGATACGAGGAAATCATTCGATGTGCTCTCAAAGTCGAGATGGAGATTGGAGTAACCCATCAGTCATATGGGTTTGATAAAAAGAGGAAAATGTGATTCAAAGGAAAATCTAAAGAGCACACTGAAAAGAATATGAGCTTTCCCTTATGCTCAAAGTGTGGAAAGAAACATGGAGAGAGTTGTCATAAAGGGACAAGTAAATGTTTCAAATGTGGAAAGGACGGTCATCGGGCATTTGAATGCCGCGATAATGGGAAGAAGATGTCTAATGATGCAAACAAAGGAAGGGATACACAGAATGAACCTAATACACATCAATGTTTCAAGTGCAAGGAGATGGGGCATTATGCCAATCAAGGCCCAAATTCAAGGGTTGAGGATGATGGTCGACGTCAACAAACTCTTAAGGCTAAAGAAAAAGGAAAGTCACATGCAATTCCTATCAGCGATGTGGAGTACGATAACGATGTGGTGAAAGGTACACTTACCATCCACTCTAAAGTAACAAATGTTTTATTTGATTCTCGATCCACCCACTCTTTTATTTCTGAATAATTTTCTAAGGGTATCACCGTATTACCTCAACAATTAGATGTTGAGTTAGCTGTGACAACACCTAATGGCACAACAGTCGTATCAAAAGTTTATAATTCTTCTCTGATCGAAGTTTGTGGGAAAGTGATTTCTGTAAATCTTGTGATCCTTCCTATAGTTGAATTTGATGTGATTATTAGCATGGATTGGCTTTCTTTATATAGATCTCATATCAATTGCCAAATAAGGGAAGTCACATTTCATATTCCAGATCAATCTACGATCGTCTATCAATGCAAGGATGAACATAACCTTCCAGTGGAAATTTCTTCCATCTTTTGGGTATTGATTACACTAAATGAAGGTTAATTATCTCAAATGGTTGGTGAGAAAGTCACGATTAAAAATATGCCTATTGTACGGGAGTTTGATGATGTCTTTCCAGAGGAATTACCGGGTCTTCCACCAAATCGTGAAGTTGAGTTTTCAATAGAACTCGTATCGGGTGCCTTGCATATTTCAAAGACACCTTATAGAATGACCCCAATTGAGTTGCAAGAATTGAAGAAGCAACTCCAAGAGAATCTTGATAAGGGATTCATACGCCCTAGTGCGTCACCTTGGAGAGCACATGTTCTATTTGTTAAGAAGAAATATGGATCAATGAAACTCTGCATTGATTATCGAGAACTTAACAAGATCACCATCAAGAAAAAATATCCTCCCCCACGCATTGATGACTTATTTGACCAACTACGCGGAGCTCAATACTTTTCCAAGATTGATCTTCTTTCAGGGTATCATCAATTAAGGGTCAACAGGGAGGATATACCAAAGACGGCTTTCCGTACAAGGTATGGACACTATGAATTTATAGTGATGCCATTTTGTCTTACTAATGCCCCTTCTATCTTCATGGATCTAATGAATAGAGTCTTTAGAGAATATCCTGATCAATTTGTGGTAGTCTTTATAGAATATATTCTTGTCTATTCAAAGAGCAATGAAGAGCATGAAGATCACTTGAGAAATATATTTATGACCCTGAGAAAGGAGAAGCTTTATGCCAAATTTAACAAGTGTGAATTTTGGCTGCAAAAAGTTGCATTTTTGGGTCACATAATCTCAAAAGAGGGGATATATGTGGATCCAGCAAAAACAGAGGTTATCTAAAGATGGTCGAGACCAACAACAGTAACTGAGATCCGAAGTTTTCTTGGTTTGGCTGGATATTATCAACATTTTGTAAAAGATTTTTCATGATTATCTAATCCACTCACCAAGTTGACTCGGAAATGAGTTAAGATTGTTTGGACAGAGGAATGTGAAGAGAATTTCAAGGAGTTGAAAAGAAGGTTATCCAGTGCACCTGTGCTCACACTTCCATGTAGTGGAGAATGGTTTGTGATCTACAGTGATGCATCCAAGAAGGGATTGGGGTGTGTTCTTATGCAAAATTATATGGTGATAGCTTATGCCACACGACAGTTGAAAATCCATGAGCAAAATTACCCAACACATGATTTGGAGTTAGCTGCGGTAATCTTTGCATTAAATATTTGGAGGCATTACCTTTATGGCGAAAGGTGTGATATTTATACTAATCATAAAAGTTTAAAGTATATATTCACACAAAAGGAGTTGAATATGCGTCAAAGTAGATGGTTGGAGCTGATTAAGGATTACGACTGCTCAATCCATTACCACCATGGGAAAGCAAACAAGGTGGCAGATGCATTATGTCGACAAGACCATGCTAGTTTATCCATGATGAGGATCACAAAAGATCCAATATTTATGGATTTACAAAGGATAGATCTTGGAATTATAATGGAAGGGGAAAAATATTATCTTTCTCAAATGAATGTTCAACCATCTATACATGTGAAGATTAAAGAGGCACAGAAAGAAGATGTCGAGTTACAAAAGAAGGTGAGAAATGGTCCTAAGTTCAACCTTGACAGTGATGGGATAATAAAGTTTAGGAATCGGGTTTGTGTTCCTCCCATCCCTGAATTAAAGAAGGAGCTGCTGGATGAGGCTCATAGTTCATCATTCTCTATTCATCCTGGAAGCACGAAGATGTATAGGGACCTGAAAGAGTACTTCTGGTGGGATGTCATGAAAAGAGATGTTGCTGAATATGTCTCTCGATGCTTGGTTTGTCAACAAGTTAAAGCTGAGAAACAGAAGTCTAAGGGGATGTTACAACCATTACCCATACCCGAATGTAAATGGGAAAACATTACTATGGAGTTTGTCACATGACTTCCTAAAACATCCAAAGGCAATAATGTTATCTGGGTCATAGTTGATTGTCTTACAAAGTCTGCACACTTCATTGCTATTAGAGAGGATTTCCCTCTAGATCAGCTTTCCAGGATATATGTAAAAAAAGTGGTAAGATTGCATGGAGTACCACTTTCTATTATATCTGATCGGGATCCGAGATTTACCTCGAAGTTCTGGCGAAGTCTTCAGCATACTCTAGATACAGAGTTGAGTTTCAGCACTGCTTATCATCCTCAGACAAACGGTCAGTCTGAGAGAACAATTCAAACCCTAGAAGATATGTTGAGAGCTTGCTCTATGGATTTCAAAGGAAGTAGGGATCAACACCTACCTTTTGTGTAATTTTCTAATAATAATAGCTTTCACTCCAGTATTCAGATGGATCCTTATGAAGCTCTCTATGGAAAGAAATGCAGGACTCCAACTTGCTGGGATGAAGTTGGGGAAAGAAAGCTATTAGGACCTGATCTCGTTGATGAAATGGAAGAAAAGGTCAGATCTATTCAACAACACATAAGATCAGCTCAGAGTCAACAGAAAAGTTATGCTGACAACCGAAGAAAAGACCTAGAGTTTGAAGTGGGTGATAAAGTGTTCTTACGAATATCTCCCTGGAAGAGGGTTATGGGATTTGGAAAGAAGGGGAAGTTGAGCCCTAGATATATCGGTCCTTTCGAAATACTGGATCATGTTGGGAAGGTAGCTTACCGATTGGCGCTTCCACCGAATAGTTCTCAAGTTCACGATGTGTTCCATGTATCTCTCTTGAGAAAGTACATACCTGATCCTTCACATATACTCAGCTCAGAAGTTGTACCGCTGGAGCAAGATCTTTCTTATGAAGAACAACTGATAGAGATTCTGGATCGTAGCGAAAAAGTCCTACGAAACAAGACCACTCGATTGGTGAAAGTTTTATGGAGGAACCACCAATTTTAAGAAGCTACATGGGAGCTTGAGGATATGATGAGGGAGAAGTATCCTCATCTGTTTGTTACAAAGTGACGAATTTCGAGGGAGAAATTCTTTTTAAGGGGGGTAGAATGTAACACCCGAGATTTTTATGAGTAATATTTTGTTTTTATGTTATATATATATCATCAAAACAATATTTCACTACACACTAGCTTGACTTACTTTACACGCAATCGCGTCCTTCCTCGATAGCTTGCGTTTTACGCAATACCGAGTTTCACTAAACAACGATATGCTATTAAAATATTATTAAAACTAGCCATTATGAATAGTAATAACCACTTTTTGAAATTTTATAAATTTTATTTTTCAAAATGGACTTCATTTCTGGATTCTTAATACCGAAATTAGCCTAGGGTGAAATTTTGGTATTTTTCTGAAAACTTTCAATTTTTGATGAATAGTGAAACCACTAAGTGGTAGGTTAAAAACTGAATTTTGCATAAAACATAATTTTACCACTTCTGTGAATGGAATTTCGAAAATCCGATAGACACGGTTGATATCAGTAAGTAAAATGTGGTTCAATGAGATAAAAATAATTTTTTTGGTGAATAGTAACTTTTTACTTTTTTTTACCGCGGTTAATAGTAAATAGGGTAACTAAGGGTAAAAATGATATTACTATTACCCTAACACATGTTCTAATTCTATTGGATAAGTTTAATTCGACCAAAAACAACCTTATTAATATAAACTGACCATTTAGGTCAACTTGGATTATATTATGACATTTAATATTATTTTATTTAATGAATAGTTAAAATAGTTAAAATCAATGTTTAATAACTAAAACATTTTTAATATGGGGTTATACATTAGATAAATTCGACTATAAATATTCAGTAGAAATATAAAAAGATTTCCTACATAATTATATTTTATTTATAATTTTTAGACTTTAAATAAATTAATTTATTTTTGACACAACGATGATGTAGTAATTACCCTTTTAAGAAAATGTTAACATAATTGATGTTATAAATGCTCAAATAAATTTAATTTGAGACTTTTTATGAATCCCACTAATTTTATAGGTTACTATGATATATTAGTGTTGATTTAATCAACTTGGTTCGAAAATATAATTCTGTTATGACTTTCACAAAATCATATATCAAATAGTGTCAAAATTGACACAAAATAGTTTTTAAATAAAATATTATATTATTAATTGTTATTTTATTCCTAAAAATCTAAGGTTCGGCCAAATGACTTAGATAAGGATATATACGTTTATAATAAACAACTTGGGGTTCGTTTGGCATGTTATAGTAAGTGTATTAACCATATAGTGTAAGAAACAAAAAGTCACAGTAAAAGTTAAATTATTTAACTTAGAGTTAAATCTAATTGATAAGGTTAAAATAATAACCTAAACTTGTCTAAATCCTACTGGTTGATAGGATTTCGACCCATACCCACTTTACCTTCGAAATAAGACCCTTTGGAACCATTATAAACAGATTTTGACTTTAATATAAAATAATATTTTGAGATATAACTGAGGTGCCCCACTCATCCCTTATAAAAGGGCACCTCCTCCCCCTCCTCATCACACCAATTTGAGCACTCAAGCTCGGCCAACCCCTGCCAAAATCCCTTCTCCACTTCCCTAGAATAATCCTAGAGGTCCTGGTCTTCTTCAAAGTCCAATATTAGTTCCCTATGTGGAGGATTCAAAGAGGCGTTTCAAAGAAGAGGCAATATCCATTACCGATCTTTTCAATTTCTTTCTTCTTCAAACTTCTTCTTCTTTAGTTGATTCATGATAAAGTAATAAAATTAGTATTACATACAAACTGATATGTTATTATAAATATGAAACAACCCTAATTCACCTTCTATCCATCCTACGGAAAAATGAAATCACCGCGCGTGCGTACGTACAGAATACCGTCTCCACGCCGTGGTGTAATCTATTTTACACCATCACCTTACAAGGATGGGTATAATGTTGTAATGAGAAATTATATATGATTATTTTAAAGTTATATTGATACTGAAATAGTATAAATACACTTAAATACAATTCCACGATCATGGGAACAATATCATCGCTCGTGCGTACGTACGGAATACCGTCTCCACGAAGTGATGCGACTCGTTCTACATGATCATAATTACATAGAAATTATATAAATGAATTGAATGAATAAATATGATATATGTTACACTAATAACATTCTGGATATAAGGTATCTATAACCTTAAAAGAAGAAGAAGAATTTATTCGGCAAAACACGCATAAGAACAAAAGGCAATAAATACCTGAGTAACAAGTAACAATGAAATATTACTAATAAGAAGCTAAGAATATGACCATATATGATATCATATCAATATGTATGATTCTGTAATAAGTAAATAACATTATTTAATCCATTATACAGGAGCTTCGGCACATACAATGCAAATCGGACCTAAGGTAAGGGAAATATCACAATCTCACTTTTATCCGAGATTGTTTTTACTTTGGTAATTACTGGGGTGTATTTTATTATCCACATCCATGTTCCCACAATGTGTAATATTATTTCCATCCTTCTACAATAGTTTATATCCAATTTTACCCTTCGGTAAGTTTTTTGTAAAAGATATGAAAGGAATCTTTTGTCGTTTTTCTTACGAGGTGCTTTTTGACTTTTCCGACAAAAGTACAAAGAATGTTTTTTTTAACTTATTCGGCAAGAATGGATTTGTAAAACATTATTTCCAAGAATCTTCCTTTACAAGTTTTCAAGTTTATTTTTAATCAACTTATTTTAGTTTAAAATTTTATGACTTGTTAAGAAAGGAAAAGTATTTTTGAAGTAGAAAGGATATTTTCCTCAAGAATGGAGTTCAAATGTTTTATCAAAATTATTTTCCATATAAGATAATATAGGGTTCTGTTTTTATCCCTATTATTACATTGATTTGATTATGTTTTGAGGAAATTATTTTTATGAAGTCATTTACCTTATATGATTTGATTTATGATGTCATGATGTTTTAAGAATTCAATTTTTCTGACATGTGTTATGCGATGATGTATGATTTATGATTATGTGGCACACATAAGAAAGGATTCATTATAATATGGGTGGGACCTATATCTCCCTCCAATGCATTGGGTAAAGATTTATATCTCATGAGATAGACATCACTGGAACGGAAGGTTATTTCGGTTCAGTGATACAGGACTGAAACGAGGAGTGAACTCGGTTCAGAAATGGACTTTGTCCGCTAAGATAGTCTTGGCAATGAGTCATGACTATCAAGAAATGATTTTCCATGATTATGTGTGCATTCCACAAAGTTTCTATTTTTATGTTATGATTATGGGGATCTCATTTTCACTTCTATGATTTATTCCATGTTATGATATTATGATCTCTTTTGCAGGTTATGATTTTCAAAAAGATATGATATGATTTTTATTTCCTTTCATTGCCCTTGCTGAGCATTTTAGCTCACCCTTTTTTGTATGTTTTATTTTCCCTAGGTCAAGAAGATGTATATTAAGTAGAATATGCTAGAAGGGACCCTAGATATGATGAAATAAATGGGAGACACTGTAGAATATTTATGAACCAGTTGTTTATGTTTCCCTATTTCTAAAGACACTATACATATATGGTCCTTTGTGGTTTTGTCATATATTGTAATAAGTGTGCTTTAATTTTGAAGTATTAACAATGTATGTAACGTATGGGTCGTTATACACCGGTGCATATGGAAAATAATGCTTACCCTGAATATGTGGACCTAATTCCTCACCCACAAAATTCTATGAATACCACATTTCCAATCATTAATAGTTCATGAGATTGTCAAAACAGTTAAAAAATTTCAATTCTCATTGTGATCACATGATGGGAACTCTTAAAAATAAACAAGAAATAATGCTCATGTGTTTTGGGTAGTCACTACAGGGACTATCTATTCTATGATATTCATGTTTACAATTGTGATCAATTGCTTGATTGGAAGATCTCCGCCAGAAATTATTTCATCAATTTTTCTCAACGCTACCGAAGATGATCGTTTTTTATCATTCCAATTATATAATAAGGTTGAATGAAATCATTTCATATTTTAATTTCATGATGGAATGGATTAAAATATTTCTTATGTCTAGTACTCCCAAAAGAAGAGTTGATTCCAATTTTTTTGGAAAATATATATGATGATTTAAACACACCGTTGCTCCCTATAAAATACCCAAGAGGGTTTTGATACATTACTTAAATTTATCAACAGATAGAAGAATATATTATAGAGACTAAGGCTAAAAAATGTGTAATTCCATCAAATCTGGAAAGGAGAATAGGGAAAGAAAAGGGTGCAACTGTTACACTAAAGCAAGCACCAGTACCTACATCAACATCAAAACCATCATAATATTGAAGGGATCCACCTATAGAGTGTCAGTAGAAATGACCCCCTCATCAATACGATAAATGAGACAAAAGGTAGAAATAGTTTGAGGGATTACAAATCAATGTTTTTTCCTTCTGGAATGAAAAAATTCCAAATTAATTCAACTTAGATTTGGAAAAAAAATTCATCAGTTTCAAATGATGAAAAACCTAACATAGAAGTAGATGCAGATATGACAAATTATTTTCCATTTCACAATATTTTAGGGAATCCAATTTTGGAGTGATTTGTTTGAATGGACCTTCTTCCAATAATGGTAGACTTTGGACAAGTGAAACTGAAAAGTTCATCAGCTCAAGTTGCATGTCTTACTGCCACTGACCTAGAGAAAGAAAGAGAATGGAAGGAAGTCAAAAGTAAATATGTGAAGAAATATGAGGATTGGATGATCTTGAAAATGATAAACCAAACACATTCAATTTTTCTAACACAGTTGAAACAATTGATTATGACTTCTTCCATTCCATCCCTCGAGAAACCACCCTTATCAAAAAGCAAATCCACAATGAAATGAGATGATCAGAAGGACAAAGAGTAGTCAAAATAAGAAGAGATCATTTTAATGACAACATTTTTCTTAAACCTAGAACATTTCAGTCTATCACCTTCAAAAGTATGGGAACCTCCCCACCAAACAGTATAACCAGAACAAACATATCAGGAAGAATCTTCATTAGATGAAGAATTGATCTTTGGTTCTATCAACATTATCCACTTAATGGATCCTTATGCCAGTGGTATTTCTGATTATAATGAACTAGAGTTCACTTCACCTAATTGGGGAACCATAAGAAGATTTCAAGGTCAAGGATATAGGAGAAGAAGTAAGAATTCTAGAAACCACTTTTTTAACTCCACCCATTGTCGAACAATTTATGCAGCAGAAACATGTGGAGGAGCCCTTCACCGGGCTCAACATGAACATGGACATTCATATATGCAAAAACGGTTTGGTTCTGACATAATTATTTTGGAGGACTGATTAGAAGAAACACCACGTTTCTCTCAGCATGTAGATAGACCTATTTAGTCTAATCTACCAAATCTAATAGTATTTCAAGCTTCTATTTCAACCTAAGGTACTTCTACATCAGAATCATCAAATTCTAAGACAACTGTAAAATGGATTTCTATGATGGGAAACATAGACCTATAGATCCAAAGTATGATGTTTTGAATCAAATTTACCATGTACATGTCATGTTATCAATTCTAGATTCCATGAATATGTCAAATTATTTTTGAGAAGCAATTATTGAGGCTTTTCCAAATCTTCAAGATTTTTAAACTCAGGTTATTGCTATTGAGGTTTACCATATTCACAATGACATTACAGAATTTCATGATGTCATATCATTTATAGATGAAGATTAAGGTTATGTTTTACATAGGCATATCCCACCCTTTTATTTAACTGGCAAGGTCAATTACATAGATATCCAAGGGGCCTTCCCTGATAATTGTTTCAGAGTCATCCTCATTCATGTTTGAACACTTCATCAATTAGGCCTAACTGAATTTGACATATCTCTGTCAATATTAATATTTCAAGGATATGAAAAGAATGAGCAAGATCCTCTTGGAGATATTACTATCATAACTCAATTTGGAGATCTTGTTCCTAATTCATATTTCATGGTTGTTCGTCAAGACACATCCTGCAACATTTTGTTTGGAAGGCCCTAGCTGCATCAACATGCGGCCATACCTTTGTCAGGCCACAAATATCTTAAATACTATATCAATTTTAAAATCTGAAAATTTTATGATGACAAGCCTCTGTTCTAAATGTTTGAATATCAATACATTGAGAATGGGTTTTATCACATAGAAGGAACGTGGTTCGTGAAGAAGAAAATAACCCGAGTTAATGCTTCAAATGGTATGGAAATGATTCCAGTAAACCCATTCATATATTTGTTTAAAAATTATGTTCTACCCATCAAGAAAATATTATGGGTAAAACCAAATCCAATCACTCGTCCAGTGACATCCATAATGTCGATTGCACCATGTGTGTCTAACAACATGGGATAAATTGTTGATTCACCAAGCAATGATGTAAGCTTAAATAGAGATTTTTTCATATCATCTATTGAACTACAAAAATATTATACATTCTCAATCATAGTAGAAGATGTTGTATCATTTTTAGAGGAAGAAAAAGATGTTAATTCCAAATCAATCAACTCATCTTTATTTCTACAGCAAGACCCTTGATCATCAATAGGGTCAGATATAGTGGAATATTTCTCAGGATGTTCAAATACTGACTCCTCCCCAAACAATGGAAATTTTTCCTCATCATCTACTATTAATGTAGAAAGAGAAAGGATAAATTGTAATAAATAAGTAGAGTAAGATCTCAGTGATGCTCCTCTAGCATTTGCGGAAGGTGTCTCTACCATTCTAGATGATCTCATTTATATAAATCTTGGTATATAAGAAGATCCACGCCCCACTCTAATTAGTGTGGCAATGACTTTTGAAGATAAAGGGATGTATACTTCATTTATATAAAAACATTAAGATATATTTTATGGGAATTATACTTAAATTATAGTTCATAATCCCACTGTATCCACTCATCATTTGTGTTTTCCAAAATAACAATGTGGATTCAGGCAGGCAGCAAGAAGAACACACCCAACTCAAGACTCTAAAATTGAAGTTGAATTTGATAAGTATATAAATTCTAACATTTTCATGGAATTTGAATATCAAAAATGGATGGAAAATATTTTTCCAGTGAAAAATAATAATGGAGAAATTAGTTTTTGCATTGATTTCAGTTATCTTAGCTGACATTGACCTAAATATGATTTTACAGTTCCGATTACAAATATTTTAATTAATTCATTAGCTGGATATGAGGATATTTCCATCATGGATGGATACTCTAGGTACAATAAAATTGGTGTGGATCTAGAGGATAAATAATCTACAGCGTTCAGAGCCCCTCAAGGTGTGTTTTGCTATTGGGAAATGCCTTTTGGAATAAAGAATGTAAGTTCACCATAACAACGTGAGATGAACCGTATCATCAAACAATTTTTAGGGAAATTTTTTGATTGTTACGTGGATTATTTGGTGGTAAAATCTATACAATGTTCAAATCAATTGGATGATCTAGAAACCACATTAAATAATCCTTGGCAACATAGTTTCACGATTAACCCCTTAAAATATGCTTTTGGGGTAAGCTCAGGAATGTTCATTGACTTCATTGTATGACATCATGGTATCGAATTTGATCCTAAGAAGAAAAAATATCAATCCTTGGTATGTCACCTCTTCACAATTTTAAATAATTAAGCGGAATTCATGGAAACTTGGCCTATATTCGACACTTTATCACTAATTTGGCTATAAAGTGTTTTCCCCTAACCAGATTAATGAAGAAGGGAGCCACCTATCAATGGACTGAAGACATCCAAGATGCATTTGATGCCCTTAAGAAATATATCATGATTCCACTGGTATTAATGCCACTTGTTGATGGGATACCACTTTTTCTCTATTTGACAGATTTAGAGCTATCATTAGGTGCATTCCTTTCTCAAAAGAATGATGTTGGGAATAAAAATAGCCTTTACCATCTCCGTTGAACTATGCTATATGCGGAAAGTTGGTATTCATGTTTTGAAAATTGTTGTTTAGAATTAATATTTGTTGTTCAGAAATTGAGTCACTACCCGCAAAATCATACGATCTAATTGGTGTCTCGCAATAACAAACTCAAATTTATCCTCAGTCGTCCTATTCTAAGAGGGCATCTGGCATGGTGGGCAGTTATTCTTCAATAGTTTGATATTTTAAAGACCCTGAAATTTCAAGGAAAATTTTTACTTAAATTTTCTTTGAATTTTACAAGAATGCAGTTTCTGACGGTGCCTGGTTCCGAGGCCCTGTGTGCCCGAAATCATTTTTATGAAGTTTAGCTCGGGTACGTTCCTTGAACGAACGAGCGGGAATTTCTAACTTTTGAACTGGAGCTCGGAATTGAATTCTGAGTGCACCGATGAAACCACAGCGCTGATAATTGCTTAGAAACACCTTTTCCGGAATTGCATTTTCACGAGAGAGGTTGATAAAAATTTTGGAAGATAGAATAAATTTCTAACTACAATTTTTATTTTTCTCTAAGTGGATTTATGCTTTGGGTAGAAGTTGGGTATCTACCCAACTTCCCATGGGAGGTTATGAGAGTGGGGGGGGGGCACACGAACCCCCCGTATTCACATTCCTTAACTCCCTCAACTCACAATTAAATTTGATAACTTAATGTTTGGATAACTTATGTTTTTAATGAATTATGTTTAATGTGAGTGTTTGAATTTCAAACTCTTGAATTTCAAACCTTAAGTTCTGTTAATAAAATAAGTAAGGGACTTATTTTATTTTTTGGGTGGGAGGCTTGTTGCTTGAGAGATTTGGGAGAAAAGGTAAGGGATACTTGAGTTTCTTCATCATCTTCGTCGAAGAACACGATGAACGCAAAGAACGTGAAGAACGCTGGATTCCTCGGAGGTCGACGTCTCCTTCCGCGACGTCTCCTTCTGCGACGCATCTTACCGCGACACCGACGACGTCTTCTTTCACGACATCTCTTTCCGTGACGAATCCTCGTTCGACGAACCTCCGTTCAAGCTACGCGTGAGGTAGGGGAAATTTAATTGGTGTTCTCTTATCTTTTGAGAAAAGAACGACGGGGACGGACCAACCATTTCCAGGTTGATCCGCGGATCGTTTGTTCATGCGGGTTGATGTTGAGGATTATTGTTTTTGCTGTGAAATATTTCTTTGTCGTACGTCGACTTCTATTTGATGGCCACTTGCTATCATTATAACAGGAGGAGGTCGGACTGCACGAACACGGTCAACCCTCCTCCCCCCTTGTTGTTTGAATTTTGTTGTGGCACGTGAAAGACGGCGTGGTGTCGTTGCACCACGCGGAATTTATGAGGAAGGGCTAAGAAGCGCGGCGCCGTCGCGCCGCACCGATGATGTTGAACAAGCCACGGCGCCGTCGCACGGAGCCGGAAAACCACGAAGAGGCCGCAGATTGATTATATGATCGTTGAGCGCAGATTTACGGGCGATGACAAACGAGGCCGCAAGGAAATTTTGAGGCCTCTGCAAAGAATGACGACTCCCGGGAGGGCTTTTGGCGAAGACGGTGTGAATTTCTGACCACCGGAACTTGTCCGGTGGTCCGTGGAGCAAACCGCCTGCGCGCCCCACCGGCACGGCGGTGCCGAAGATGTTAGGCGGCGACGCCCGGTGCGCCGCCGTGGAGAACCGCCACGGCTAAAGCCGTGGCGGCGGGCCGGCCATCCCACGACCATGCGGGACCAGCGAAGGCGGGACACGGCCACCCGGTCGCGTCCGTTGGCGAGAGGCAGCCCCCCCACGCGGGGTCGTGGACCATTCAAGGTGGGGCGGCACCCCCCTGGCGCACTGCTTAGCCATTATGTCTGAGCCGCCAGGTGACCGGGTCGCGCCCAGGTCGGGCCGCGCCGGTCGGGTCGGTCCAGGCCCAGACCCCCCGTTTTCGGACCTTTTCGGTCTTTTGCCCATATCCTGGTCTATGGACCTCCGATTAACGCATTGTCATCGGCGATGCGATCTTTGGACCGATACGGTCGTTTTAACATATCTCACTCAAGGTTTAGGAAAACTTTGTGTTTGGCCAGGTTGGTTCGTACATGAAACCAACAGGGCCCTCGGAGCGTAAACGCTCGTAACTTGAGCTCCGGACGTCCGATTGATGTGCCGTTGACTTTTTTGGATTCCTCTTGATGAGACAAAACTTTTGGCTTACTCCGCTCTAGGTTTGGATGTCGTCGGAGTGCGGCCGGGTTGGTTCTCTCATGAAACCAACCGGGCCCCTGGAACGAAAACGCCAATAACTCACAGATCGGGCGTCTGATTGACGCGTCATCTCTCTCTTTGATTTCATCTTTATGAGATGGAACTTTTGGCATACATCGCATGTGGTTTGGATGTAGTTGGATAATGGACTAGTTGGATTGTACAAGAAATCCAACCGGGCCCCTGGAATGGAAAGGATGATAACTTTCAGACTAGACGTCCGTTTGACGAACCGTCAGCGGCGTGGGTGATCATGTGGAGAAACCGTCCTTATGATTATACCCTATGAGAGTTTGGGGTATAGTTGAGATATGGCCAGGTTGGTTCGCTCACGAAACCAACCGGGCCCCTGGGACGAAAAGGCTTATAATTCACAGACCGGGGAACCGATTTATGCGCCGTCTATTGCGTTGAGACCTCTATGACGAGGTGGTACATTGAGATACTTTTTCATGGGACTTTGAGATACTTGGAGTATCGACCTGTAGCTCATGGAGAAGACCCTCCCATAGATGAGCGTGTGGAGTACGGAGACCGTGTAGCCGACTGAGACCTGACGACTGCTTGACCAACTCGACTTGGAGTGAGTCGACTAGCCCAGTGGACAGAGCACTACTTCGTTTGGGTGCTGACCCGTGGCGGACGGAACACTACTTGTGTGATAGTGCAGACCCACGGTACTCGTCCGGAGAGTACCTCTGCAGGCTACTATAGGGTGTGCACTACTGTGTTTGGGTGGCATACCCCGACGGGAAGCACTACTGTGTTTGGCTGGCTGGCCCACGGTACTAGATAGGAGGAGTACCTCAGCAGTCTTAGGTTAGTGAGTAGTACCTCAGAGTCATGACAGGACCACTATACACTCCAGTGATAGGGCTATTCAGAAGTTACGGTTTCGATAATGAAAATCCTGGTTTGAGCTGAGTCTTTTGACCCTAGTGTTTACCTCATGATTGAGATGGGTCACTTGATAACTTAGGTATATGTATGGGCATATACTTGAATAGTGGTTATCCGTTGATTTCATGATCTTGGTATTTTCCTCAGGATTGAGAAGGGTTACTTGATAAATTAGGTATATGCATGGGCATATACCTAAGTAGAGGTTACCTGTTGAGATCTTCTTTGTGGATATCCATGTGGGTTTTAGTGAGACCTTTAGGGTCTCGGGGTCCCTACTGAGTATCGTTATACTCACCCCTGCACGGGCTATGCCCGCACCTCATTGTGTTGGTTGCAGACGACATGTAGTGCTGACGGAGGCCGAGTGATCAAGGAATGGACGGTACCCGGAGGTGGACCACATGACGATTCAGTACCCGGAGGTGGACCACACGACGAGACGACACATGGAGGAGGTTGACGGGCGAGAGTGTTATCTATACCAACACTTCGTGTAGGATCTGTGGTGGACGATCTAGGAGTTGTGCCATCTATACCTACCCTTCAGGTAGGATCCGATGAGGACGTCCTAGGAGCCACTTCCGTTCTTCCAGCTGTTGACTTTTTCGGTTGTACTTTTGTTCAGTTTTAGTTGTACTTTCAGTTGGTTTTGTATTATGGCCCATTTACTTTTCAGTATTTCTCTTTGTACTTAGTTTTTTACTTCCGCTTGTACTCTGTGGTGTTTTTTTTACTTTTATAAAGACAATTCCTTCCTAGTTATCGGGATTTATAACTTTGGTTCTAGTATCCAGCCACTGGCCTATGGAAGGCCGACTTGGGGTAGTCACGGCACAGGCCCCGAGGATGGGTCGTGACAAATTGGTATCAGAGGAGTCGGTTCTACCGCAAAACTTATAACTCTAATATTTTCTTTCTGTGAAGCAATAGTGTTAAGAGTACCGAGTGTGGTTTTCAGTTCAGGTAGTCCATTGTTGGTGCGAGCGACCGACGTATCTATACACTAGGACCCTAACAACTGATTTCCAACTTTGTGCACAAAACACTGATTGTGTGTGTGTTTCCAGAAGTTTTTAAATGTCAGGTCAAACCAGGTCATCTCACCAGGTATAATCGTTTGACTGTGTCACGTTGTTTCTTTCAGGATTCCTTTTCACGGACGACCAACTAGAGCCTAGAGGGATGTGCATACTAACAGCCTGCCGAGCGACGAGGCTTCGGTATAGGGCCCTCTTGCAGTTGAGGCACCAGCGGTACTACCATACGTTGAGCCACCGATGCCACCAGCCCCAGCAGTAGGCGATGCACGCCACTTAAGCGCGCTGCATGAGTTCCAGCGCCAGAGACCACCCAGGTCCCGGGGAGAGACGGACCCGCATGCGGCTGAGGATTGGCTGGAGGCTGTGGTGAGAGTCTTCAGGCTAGTGGTAACGCCTGCAGACTTCATGGTGATCTTTGCTGCCAGCCTTCTTCAGGAAGCAGCAGAAAGCTGGTGGAGCCACATGTTCCAGTTTTGAGATGGGATAACCTTCTCATGGGAAGACTTAAAGACCTTCTTCAGGGTGGATTTTTTTCCAGTAGATCTACACCCCGAGCGTGTACAAGAGCTTCTACTTTTGCGGCATGTTTTTTGATCAGTAGCTGAGTCATCTGTGGGTAGTAGACAGGTGATGCAGAGGTCCAGGAGGACCAGACTAGCAGTTGGGCGATCTCGGGTTTTAGGACCGGTGGTGCGGGGCACTCGGGGTGGGTTCAGAGCCAGTCGTATGAGGATCAGGAAGTGTGATGAATGCGGCAGGAAGGGTCACCTAGCACGTGACTGTCCGACCCCCCGCACTGTCGATCCACAGGCATTGGAGGAGCCACCGAGGCAGAAGCAGTGACGAGTGCTTGAGAAATAGCTGAGAAGTGGACAAGGCAGTAGAGATCCAGGAGAAGGTGGACAGGAGCAGAACTATTGGTTACATCCCTCGTACTTCTAGTTCCATGTTGCTGTTGTATTCGTGTCTTTGTACTATGAGCTGCAATAATAAAAAGACACTTATCTTTGTTTGATTTCCTATCCTTTTGTTTTGTTGATACTGAGTGGTCCCAGTTAAGACTGTTGACTTGACCCTCACTTTTGAGTTTTCTACTGGAGGTGACCCAGTGACCTCACACTAATGCCGACAATGTGACTCAACCCTTGGAGGCGAGAGTGACAGTTGGATCTCTTGGTAGTAACGTCGAGGCCTTACGATGTCATCCATGGCATGAATAAATCATTCATGTCAGTATTGACTGTATTAGGCAATGGGCATGGTTCATCCATGGGATGGGACCGAGTTTCTCTTTTCGGCAAAGGAGAAATTTTAGCATCTCTTTCAGATCGTAGGCAAAGAAGGTGCAAATCATCCAGGAGCAGAGGAAGACTACACAGTGCGGTACGAAACAGGAAACCAGTGCCAGTCTTAGAGACTCGAGCATGTTAAATATTTCAAGAAGAGGAAGCTTTAAGGAGATATGAGTTTGTGAAGCACCAGACATGGAGGCAGAGCTAGGAAAGTAGAATGAGGTTGTGTACATCTTATCATGCTACAAACACCTGCCTTAGTTATCCCCGCCAGGCTCAGGGAGCTGGAGGGTGGAGGAAGAGTGCGGATGCATGCGGTCAAGGAGTGTTACCCAATGTCTCTAAAAATGATTCAAGGGACAGTCTGTGTCCACTACTAGCTGCTGTAGTAACGGACGTCGATATGAATCATTCCTTGCTTTCACAAATCTTGTCCCATATCTAGAGTTTCCGGTAAGCCATGGACTTTACCCTCACTTCCGGAGATACCTTGGGAGGAGACTTGATAATCACACATACGCCGACAGTGTGGTCAGACCCTCAAGGAGATAGTTTCAGTTGAAATCTCTTGGTGGCTGCGTCGAGGCCTTATGACATTGGTGTGAGTATGGACTGGGCAATCACAGTTCATACACAAATTGATGGTATTAGGAAAAAAGGTTGTGGTTTAACTATGACGTCGGAATGGGTTTTCCTTTGTCGGTGAAAAGGAAACCTCAGGCAGCATAAGATGAACTCATGCACAGGACGGTGCGACCGATCACTCTTGAGTCGGTCAAACTTATCCTCGTGGCAGTAGTCGTTTTGAGTTCCAGTTCTCAATAGGAATTAGAGACCTCTGCAGTTTGAGGATGACGATCACATCCTTATACGGGTCTCACCTCAACGATGTTTATGGAGATGTGGTCAAGGAGGCAAGTTATCTCTGAGGTTCAGCGGAACTTCTTAGGTCCTCAGCTGTGTAGGCGGGGTGGTTTACCTCTTGACCCGTCCTCCCTAGTTGCACCAGGTGAACGACGATTTCCAAGTATCTCAACTGAGGATATATGTGCTCGACCCTTCGCATATCATCGACCATGAGGAGTTGGATGATGGCGATGGGGTGACTTCCACGAATGTTTCAGTGGGGATCGAGGATTGACAGGATCAGATCCTACAAGGACGGTCGATTACTCGGGTGCATTTTCTTTGGTATTACAGGAGCCTCTAGGTAAGCACATGGGAGCGGAAATCTCAGATGCGTGCTCAATACCGCTTTTCTGACACATGTTTTTGTTTAAGCATGACGGGGACGTAAATCCATGAGGTGGAATTAATGTAAAGTCCTGAAAATTTCAAGGGAATTTTTTTCATAAATTTTCTTTGAAATTTTACAAGAACGCGGTTTCTGACGGCGCCTGATTCCGGGGCCCGGTCTGCCCAAAATCATTTTTCCGAGGTTTAGCTCGGGTACGTTCAGTGAACGAGCAAGCGGGAATTTCTAAATTGTGAAACTGTGCTCGGAATCGAATTCCGAGGGCACCGATGAAACCGTAGAGCCGGTAATTGCTTAGAAACACCTTTTTTGAAATTGCGTTTTCACGAGAGAGGTTGATAAAAATTGTGGAAGATAGAATAAATTTTTAACTACAGTTTTTATTTTTCTCTAAGTGGATTTATGCTTTGGGTGGAAGTTGGGTAGCTACCCAACATCCCATGGGAGGTTATGAGAGTGGTGGGGCCCACACGAACCCCACCCCTTCAGAATCCTTAACTCCCTCAACTCACAATTAAATTTGATATCTTAAGTTTTGATAACTTATGTTTTTAATGAAGTGTGTTTAATGTGAGTGTTTGAATTTCAAAATCTTGAATTTCAAACCTTAAGTTGTGTTAATAAAATAAGTAAGGGACTTATTTTTATTTTTTTTGGGTTGGAGGCTTGTTGCTTGAGTGCTTTGAGAGAAAAGCTAAGTGTGACTTGAGTTTCTTCATCCTCTTCGTCGAAGAACACGAAGAACGCAAGGAACGTGAAGAACACTGGATTCCTCAGAGGTTGACGTCTCCTTCCGTGACGTCTCCTTCCGCGACGCCTCTTACCACGACGCCGACGGTGTCTTCATTCGCGACATATCTTTCCGCGATGAATCCTCGTCTGACGAACCTCCGTTCAAGATACGCTCGAGGGTGGGGAAATTTAATTTGTGTTCTCTTATCTTTTGAGAAAAGAACGACGGGCGCAGACCAACCATTCCAAGGTTGATCCGCGGATCGTTCATTCATACGTGTTGATGTTGAGGATTATTTTTTTTGCTGTGAAATATTTCTTTGCCCTAAGTTGACTTCGATTTGAGGGCCACTTTCTATCATTATAACAGGAGGCGGTCGGACCGCACGAACACGGCCGACCATCCTCCCCCCTTGTTGTTTGAATTTGTTGTGGCATGTGAATGACGGCGCGGTGCTGTTTCACCACGTGGAATTTATGAGGAAAGGATAATAAGCATGGTGTCGTCGCACCATGCCGATGATGTTGAACAAGCCACGTCGCCGTCGTGCCACGCCGGAAAACCACGAAGAGGCCACAGTTTGATTATTTGATCGTTGAGCGCAGATTGAAGGGCGACGACAAACGAGGCCGAAAGGTAATTTTGAGGCCTCCACAGTGATGGTCGAGTCCCAGGAGGGCTTTTGGCGAAGACGGCGTGACATTTAGACCACCAGAACTCGTCTGGGGGTTCGCGGAGGAAACCGCCGGTGCGCCACGCCGACACGGCGGCGGAAGGCAGCGGCGCCCGGCGCGCCTCCGTGGAGAACTTCCACGGCTGAAGCCGCGGCGGCGGGTCGGCCAACCTTTGACCGTGCGGGACCAGCGAAGGCAGGGCGCAGCCACCCAGCCGAGTCCGTTGGTGAGAGGCGGCCCCCCAAGCGGGGTCGTAGACCATTCAAGGGGGGGTGGTGCCCCCCTGGCGCACCGCTCGGCCGTTACGGCCGAGCCGCCAGGCGACTGTGTCGCACCCGCTCCGGCCGGGCAGGGTCGTGCCCAGGTCAGGCTGGGCTGCGCCGGCCGGCCGGGTCGGACCCAGACTTGGGTCGGGTCGACCCGGTTCGGGCCGCCCCAGGGGGGTTGGGCGGGGTCGGTCCGGGCCCAGACCCCCTGTTTTCTGACCTTTTCGGTCTTTTGCCCATATCCTGGGCTACGGACCTCCGATCAATGCACCGTCAGCGGCGATGAGATCCTTGGACCGAGACGGTTGTTGTGACATATCGCACTCAAGGTTTCGGAATACTTTGGGTTCGGCCGGGTTTGTTTGTACTCGATACCAACCAGGCCCTCGGAGCGGAAACACACGTAACTTGAGCTCCGGACGTCCGATTGACGTGCTGTTGACTTTGTTGGATTTCTCTTGATGAGAATGAACTTTTGGCTTACTCCGCTCGAGGTTTAGATGTCTTCGGAGTGCGGTCGGGTTGGTTCGCTCACGAAACCAACCGGTTCCCTAAAACGAAAACGCCAATAACTCACAGACCGGGTGACCGATTGACGCGCCGTGTGTCTCGTTGATTTCCTCTTGATGAGATGAAACTTTTGGCATACATCTCTTGAGGTTTGGATGTATTTGGATAATGGCCGAGTTGGATTGTACCCGAAATCCAACCGGGCCCCTAGAACAGAAAGGCTGATAACTTTCAGATTGGATGTCCGTTTGATGAACCGTTAGCTGCATGGGTGATCATGTGGAGAAACGGTCCCTTTGAGTATACCCTATGATAGTTCGGGGTATAGTTGAGATACGGCCGGGTTGGTTCGCTCACGAAACCAATTGGGCCCCTCG
Organism: Viscum album; assembly: GCA_963277665.1. NCBI lineage: Eukaryota > Viridiplantae > Streptophyta > Magnoliopsida > Santalales > Viscaceae > Viscum > Viscum album. The sequence goes on along the minus strand of OY728126.1, from coordinate 143,916,193 downwards.
GACGAAAAAGCTAATAACTCACAGACCGGGCGACCGATTGACGCGCCGTCTGTTGCATTGAGACCCCTATGACGAGGCGGACCTTTGAGATACTTATTCGTGGTACTTTGAGATACTTGGAGTATCGAACTGTAGCTCATGGAGTAGACCCATCATGCGGAGTATGGAGACTGTGTAGCCGACAGAGACCTGACGACTTCTTGACCAACTCGAATTGGAGTGAGTCGACTAGCCCAGTGGACGTAGCACTACTTTGTTTGGGTGCAGACCCATGGCGGACGGAGCACTACCTGTGTGATAGTGCAGACCCACGATACTTGTCCGGAGTGTACCTATGTAGGCTACTATGGGGTGTGCACTACTGTGTTTGGGTGGCATACCCCGGTGGGAATAACTATTGTGTTTGGGTGGCTGGCACGCGGTACTCGATAGGAGGAGTACCTCAGCAGTCTTAGGTTAGTGAGTAGTACCTCAGAGTCGTGAAACGACAACTGTACACTCCAGAGACGGGGCTCTTCAGTAGTTACTATTTCAATAATGAAAATCCTGGTTTGAGCTGAGTCTTTTGACCCTTGTGTTTACCTCATGATTAATATGGGTCACTTGATAACTTAGGTATATGTAAGGGCATATACCTGGGAAGTGGTTATCCATTGATTTCTTGATCTTGGTGTTTTCCTCCAGATTGAGATGGGTTACTTGATAACTTAGGTATATGCATGATCATATACCTATGTAGAGGTTATCTGTTGAGATCTTTTTTGTGGTCATCCATGTTGGATTTAGTGATACATTTAGGGTCTCGAGGTCCCTAATGAAAATCGTTATACTCACCCCTGCACGGGCTATGCCCGCACCTCGTTGTGTAGGTTGCAGACGACAGGCAGTGCTGACGGAGGCTGAGTGATTGAGGACTGGAAGGTACCCATAGGTGGACCACACGACGAGTCAGTACCCGGAGGTGGACCACACGGCGAGACGACACACAGAGGAGGTTGGCGGGAAAGAGTGTTTTCTATACCTACCCTTAAGGTAGGATCCATGGTGGACGATCCAGGAGCTGTGCCATCTGTACCTACCCTTCAGGTAAGGATCCGAGGAGAACGACCTAGGAGCCGCTTCTGTTCTTACAGCTGTTGTCTTTTTCTATTGTACTTCTGTTCAGTTGTAGTTGTACTTTCAGTTGGGTTTGTATTCTGGCCCATTTACTTTTCAACACTTCTCTTTTACTTAGTGTTTTACTTCCTCTTGTACTCTGTGGTGTTTTATTTACTTTTATGAAGGCAATGCCTTCCCAATTATCGAGATTTACGCCTTTGGTTATAGTCGTCGGCCCCTGGTCTATGGAAGGCCGGCTTGGGGTAGTCACAGAATGGGCCCCGAGGAAGGGTTGTGACAAATTGGTATCAGAGGAGTCGGTTCTACGGAAGAACTTATAACTCTGATATTTTCTTTCTGTGAAGCAATAGTGTTAAGAGAACCGAGTGTGGTTTTCAGTTCAGGTAGTCCAGTGTTAGTGCGGGCGGCCGACGTATCCATACACCAGGACCCTGACAACTAATTTCCGACTTTGTGCCTGAAAACACTGATTGTGTGTGTGTTTCCAGAAGTTTTTAACTGTCAGGTCAAACCAGGTCAGATCACCAGTTATAATCGTTTGACCATGTCACGTTGTTTCTTTCAGGATTCCTTTTCACGAACGACCAGCTAGAGCCCAAAGGGATGTGCGTACTGACAGCCTGCCGAGCGACGAGGCCTCGGTACAGGGCCCTCTTGCAGTTGAGGCACCAGCGGTGGCACCTGCGGTACTACCATACATTGAGCCACCGATTCCACCAGCCCTAGCAGTAGGCGATGCACGCCACTTAAGCGCACTGCACGAGTTCCAGCACCAGAGACCACCAGGTTCTCGGGAGAGACGGACCTGCAGGCGGCTGAGGATTGGCTGGGGGCTGTGGTGAGAGTCTTCAGGCTAGTGGGGACGCCTGCAGACTTCATGGTGATCTTTGCTTCCAGCCTTCTTCAGGCAGTAGCAGGCTGGTGGTGGAGCCACTTGTTCCAGTTTTGCGACGGGATAACCTTCGCATGGGAAGACTTCGAGACCTTCTTCAGGGTGGATTTTTTGCCAGTAGCTCTACACCCCCAGCGTGTATAGGATCTTCTACCCTTTCCGTATGTTTTTCAATCATTAGCTGAGTCATCTGTGGGCAGTAAACAGATGATGTAGAGGTCCAGAAGGACCAGACCAACAGTTGGGCGATCTCGGGTTTTAGGACCAGTGGTGTGGGGCACCCGGGGTGGGGTCAGAGCCAGTCGTATGAGGAGCAGGAAGTGTTATGAATACGGGAGGAAGGGTCACCTGGCCCATGACTGTCCTACCCCCTACACTGTCGATTCACAGGCGTTAGAGGAGCCACTAAGGAAGAAGCAGCGACGAGTGCATGAGCAACAGCCGAGCAGTGGACAAGGCAGTAGAGCTTCGGGAGTAGGTGGATAGGAGCGGAACTAGTGGATACGTCCCTTGTACTTCTAGATCCATGTTGCTATTGTATTCGTGTCTTTGTACTATGAGCTGCAATAATAAAAAGGCACTTATCTTTGTTTTCTTTCCTGTCCTTTTGATTGGTTGATACTGAGTGGTCCCGGTTATGCCTGTTGACTTGACCCTCACTTACGAGTTTTCTACTGGAGGTGACCCAGTGACCTCACACTGATGCCGATAGTGTGACTCGACCCTTGGAGGTGAGAGTGACAGTTCGATCTCTTGGTAGTAACGCCGAGGCCTTACGACATCATCCATGGCATGAATACATCATTCATGTCCGGATTTACTGTATTAGGCAATGGGCATGGTTCATCCAAGGGATGGGATCGAGTTTCTCTTTTCGGCAAATGAGAAATTTTAGAAGCTCTTTCAGATCATAGGCAAAGAAGGGGCAGATTATCCAAGAGCATATGATGATTGCACAGTGCGGTATGAAACAGGAAACCGGCGCCAGTCTTAGAGACTCGAGAGTGTTAAATGTTTCAAGAAGATGAAGCTTTTAAGGAGAGATGAGTCTGCGAATCAGCAGACGTGGAGGCAGAGCTAAGAGAGCAGCATGTGGTGGTGTACATCTTAACATGCTACAACCACCCGCCTTAGTTATCCCCACCAGGCTCAGGGAGCTAGAGGGCGGAGGAAGAGTGCGGCTACATGCGGTCACCAAGTGTGACCCAATGGCTCAAAAAATGATTCAAGGGACAGTTTGTGTCCACTACTAGCTTTTGTAGTAATAGACGTCGATATGAATCATTCCTTGCTTTCACAAATCTTGTCCCAGACCTAGAGTTTTCGGTAAGCCATGGACTTGACCCTCACATCTGGAGATACCTTGGGAGGAGACTCGATAATCACACTTACGCCGACAGTGTGGTCAGACCCTTAAGGTGAGAGTTTCAGTTGAAATCTCTTGGTGGCAGCGTCGAGGCCTTACAACGTTGGTTTGAGTATGGACTGGGCAATCATAGTTCATACACAAATTGACGGTATTAGGCAAAAAGGTTGTGGTTTAACTACGATATCGGAATGGGTTTTCCTTGGTCTGCAAAAAGGAAACCCCAGGCAGCACAAGATGATCTCATGCACAAGAGGGTGCGACCGATCACTCTTGAGTCGGTCAAACTTATCCATGTGGCAGCAGTCATTTTGAGTTCCAGTTCTAAACAGGAATTGGAGACCTCTGGAGTTTGAGGATGACGATCACGTCCTTATACGGGTCTCACCTCAACGATGTTTATGGAGATTTGGCCAAGGCGGCAAGTTATCTCCGAGGTTCAGCGGAACTTCTTAGGTCCCCAGGTGGGTAGGCGGGGTGGTTTACTGCTTGACCCATCCACCTTAGTTGCACCAGGTGCAAAACGATTTAAAAGTATCTCAAATGAGGAGATACGTGCTCGACCCTTCACATATCATCAACCATGAGGAGATGGACGATGGCGATGGGGTGACTTCCATGGAGGTTCTAGTGGGGATCGAGGATCGACCGGAATGGATCCTACGAGGACGGTCAATTACTCGGTTGCACTTTCTTTGGCAGTATGGGAGCCTCCAGTCAAGCACATGGGAGCGGAAGGCTTAGATGTGTGATCAATACTTCTTTTGTGACCCTAGTTTATGTTTATGTTTTAAAGGGACATAAATCCTTGAGGTGGTAGTAATGTAAAAACCCGGAAATTTAAAGGAAAACTTTCTATTAAATTTTCTTTGAAATTTTACAAGTACGCAGTTTCTGACGACGCCTGATTCCGAGGCTTGGTGTGCCCGGAATCATTTTTCCGAAGTTTAGCTCAGGTACGTTCAGTGAACGAACAAGCGAGAATTTATAAATTTTTAACCGATGCTCAGAATTGAATTCTGAGGGCACCGATGAAACCGTAGCAACTGTAATTTCTTAGAAAAACCTTTTCCAGAATTGAGTTTTCACGAGAGAGGTTGATAAAAATTGTGGAAGATAGAATAAATTTTTAACTACAATTTTTTTTCTCTAAGTGGATTAAGATTTGGGTGGAAGTTGGGTAACTACCCAACATCCCATGGGAGGTTATAAGAGTGGTGGGGCCAACAAGAACCCCACCCCTTCACAATCCTTAACACCCTTAACTCACAATTAAATTTTATAACTTCTGTTTTGATAACTTATGTTTTTACTGAAGTGTGTTTAATGTGAGTGTTTGAATTTCAAACTCTTGAATATCAAACCATATGTTGTGTTAATAAAATAAGTAAGGGACTTATTTTATTTTTTTGGTTGGAGGCTTTTTGATTGAGTGCTTTGGGAGAAAAGCTAAATGAGACTTGAGTTTCTTCATCCTCTTTATCGAAGAACACGAAGAACGCGAAGAACGCGAAGAACGCTGGATTCCCCGGAGTTCGACGTCTCTTTCCGCGAGGTCTCCTTCTGTGACGCCTCTTACCGTGACGTTGGAGACTTCTTCTTTCACGACGTCTCTTTCTGCGACAAATCCTCATTCAATGAACCTCCGTTCAATCTAGGCTCGAGGTAGGGGAAATTTAATTGGTGTTCTCTAATATTTTGAGAAAAGAACGACGAGCGCCGACCAACCATTTCCAGGTTGATCCGCGGATCGTTGGATCATGCGGGTTAATGTTGAGGATTATTGTTTTTGCTATGAAATATTTCCTTTTCGTACGTCGACTTCGATTTGATGGTCGATTGCTATCATTATAACAGGAGGAGGTCGGACCGCGCAAACACGACTGACCCTCCTCCCCCCTTGTTGTTTGAATTTGTTGCGACACGTTAAAGACGGCGTGGTGCCATTACACCACGCGGAATTTATGAGGAAGGGATTAGAAACATGGCACCGTCACGCCCCGCCGATGATGTTGACCAAACCACGGTGCCGTCACGCCGTGCCAGAAAAACACGAAGAGGACGTAGTTTTATTATTTGATTGGTGAGCGCAGATTGAAGGGTGACGAAAAACGAGGCCACAATGTAATTTTGAGGCCTCCGCAGTGAAGGTCGAGTCCCAGGAGTGATTTTGGCAAAGACCGCGTGAATTTCCGACCACCGGAACTTGTCCGGTGGACCACGGAGCAAACCGATGGCGCGCCGCCGTGGAGAACTGCCACGGCTGATGCTGCGTCGGTGGGCCGGCCATCCCGCGACCGCGCGGGACCGGAAAAGGTGGGACACGGCCACCCGGCCGCTTCCGTTGGCGAGAGGCGGCCCCCCATGCATGGTCGCGAACCATTAATGTGGGGGGGGGGCCCTGGAGCACCGCTTGGCCGTTACGGCCGAGCCACCAGGCTACCGGGTCGCGCCCGCACCGGCCAGGCCGGGTCGCGCCCATGCCGGGTCGGGCCACCCAGGCCGGGCCAGGCCGCACTGGCCGGGTCCGCCCGGACCCGGGTCGGGTCGACCCCAGGGTGGTTCGGCCGGGTCGGTCCGGGCCCAGACCCCCCCGTTTTCGGACCATTTTGGTCTTTTTCCCATATCCTAGGCTACGGACCTCCGATCAATGCACCGTCAGCAGCGATGCGATCCTTGGAACGAGACGGTCGTTTTGGTATGTTGCATTCAAGGTTTCAGAATACTTTGGGTTCGTCCGTGTTGGTTCGTACACGAAACCAACCGGGCCCTCGGAGCGGAAACGCTCGTAACATGAGCTCTGGACGTCCGATTGACGTGTCGTCAACTTTTTTGGATTCCTCTTGATGAGAAAGAAATTTTGGCTTACTCTGCTCGAGGTTTGGATGCCTTCGGAGTGCGGTCGGGTTGGTTCGCTCCCGAAACCAACCGGGCCGCTGGAACGAAAAAGCCAATAACTCATAGACCGGGCGTCTGATTGACGCGCCGTCTGTCTCATTGATTTCCTCTTGATGAGACATGAACTTTTGGCATACTTTTCCTGAGGTTTGGATGTATTTGGACAATGTCCAAGTTGAATTGTACCCGAAATCCAACCGGGCCCTGGAACGGAAAGGCAGATGACTTTTAGACTGGACGTCCGTTTGACGAACCGTCAGCGGCGTGGGTGATCACGTGGAGGAACGGTTCATATGAGTATACCATATGAGAGTTCAGGGTATATTTATGTTAATGCCGGGTTGGTTCGCTCACGAACCCAACCGGGCCCCTAGGACGAAATGACTAAAAACTCACAGACCGTCCGACCGATTGACACGTCGTCTGTTGCATTGAGACCCCTATGATGAGGCGGGCCGTTGAGATACTTCTTCGTGGGACATTGAGATACTTGTAGTATCGACCTGTAGCTCATGGAGCAGACCCTCCCAGAGACGAGCGTGTGGAGTACGGAGACCGTGTAGCCGACTGAGACCTGGCGATTGCTTGACCGACTCCACTTGGAGTGAGTTGACTATCCCAGTGGACAGAGCACTACTTTGTTTGGGTGCATACCCATGTCAGACGGAGAACTACCTGTGTGACAGTGCAGACCCGCAGTACTCATCCGGAGAGTACCTCTGTAGGCTACTAGGGGGTGTGCACTACTGTGTTAGGGTGGCATACCCAGGCGGGAAGCACTACTGTGTTTGGGTGGCTGGCCCACGGTACTCGACAGGAGGAGAACCTCAGCAGTCTTAGTTTAGTGAGCAGTACCTCGGAGTCGTTTCAGGACCACTGTACACTCCAGAGATGGGGCTCTTCAGCAGTTACGGTTTCGATAATGAAAATCCTAGTTTGATCTGTGTCTTTTGACCCTTGTTTTTACCTCATGATTGAGATGGGTCACTTGATAACTTAGGTATATAAATGGGAATATACCTGGGTAGTGGTTATCCGTTGATTTCATGATCTTGGTGTTTTCCTCATGATTGAGATGGGTTACTTGATAACTTAGGTATATGCATTGGCATATACCTAAGTAGAGGTTATCTGTTGAGATCTTCTTTGTGGTTATCCATGTTGGTTTTAGTGAGACCTTTAGGGTCTCGGGGTCCCTACTGAGTATTGTTATACTCATTCCTGCATGGACTATGCCCACACCTCGTTGTGTTGGTTGTAGACGATGGGTAGTGCGGACGGAGGCCGAGTAATCGAGGACTGGACGGTACCCGGAGGTGGACCACACGACGAGTCAGTACCCGTAGGTGGACCACATGACGAGACGACCCACGGAGGAGGTTGACGGGCGAGAGTGTTATCTGTACCTACCCTTAAGGTAGGATCTGTGGTGGACGATCCAGGAGCTGCACCATCTGTACCAACCCTTCATGTTGGATCCGAGGAGGACGACCCAGGAGCCGCATCTGTTCTTCCAACTGTTGTCTTTTTCTGTTGTACTTTTGTTCAGTTGTAGTTGTACTTTCAGTTGGGTTTGTATTCGGTCCCATTTACTTTTCAGCACTTCTCTTTGTACTTAGTGTTTTACATCCGCTTGTACTCTGTGGTGTTTTTTTACTTTTATAAATGCAATGCCTTCCCAGTTATCGGGATTTACGCCTTTGGTGCTAGTCGCCATCCCCTGGCCAATGGAAGGCGGGCTTGGGGTAGTCACGGCACGGGCCCCGAGGACGGGTCGTGACAGATATCCAATTTGTGCCTCATAAAGGAAAACTTCAAACTCTCGAAAACATCCTTGCTGAACATCCATATTAAAAAGATACATCATTAAATACTAAACTTCATGATGAAGTGGCCTTCTATATTTAGGATAATTCCCAACCATTGGAAATGTACTTTTCTTGTAACTCCAAAAGTCAAACAGGGAAGAGAATGGAAAACCCTAAACTCAACGAAGTTGGGTTATGAATTGTTCATATTTCATCAGAAAAAGAAGTATCCCATTATTAATTCTTATTATAAATATTTGGTACGATCAATGAGGTATAATATCAAGGTCTCATCGCAGGTTTGGAATCGACCCTTCAGGTGAATGTGAATCACTTAAAATTGAAAGGTGATTCTAAATTAGTAATGACGAAAATAAATGGAGAAAATTTTGTTTGGAAATAAGAGCTAATCCCTTTGTGTGATTATTTCAGAGGGTTAATGGATAAATTTACCTCATAGACAACATTGTCTTATGCCCCTCGATCACAAAATGCCCAAGATGATGGACTGGCTAATGCAGCTACAACTCTGGAAGATGCCAATCAGGATGAAACAATCATTCGCATAGCACATCGTCATGTGGTCACACCTTTCTTTCATCCCAGAATGAAAGAAATTAATGAGATTAGCCATATTTAATTTCCCTAAAGACATACCATGGGATAGAGAACATTATTTCTGGAATACCTTCAAAATGGGTTAATTCCACTAGATAGGCTGAAAAATAACACATCCAATGAAGAGTAGTCAATTTTACTCATAAGGATAGTCCAGACCAGCAGAAGATCCATTAAAAATGACACTTCGATGAAATCCTTCTCATGTGTATTGATGGAGAAGAAACAACAACTATCATGAAAGAAGTGCATCTAAGAGTTTGTGGTTCCCATAAGTCGTGGTGTAGACTCTCTGATCGAATCTGAAGGCTTGGATACTTTTTGCCATCAATGATGTATGATTTTACAGATTACACTAAGAAATTTCATCCCTTCCAAGTGCATTCCAACTTCATTAATCAACCCCCAGAGTTTCTACATTCAACTAATTAATCCTGGACACATTCTACATGAGAAATGGATGTAGTTGGACCTTATCATCCAGCCACGGATAATACGTTCAAGTATATTCTTACTACTACTAAATTTTTCTCCAAATTGGCTGAGGTTGTACCTCTTAATGTAGTCGGATACAAAATACTTGTTAGTTTTGTCAAAACTAATATCATCACTAGATTTTGCTTCCCTATACTATTTTCATGGAAAATGGCATCGATTATTGTTCCACTATGGTAAAAAATGAAATATTCAGAAAATAATACCAATTCCATATATTCAATGCACTATCATGCAGTAGCCAATGGACTGATAGAAGAATTCGATAAAACACTATAAAATTTACTCAAGAAGATGGTGGATAAAGATAATAAATCATGTCCTAACAAATATGGATCAATTAAAATCTATTCATCAATGGGAATTTCACATTCAAGAGAAATAAGAAATAGAAAAATAATATTTTTTAATTATAGAATTTATATATAATTAAAAATAGCGATAGGTTACAATCTAATTCAATAAATGGGAATTCTATAAAAGAGAAAAGGTGTTCTTTTAAACTATAAAACAAAGATGATGTCATGTAAAATTTATTCAACATGGGAAGTATCATTAAATATATATAATAATAATCGATTTGGATTCATGTATAAAATAAATAAGAAGGATATAAATTGTTTTCAATTAATAATAAAATAGATGAATTAATATTTTGGACATCTATTAGAAACACCAGTGGAAGAGTTAACACTCCGAACCATTCTAATAATTAAAGATACACGAATATAGGTTTATTAAATATTTTATTACTTTCCAAATATCATATCTATATGATCTATTAATATATGTTATAAATAATTGTGGAAACTACATGATTCATGTATAAGGGAGGAAAACCTTGTATATTTTTATGATTTTTTTCTTTTTCTTTTTCTGTTTTGTGTTTCTTTATATCAATTTTTTCATTTCGAATCCTTATTATCAAAAATTGAATGTCATATTGATCATGAAACATATAATAATTATAAGGAAATTACATACCACTATGTAAATCAACATTTATGAATGCTAAAAATAATATCGTTCTATAATCATTATTTAAGAAATTAGTGAAAATCCATATGATTTTTTATATCACCCTATAACATGCCTCCCACATTACTAATCAACCAACTAAGAGGCTTTGAAACCATTTTTTTATCTTGTTTAAAATGTCCTATTTTTTTGTGAGAATAATACCATGCTCTAATAATCGATATTTTCTTTTAATTATAGTAATAACATGGTAGAATTATGGAAAATTTGTTTAAAATATTATGGTATAAATTTTGTTAAAAATTACCCTTTTTATAATAAAATTATTTTCAATCATACCATGACATATAACCCATGAGCATCCCCCTTGTAGTAATAAAAAAATCGATATGTGGCCACATTACATGCCTGAAATTCATAAGCACCCAACTCTATAAGTAAATAAAAGATTATTGTTAAACTCAAGTGTAGTGGAAAAGATATTTTTTAGTAAACATGTGGATAAAAATCAATTAAATGAAATATGGAATGGAAAATATGAAAGGGATATTCCCTAAATCTTATATGTATTTTGAGCTCTGGGAATATATCATATGAGATGTTATATTCGTATCATATAACATATTATAAAATAGTATGATACTACTATCTGAAAATCGAATGTTACAATATGACTATATCATATGGAACGGTGTTGGAATGTGATATTATATGTATTGTAATGGATAATTAATTTATTTAAAGTGAATTATTAATGGTAACATATTTGAATAAACATCACTAGATACTATTAAATAGGTTGTGTCATTAGATGAAACACGTGGAAGATTATTGAATGTATTAATAACATAAATTCTTGTTCATTGGTAGTATTAATTCATATTTTATGTATTGTATAAGTAAATTTATGGTGTTACGAATGTATCACCACTGAATAAATAAAGAGATGATCAACATGACATGAATGTTGATATTTATTTCCAAATCCTCCAATATGTATCCTCATAACTCCCAAGATTATCCTACTTCAGCTTCTATGAGATAATTCCATATCATAGTTCTGATAGGTTCACACCCATGAAATGGTTGATTTGTTGTGTAATGTGGATACACCATTGAAAAAGTAGTCTGATCGGTACCACATTATCACACACAAATGAAGATAGTGGTTTCATATCTTTAGTTTAAGGTATGTTGTGTTCTTCATTTTATAGTATCATTGTTTTAATAATTAATAATAGAAATTTTTATGATTAATATTTATAATAACTTATATTTCTTTGATTTAGTGTTTTTAGTCCAATGAAACTCTTCCATTCTATCAAACAATTACTACATTCATTGACTCTAAAAATCATATTGAATGTTATGAAAAAATAAATCAGTGTTTTTGTTGAGTTTTATATCAAATAATGTTATATATATTTTATTTAATTAATTTGGATAACATTATAACTATAGTCAAATATGGTACGAAAGGTTGACATTATATTTTGTGATAATTACATTTTCATTATTATTTAATTATACAATATTTGATATTGTAGCTAGTGACATAGAATAAATCCCATGGTTTTGACTTATCATAGTGTGTGACATTAGGATGCCACAGGGGATGATAACACCAATCAAGGTTTTCAAAATAGAACATCATACCATAAATACTATATACTAGATATTATAAGCTGAGAAATCTTAGGATTTGATGGTTTTAACGCTAGGTGGGGCCTATATCATATGTTGTGATAACACGGCATGCTAAATTAATCCTACACATATCATTTTTATGGGAAATGATAGCCAGGTGAAGTACAATCAATCATAAAATATCATTGCTATCATAATATTTTTTTTTCATGGCCTATTTATTATTGATAATAATATGGTTATACCAATAAATATATATATATATATATATGAAAACTGTATTTTTCATAAATTTCAATTACAAATCAATATAAATTATTTATATTTTATTTATAATTTAGTGAAAATGGTATTTTGGGATATTTATTATATTTAGAAAGGATTATATAAATTAATTATTGAAAAAAATTACAGTTAAATAAATAATGTTTTTTAAAAAAACATTTTAAATCAGTACTCTATAATAATAATTATTCATATTAAAATAAAATTTTCAACTTATATGGATAAAATTATTATTTTGATATAAAATTTTGTTATGGAAATTATAAGTGTACTCTTTTATGTGTTTATAAATTAACAATTAATAATTCATATAATAATGATTATATTTAAATTTATGAATTCATCATATTTATTAATTAGAATTATTCATATTAAATGACATTATTTGTGGAAATAATTTAAGCTATATGAAAAGTATTTTTGTTAAATTGTTTTATCAAAGATTAATTTTTTTTTATTTATGTTCTTTGGTTCTGTAAATTTTTTATATAATATATATAGAGTATAAAATGTATATATTTAATTTTAAATAATATATTTAAGTAAAATTTCATATAATTGAATAATACTAAAGAATTCACAATGAGAATAAATTTAACATATCATTCTTTATTTACTTATGGAATTTTCATAATGTATACCCGATGTACATGATAAAAAGATAAGAAACACATACAAGGATAGAGATTAAATCCAAAATTAAATTCCATAGAAAATATAGACAAGCTTATATGGGCTCAAAAAAACCATTTATTAATAAATAAGGTCAGTTAAATGTATTGTATAAACAAATCCACCAAATTACTAAACCAAGTTCCACATCTACAATGTTCTAGAATCAAAACCATTTATTAGATCTTGGACTCTAAGGAATCACCATTGAAACATCAGCATGAATAGATCGTCAAGAACTTTTATAGGTGGTTTGAACCATCCCTCTCCCACTTTTCTTCTTCTCATTTCTAGGAAAACAAAAAGTAGAAACTGATTAAATAATTATCCATTTCTCTCTACAAGTGAATAAAGGTATAAACCATGAAGATGTTAATAAGGTGAGATGAGTTCCAATTCACTAGAATATAGGACATTCCCAAAAATCATATTATTTGGGAGATGTAGCTTCTCATAAGGAAAATTTTGATCTTCCAAGATCACATGGATGGATAATACGCATGGAATGTTCTATAAGTGATTTGACTACTGACCAATGTGGAAAATCAACATGAAAACATAGGCCAAAATTAAAGGGTTTTCATCCACCCATAAATTCATTCATAATCTAAATGAATAATTTCAGAAATAAAAACAAAAGATGAAGAATAAAAAATGGATCATGTTAAATAAAATTAAGGGAACTGCATTAGATAAAGGACTATAGGGTATTCCCAATGCAATAGACCCATGAGAAGGGCTAAATGAGAATAATAAATACCAACATATAGAAACAATTGTAGGATTTATCTTTTAAAAAACATAATGAATAACAAAAAATATTTTAATATTGAATATAGAATTAGCTAATTCAATTTTCCAAGGATTTTAATCAATTCATATAAAATATCCATTAAAGTTACTACTGAATTTGAATACCAATTTCACACTTCACTCAAAACCAAAAAGTGAATAATATGGAGTAATGTCTCTAATAGTAGTGATATCCCTGATAATTAGTTGTGTTTTTATTTGAAATATAATATTTTATATTCTATTTTTATTTTGTTTTCAGCATTTATTTTAAATTAATATCAAAAAATAATTAAATATGTTTTTCCAAAGATATATATTTCCACATTCCATGCCCTTTCATTTTGATTTGATTTTATTATGTCCATGGTTGGATTCTTTATTTTTCTCCATGGAACATACAGTGGAAACGAGACTAACCATTAAAAATTTAGAATTTTTTTCCAATACCCTATAATATTGGGTAGTTTTATTAGAGCTAACCTTGTGTATGAATTTCTACCACAATATGACACGTACTTATTCTTTTATGTTTTAGGTGACTCATTAATATGGATATGTTTTGGGGACAGACACATACATATGACTTTTTTGTTTTGGGTGATCCTTAGACATCTCTATGTGATACAAATGAGACACTTATATATCATCTTATTACTCTTACATGTTTTTTGATTTTGAATTATCATAGTAGATAGATATTTTTTAAGCATGCATAGTTGTATATAGTTTATTTCCACAATTATTTATTTCATGAACCCCATGTCCAGAAAAATGTACAAACTATGGTTACATGATATTTATGAATCCAATTTATAATTTAATGAGGATAAAATTTATTTGGAAGGATGATTAAATTTATATTGGAACTTCTAGTATAGAGAAATTGAGGGAGGAATGTGTTGGTATTAGAGATGGGATAATTGTGTTGTGGATTACTTGGTGGATACTCCCATAACGGATTATGGGTATTTTTGAATGATTGTGTGATCAAGATGGGATTAGTAACTATAATAATAATATTATAGGTTTTAAATGGTGATATTGATCAATGGTGTCAAGGTGTCAGTTTGTCTCTTTTCATTCATGTTAATTATATTCGATTTTTGTGTTCTTGTTTCTTTTTCATTCTAGGGGTATTAATTTTATGATAGATTCATTAGCTAGGTATGTTTGGTTTTATTCATTATCACATTCTAATTATATGATTCCTTTTTCTCATTATGAAAAAATGATGTGAGATGTTATTATTTCTATGAATATAGGACCAATGTGTTTTAATGAAAATTAATCTTATGTGTTGTTTCTTTCTAAAATTTTATTTTTTTAATTATATCTTTTTTATTTTTTTATTTTCAATTGATTCCAGGTCATAGGTTTCATCTTTTACATTTATGATTTTCATCATAAAAATGATCTTTTATATGCCTATATTGAGGGTTTTTATGGTGTTTTTTGGTCTCCAACATCAATAATTGTTATTGGAGAAAATATTTTGAGTTGGCGATTTGGTTATCTTAATTTTATATTGAGAATTTTGAAAGAGTGAATGAATTAATATAAGGAGAGTAAAAATGAATTGTGTTCTTGTAAAAATGGGCATGAAGATTCATTTATTGGATCCTATAAAAAGATCATCATTATTCAAAACGATGGAAAGAGTTCAACGTATTGTGTGGATGTTGGACCTTAGGTTTTGATGAAATCATACTCCCTGTGATTATTAAACCTAATAAAAAATTTCCTAAAATAAGAGTTCATTGAAACCTATCCTAATATTAAATTATTGAATATTTTGTATATTTATTTGAAGAAGTGTCTAATTATTAAGATGAAAAAAATAAATCATTATATTTTTAAAATGGTCCAGGTTTTTCATGAACCAACATGGATAGCCACCTTAAATGATATATGAATCAGTCTTGATATGGTAAATGTGGAATTTCTAATTCCCATGGGTAGGCGGCAATCACCAGGGAATCAATACAATTAATTGTGGATGATTTATCTATATGAATAATGCATCATGGTAGGTATGAAGATATAAAATAATATACACATGGTATGCAAAACACTCCTCAGGAAAAAAATTACCACAAGTAAGTATATATATGTCTCAAAATGATATGTCAACTAAATTAATTAGATGAATCCACCAAAGCATAAAATAAAAAAATCCATGAAATAAGTGGATAACATGCTCCATTAGTCACCACCAACCCCTCATGTCCTTCTAATCAAGTACACCCACCACTTCCGAGTGGTGATTTCCCTTTTCTTGGATCTAGTATAAGAAATAAAAATGTGCAATATAAAAGTTTTGGCAGGAGAAAAAAATCTCATTAGGACCTCACTAATAATTTATTAATTAATATATAACAAAAAAACAATTTTTTCATTTTTTTATTAAATATTATATGGATATATTATTTCCATTAATATGAAAAAACGAGAAAACAATTAAATAGATAATAAATAATTAGTTTCATTTTGAAAATTCATCAAATAATGCTAATATATTCATTTTATCAACATAATAATTAGTGAGTATTTCAATAAAAATAGACATGAGTAAATCATTACAATTAAACATGGTCATCTATAAATTGATTTCAATCACATCGTTATGGTTATATTTCTTGAGGTTACTACTACTCAAAAAGATCCAAACCATCTCAATTAAATTTAGCTCTAGGTGTACTCACACACCCTAAATCCATAGGCTTGTGGTAATAAGAGATAGTTTCAATGAATAAAAACCCTTCCCTCACAATAGTTTCATTTCATTGTCATCATCAAGTATTTTATAGATATAACTTTTCTATTATTCTTTTCCTTACACCAAAATTCTCAAAACCATATTTGCTTCAAGTTAATCGATCATTCATGGGGCTATTATTCAATTAAATGAATCTAAAATCATTCAATGAATCAATTCATTCAGTCCAAATTTCCTGTTTTCAGTTATGAAACATCATATCAAAAAACAACCTAAAATGGGTTTTTTAAATAAAATAATGCGTCTCAAATCAATTAATTTAACTTAAAATAATAAAACACTTCATTCCAATTCTTCTCAAAATTAATTATTAGTTTCATGATTCAAATTACTCATTTTATTTCAAGTTCATTTTTCTATAAATTTAAATTTCATTTCAAAATCAATTTTCAATGTGATTTTATCGCACAAACACACAACATGTCATATGAAATCATTTACATGTGAATAAATTCATTATTTAGAAATAATTTCACAATACAACTTAATTTAAACAGGAATCAATAGTTTCAGTTGATAGGGATTGCCTTACGAACCGGCCAAACTCACTAACAATCAACATACACCTTCACAACATCCCCCAACGGAGTTTCACTGGCTAGAATTATAAAATGATAATCCTAGAATCCCAAATCATCAAGTAAATATCTAGATCCATTAATTACATTAACATTCACACTATATAAGTGGGAGCTAAATATATGTATGTATAATCCATGATCAAATAGAAATTAAATTTATTGGAGAAGATCCAACACATCATCTTGAATTTAGATCAATGAATAAATGATATTTGGATATCTAAATTCTTTTATATAGATCCTCATAGTATTTTTTGGCCAAAAAAATTGAGTTTTCTTATTGAGACATAAATAAGGGATTAAAAAATAAAAATAGATGATATTTTCACCCTAAAACATGGCTCTGTTCGCATCACCTACATGCTAGTAGCCTCTAATGGATGTCTAATAGAACTAAATATAATTTTCAACATTCTAGAAGTCCTATATAAATGTATGGTGGGATTATTTTTGGACTTCCTACATCCCATCCTCCCACTAGCAGGTCGGTGTTCCTCCTGTAAGAATTCCCATTACCTAACCTCCCACTAGCAAGCTGGTGTCCCTCATTAGAGATTTGGTGGGCCTCCAATATCATTTCCAACTATAATATATTTCCCTCTAATGTGTTATGATACAAATCATCTACTTATCCACTGAAAATATATTTAATCCCTCCCTTAAACTCCTCTAAATACACTAAAAATTGAAAATAACTTTAAAATAAGTATGGAAAGAAGAAATTGAAACAACAAGGAATGAATAATGAAAATGTAAAAAAAAATTAATATAACAAGTTATGAACCAAAATATTGTTAAATGTTTATTATAACCTCCCCTCCATAAATTATTTATTCCCTAAGAAATTCTGCCCAGACGACCAATCTATAATGAGGTGATTACAATGTTATCTCATAAAATTCCCACACTCCTTTGCCTCATATGAATCAGAACCATTCTTCCAATGAAACTGAACTAATGGGATAGAGTTTCTATAAAAATAATTTTTCTAATGACTATCAATGTAAATTGGTTGATCTATTATGGAGAAATTAGGTCATATATCAAGGTCCTCCCATTTCAATACATAATATGGATCAAAGAGATGATTTCTATGTTGAGATACATGAATCATTTTATGGATCAATGTGATTTGAAGTGGAAAAGCTATATAGTAATCCACCATCCCGGTCTTCTCAACAATCTCAAGTATTATCACATACCTCAATGCTAACAGTCCCTACATTCCATTCTTTCAATGACCTAATCAATGTGAAACTCTCAAAAACACTAGGTCCTCAACTAAAAACATCAAAGGGTTTCAACAATGATCAAAATAGGATTTTTAAAACCATTTCTCTTAACCGTTCATTGATGAATCAATTGAATCTTTACCATCATCTCTTTGAATAAACTATTTATAACCAGATTAGCCTCACCGAACTCCGACCAATAAGGTAGTATTCATTGGACTAACCATATAAGGCTTCAAAAGGATCTATCATGATGGATGAATGTAACTATTCTTATAGAATAACAATATGAGTTCCATGGGGAAATCACAAGCTACTCTAAATTAAAGGACACAAGGGAGAAGAATATCATCAAGAATCTATATTACTCATTCAGTCTGACCATTTGTATGAGGATAGTATGTAATTCATATCGTTATTAGGGATATCATCACCTCTTGGATGCCTTTCCAAAAATGATAAGTAAACTTGGATCCCTATTATAAACATTGGAAGACAAAACATGATGCATTATCATGATATCCACCTCATATTGATTTCCCATGTCCTCAAATTTAGATATATCAGGAATGGGAATAAATGGAGTTGATTTTGTAAATTTTTTAATCACCACCCATATATGAATTTGTCATTAATGGATCAGTGGAAAACTAACCAACATGTTCATCGATATCTCATCCCACTTCCATGTTAGAATGAAAAGGGGATAATGAAAGCTAAAATGTTTTTGAGGCTTTTAATTACTATTATGATAAGTATAATAAAGTGTAACGAAGTAAATAATGGCCCATATCATACCCATCCACCGAAAAAACTTATCTCAAATCATAAAACATCTACATGGTGAATGGTTGTACCATCCACTGGGAATTATGGAAATCACCAAACAAAACATTCCTCGTACATAAAGGAACAATGTGTTAGCTTTGAAATCATAGTATATCCTCATAACATAGAGACCCTTCATTAATGGTTTCAACACCATATATAGAATCCATAATGACTAGTAATTCATCATCATGACAAAATTCTGATAGAATCATCTTGAGGAGTGAATATATTAACTGAACTCTCATCAAAACAACCTTGGTCTCATCCTCCTAGACTCCCAAATGAATACGACCAATGTTAGCCATCAGATTCCACTCCTCAAAATATTCTTCCATGTCTTTGGATGGAAGGTTCAAACATAAACCAAGAGAAATGACATTCCCTTTACAGTGAGTGTAGGATATTTCAAAATAAAAGGATTGTAGATACTCCACCCATCACATCTATCGAAGATTCAATGTTTTTGTGAGATGATATAACTAAATATATAATAATTGGAGTCAATGATAAACATTAATTAAAAATGTGATGTCTCCAAATCATTATAATGTGAATCAAAACTATGAGTTCAGGATCACACATGGGGTAGTTATCTTCATGAGGCAAAAGTAAACAAGTACTATAAGACACTACATAATCACCCTACATTTGAATTCATACAAATCTCGAACATGAATAATTGCATAAAATAACATAGCACTACTCAGATTTTGGAAGAATCAACAATGGATATAATGTAAATTGATGATTTATATAATCAATGGAATCCTAATATCTTTAATCAAAGGTAAAATTTACCCCTTTTGAGTAAAATTTCTCAATAAATAATCCATATTTCATAATTCCTTCATCAAATAATGATAATATCTTACCTTGGCTAAGAATATTTGAACTTCAAAGACAATATGCAGTTCTTCCCATGTAATATTAGCTTTCACCGTGTTAGTATAAACTGACCTACCTTGTTTAAAAACTAAATATCCCAATAAATTTATGTTAAAAAATTAGAAACATCATTTATAAAACAATGTATAATGTACTTGATTTATCAAAATTTAAATAACTTCTCTCATGTGGTTTAAAATATCCTCAAATGTCTTTGAGTAAACTATGATGTAATCCAAAAATACCACTACAATAAAATCTAGGTAATGGTGGAATATTATATTGATAAATTCAATAAACATATTTGGAGAATTGGTAAAACTAGATTGCATAATATGGTATTCATAATGTCCATACATTTTCATAAAAGTGGACATGGGGATATAAGACACCTTGATCGAAAATTGGGAATAAATCGAAAGAAGATTAATTTTAAAGAACCACTACACCAATTTCCTCTAGTAAAAAATCATCAATACAGGGAAATGTAAATCTTTTGAAGACCATTACATGATTTATAATTCAATAAACAACACAGAGCTAAAGTGTTTCATTAGCCTTCTTGGAAAAAAATCACTCGTGCTTCCCATGGTGACCCACTAGGTCTAATAAAGCATTTATAATTCATGTTATCTAACTAAATATTTAAATCTTATAGTTAAAATGGTGTTATATTTTATAAGGGAATAGAAATAGTCTAATTACCAAGATTTATGTTGATAGGAAACTGCAACCCCACAACTTTGGAAGACCAGAAATATCAAATAGAAATAGATTTGAAAACTCATTTGTTATCGGTGAATGATCTCCACCAAAATAATAAAACTATATTTCAAAGGAAATCATGGGTATCATCTTACAAAACACCATAAGCGTAGTTTTATCTTGAATCAACCTCATGTCTCATTCTCCCTTATGGACAGGTTACACCCTATTAGTAAAAGAGACCTTTTAAAGACACCCTTCGACACGATCTTTATGATTGATTATTCAATCCTTCCCAATAATTTCATCCAATGGTTTTATATGAATAAAAAAATCATCCAAAACAATATCAACTATAGAAAAAAAATAACAAGAAGGTTATTTTATACCCTTCCCTATCTTCATCCCATGAGGTATAGAAATATTCATAAAAAAGGCATGATTTTAGTTCGAACATTTAGAATTTCCAAAACATACTTATATTTGAAGGAATGATTGGAACCATTGTCAAATAAAAATTAATAAGGATAAAGAAATTGTTATGGTACCTATCATGGTCAAAAGACACACATAATCTCCCCTAGAGACATTTCTACTTCTTGAAAAATAACCATTCTTAATAGAATTGGAAATAAATCATTTTTTGGCAGAGCATCTGATTACACTAAAGATACTCGTAGTACTATTGAAAAAATATAAAATGGTAGATTGGTAAATACAAGGAATAATATCTATGAGTTTCATGATCATCCATAATAAATAAATACATTCGATGGCTCTATATAATCTCACTTTTAGGGATGATGTTATATTTACTATAAACAAGTAAGTGATCCATTACCATATAATGTAAAAGATTTAAAATAAATATGCTTCTGAGATCCCAAACTATAGTTTTAACCAAAAGTCTTATCCTCTATTGTATTCCCTATAAAGGGATCACTCAACTAATCATTTGGAGTATGAGGAACTCCTATCAATCCTATGTTACACGCCACGTCATCTCCCACCATCAAAGCTCAAACTAGAACATCTACATATGAGGTGAAATTTATGAAGAATATTGAGACTATATATATAGTTAAAGACCCATATCAAACCACATTGTTTTTACCTTCTTAATTGATACCACCTCTTGGGATAAATGAACAATCTCAGAAAAGTAGCTGGTATGATGATTCAAATTTAGATGAACTTTATAAATATTAATGAACTATATAATCACAGAAAACACCATCGATTCTGGAGAATATTAATTTCTGAAGAGATCTATGATATTTTCCACCAAAATATCACGTTGTTCCCAGTGTGAACTATTGATTACCAATTTCTTCTACATAGACCTTCATGTTTGACATTGGAATATTTCACATTAATATAATTTTAAATCTCCAAAAACATAATGTGATTCTAAAATTTCTCAACCAATCCTCAACATTCAAAGGATAATTAAAACACCATAAAGATGGTGGTTTCACATGAAGGAATTACTATGCATGATCTCTACTATCATTATTATACAGAACAACCACTACGGCCTGAATGGGGGTAGATGTAACTTCCTTACATGAATTTTAGACCACATTCACAATTTCCTCAATATGGTTTTGACCAACATGAAGGATTTATTTTCAGGTTTTATCAGTAGCTCCCTTTATGGGTTTATTCAAATGTCTTTTTGGGCCCTGGTGTTACAAGAAAATAATTCAAAATAATGGATATGTTAGTCATTTTACCTGATATCATCAACTCTATCAATAATAATTTAATAATTTAAAATTATATATTTGAAAAAATTCAAGGATTATAGAAAAAATCCTTAAATAGAGTTTTTTCTGAATTCACATAATAAATTAAGGCTTGTTTGGATGAGATCTATCTAGTAACCCAATAATAATATACCACATAACTACCAGAAATCATGTCTCATATCTACCAATACATCCCAAAATGCATAATGACATCAAATAAGAGGAATTACAACCCTTGATACCAATTGTACATAAACTAACTTTGATAACCCACCCAAACAACACATGAATCAGTTCTATAATTTTTTGAAGGGAATTACCAACCCCCAAAAACTAGAAACTACCCTCAGGGAATTAATTAAATCATTATTGATTATTTTACCATAATAAGAACTCATCAAAAAAATTGATTAATAAAAAATAATAAAAAATTGTTATTGAAAAAACTCCTCTAGAGAAAAAATTACAAGAGACGGAGAGATAAAATTTTCAAAAAGGAACATCATCCATTGTCATCAAATGAACCCATCATGACATAAAATTCGATGCTCTAGGATATAAGTGGACCTCAAGCTCTACCTGTAACCACCAACCACCAATGTCTTATTATTTAACTAAACCCACCACCTATGAGTGGTTATATCATTTTCTTTGACCTGGTATAACAAAATACAAAAAATCATAATGAGAAATCTAAGGAGTGAGAAATAAAGGCTACTAGGATCTCACAAAGTATTTCATAATTAATATATAACAAATAATCCATCATTAATCAATTTTTTTATAATATATGGAATGGAAATCTTTTCTCTATTTATACAAAAAAAATTAATGATAATTATTTTCAGTGGATAATATAAAATAGGTTATGATGTTTATTTCCCTTAAAACAGACAAATATAATAATCATTACCAAAAGATGCATGAGTAAGAATTTCTATAAAAATTAATGGTAAAATAATTTAAAATAAACACTAATTGGAATAAATTACTATCAATCACAGCACATTGTTTTTAATTCTTGGGGATATTATCAGTCACAAGGTTTCCCAAAATCATAATAGAATATGGATCTAGGTGTGAAAACACTACCTATATCCCAATCCTAGGGTTAATATGAGAGAATAAAAAAATTAACTATTTTCCATTGAGATAGATTCATTTTTTCCATCATCATTTCAATCGTACTTTACCTAATATACATATCATTTTAATGAACTGCCCAGACTCCCATGTGATTTAACGTAATTAATCATACATAGTAATATTATTAAATTTAATAAATCTAAAATAATTAAATTCAATAAATAATAAATCATTCAATCTATCAAATCATCTAGAACTAAGTTCATGTTTAAAAATACCCCATATCATTTGAAAAACCAATATCAAATGATGTTTATGAAAAATTCATTTCATTCCCATCAATTAATGGTATTTAAAATAATTCAACATTTTATACATTTTATTCTAAAAATTAATCATCAATTTAATTATTTAAATTACTCATTTCAATGAATGATAAACTTTTTTAAAATAGTAATAAAATTTCTAAATTAATTTTTAAAATAATTTCATCATTCAAACACAGACTCCACGATGTATAAAATCATTTTTCAAGAGCCTTAATAAAACATTTACAAATAAATTTGGATACCAATTTAAATTTAATAAGAATAAAATATTTCAGTTGAATGTAATTTTATTATTAACATTGTTTTCTCAATCTGTATCAACAAGAACCAATTAAGGATCCATAAATGGAGAGTAATTAGCTAGAATGATACAAAGAGATTCCAAGAATTAGAAATCATTTGTTCATGATCTACAACCATTAATTAAATGAGTATTAATATCCATGGAAAATGTTTATTTAGGATTAAAGGATAATCCATGATAAACTAGATATCATCATTGCTTAAATAGACCGAACGCACCAATCGTCACTCTGATCCATGTTGAAACGAGGTTGGGAGAGAAAAATTCAACTCTATAGATCTTCATAGGAGTTTTGGGTCAAATTAAAATCATGAGATATATTGTAGAATTAAATTTGTGATTTAGAAGTATAAATAAATGATATTTCACAATTGAAAGTCATCTGCATCAGTATCACCATCCAGCTGGTGGCCTCCATCAGCTACCCAATGACACTTGAAAAAATGCACCACATTAGAGATGACTCACTATTTAGCTTGTGATATTATTATATGAATGACCTATACCCATCCCTCTAATAACTGGCTTGTTGACCTCACCAAATAGCTAATTGGACTCATGCTAATTTTATGGCTACATAAGCATGACCACTCCCATGATAGGGTCCCACCAACATTCTAGTTAGTAGAAGTAGATTCAAAACCTCTACCACACCACTCTAGAAAATAAAAAATTATAAAAAAGCTTCAATAATTAATAACCATATCCTAGAAGGACTGAAAACATGTACGGATAAATTATAAAAATAATGAAAACCATGTATAAAAAGAAGTCTATACTTGAAATCGAGTAACATGTTGGTATAATGAAACTTTTTTACGATCCCATTTAGACGATTTTTGTATGATTGTTTTAGACTTAAAAAATGTTGATGTGATGATATAATCTAAGGATCATGCCTATTGTTTTCTAAATTTCAATGATGATTTAGTTAATCCGATTATGGACATGAGGAGGTATTTTAAGTATTCCATTATATTAGAGAAAGTGAAGTTTTTGGTATTGTCTGAGGATCTATAGATGCAAGATCTTGGGATGGATGGTATTGAGGGCAATTATAAGCCCGCATATCTCAGTTTGAAGGTTCAAATAAATAATAATATAAAAGACAATAATAATTATTTTATGCCTTAGAATTTTTGGTGTGATCACTTTAAAAAAATCATTTCCATTAATAAATTCTACTTTGAGATTTAAACCAATTCCTGTATGACCTAAAAAATTTAATATATCATAGTTATTATAGTGAAGATGGTATATGTGTTTTTTTAACATCCCTTGTATTATATTTAATTTATCATTTAGTTTTTCATTATTATATTATCCTATTATCATCTCTACATGTTATTTATAAAGACTCCCAGTTTGAAACAAGGATGTGAGTTGGGTTAGTTTCTAAATATTGTTACATT
This sequence comes from Viscum album, assembly GCA_963277665.1. Classification (NCBI taxonomy): domain Eukaryota; kingdom Viridiplantae; phylum Streptophyta; class Magnoliopsida; order Santalales; family Viscaceae; genus Viscum; species Viscum album. Next base: position 143,890,728 of record OY728126.1, on the reverse strand, counting down.
TATGTCAATGAGTTGTCTTTTTTGAATTTTTTATCACATTTTATAAATTTTATACCATTTTACTATTTTTTAGATTATATATATATATATAATATTTGTTTACTTTTTGTCCAATGAATTGTTCACCGATCCATTTTATTGTTTTTTATGACCCATGTAATGTTTTTGGTTGGAATAATACAATAGTTTGGAGGATATTCACAATATATATACTGATTTTGGTGTACAAATTTATATATGACTATTTATGTGGATCTTCCTACTCAAATGATGATTAACTAAATCAAATGAAAATAAATATTGATCGTAAATACTTTTTACACATCAAAATAAATTCCTGATTTAAAATACATAATCAACATTTAGTTGTGCTAATAATGATGGTAATTGAATACAATAAAGAACCCCTATTTGTAAATTTCATCATCTGGATATTTTATATAAATGGGATGTATTATATTAATTATTATAGAATTGAAAGGACCCTTGTTTGAAAATGGAACCATCATTTTCATTATTTGATAAAGTTGAGTACCTGTAGTGCATCCTAATAATAATGTTTATCTATAATGCCCCAACCATAAACCTTACTTAATATTGAATTTAATGAATTAATCACATTGGGGATCTTTTCAGGTTAGTGTTTTAGAGAACTAGGACATAACTATTACAACTCAAAAGATTACAAATTAGACACTTCTACTAAGTTTCCATAAAATAAAAACTCTTAAAAAGAAACATGTCTATTTCATGTTTTAGATAGCATGACTTTTCCTTGATCCCATCATTGACCCTATTCCACATTATGTCCTCTGAAAATCATTTCAAAAACATGGGATGAGCATAAAAATCTCATTAAGGGATATAAAAGTATGAAATGAAAACATTAGTCCATGTATGAAATCATACTTTACTCATAAAACATAATAATTTTAACATACCTCATCAAATCATGAATAAATCATAGAAATCATAATACATAAATGTAACTTGAGGAATTCATAAAATTCTTACGTAGGGAGTAACCCTCATGGTTACGTTTGGAATACCCATCACAGCATATTCCCTAAATCACTTCTTAGAAACATTAACGTTTAACTCCTTCACATTACCCAATGCATTGGTGAGCTATATCGGGCTCACCCGCCCTTAGTTTATCACGGAACCACCGGTCTTCATAACAATTCCCAAGAACCATAACAGAATCGTATCACGTATAACATGCATAAAAGAAACATAACATTTCCACATTTCAATCACAAGATATCAATAGAACACATTTATATAATAAAAAAATTATGAAAACCATTTTCAATACGAAAATAAAAGAAAAGTAACACATGATATTTATTTTTCATTTTAAAAAAAATTAGGTTATGGCTTGTAGAGGAAGCTGAAACTCAAATAATGGTCACGGCGGTGGATAATTCGTTGTGGCCGCATACGTATGACAAAAAAATCATTCCTTTTGTAATTTAGTAAAATGCTTCGTATAAAAAAAATTCTATTTGAATAAGCATAAAAGTCAAAGGGGTTTATACACCGTATAACAGAAAGTTGTGTATAAAACAAAATATTCCTCAATGAATGGAGATTGAGACGAAGTCCCTTACAAAGATCATTTTTTAAATAAAATAAATCTATTATGTGTTTTAATCATAATTATACATAAAGAAAGTACATATTCAAGATAGGAAATAATAATATCATGACATAATTTGAAAGTAGGAGATTAACCCAAAGAACGGAAAATGGGTTAAGAATTTCCCTTACCTCGTGTCCGACATGACTCGATTGCTCTTTAATCACATGATTAATAAAGTTGAGTTAATTTCTACTTGATTAAGAACCTTTTTCAAGTTCATTATTCCTTTTATATCACTTATTACCATGTCATGAACTCTATGTAATTATTTAAGTTAATAACGGTCGTTTTAACGATCATTGGTACTTGAGTCAAAAATAAACTCTTAATAATTACAAGTTCTCCATGTATCCATTATATCCAGAGTTATATTCATTATTTAGATATCATATATATCATATATATATACAGCATATACATTCATTTATTATATTACATAACATTTAGAGGTAAGAAATGAAATGCACCGTTCATGGAGACGGTAAGCCATATCTACGTATGAACGCTACTTTCATTTCTATTTTGTATTTTATGGAATGGAATCATAATGTCATAAAGGTATATTATAATTCCAGTATAATGTCATATATAATATCATTATCTCAATCCTTTATATGTCCCACCTATGGAATTAACGAATCAAATCACTTTGAGGGGGTGGTAGTCCGCACTTCCTAAAATGAAGATATCGCGTATACCCATAATGGAAGCCATAAAGGTATGCAATAAATGAAAAATACAGAAGCATAAGGATAACATAAACATATTATATATCATATATAAATATATTTTCATCTTAATGGCCACCTTTTAAGGTGTTAGTTGAAATATTGAACAATCATCGTTTTGTGAGGCAGAAATTCTCCATCCACGGAAACAGTATACTCTTTAACCATTAGATGAAGATGTGTGTAACTGTACCTCTAATAATTCTCATAAAAACATTATAGTATATTTAAGATACAGGTTTTGTTATAAAAGAAAGGAATAAAATGTTTTTTGGGGGTTGGAGAAGCAAAATAAAACATAAGAACACAATAGAAGACACTACCTTCAAAACGGGTAACTCTTTTTGATTTGAGCTCAAAGGCTTCCTTGGAAAGACTTATTGTAGAGACCCGAAGATTGACGTACATGGAAATTACATTACTTTTGAGGAATCCTTAGTACATAACAAAAACACACACACAAGGACTGTAATAGTTTAGTGTCTTTGGAAACTTGGAACGCAATCTTCTAATCATGTTGAAAGATCTTCAACATCTCCCATAAAGATCTCATTTTTTTTACCTAAAACCTTTCTTTATATCCTGGGGAAAAGAAAACATAAAAGGGTGATCTCAAATGCTCAGTAAGGGTAAACAAAATAAATATCAATCACATCATATTCATAAGAATATATCTTTTGGAAGTCTTAACCTGCAAAAGAGATCATAATTTCATAACATTGGATAAATCATGGAAGTGAAATGTAATCACGATAATCATAACATAAAACATGAAACTTTGTGGCATACACACATAATCATAGAGAATCATTTCTTGTTAGTCAAGACTCATTTCCAAGACTATCTTAGTGGACAAAGTCCCTTTCTGAACCGAGTCACCCTCGTTTCAGACCTGTTTCACTGAACCGGTATAACCTACCATTCCAGCCATGTCTATCTCATGAGATATAAAATCTTTACCCAATGCATTGGAGGTAGATATAGGTCTCACCCATCTCATAATGATATCATTCTTATGTGTGCCACAAAATCATAAATCATACATCATTGCGTAACCCATGTAATAAAAATGGGATTCTTAATCATCATGCCATCATAACATAATCCATAAAAAATTGATATCATTTCATCATAAGAAAATTGAATCCATTTAAATCATATAGAAATTTTACTTGAAACATACACATATGAAATAATGTCATCATAGATGTAAAATATTTTTGACAAAACACTTGAAATGAATTCTTGAGGAAAATAGCCTTTCTTCTTTAAAATCATGTTCTTTCCACAAAATTCCATGCAATTTTAAAAGATAAGAGTTTTATTGAAAATAATCATGAAATCTTGTAGAGGAAGATTCTTGAAAATGAGGCGTTATGAAACCGTAAAAAATTCCATTCACGCCGTATAAGTTAAAAAAACATTCTTCGTACTTTTGTCAGAAAAGTCAAAAAGTACCTCGTACGAAAAACGACAAAAGATTCCTTTCATATTCTTTACTAAAAACACACCGAAGAGTAAAATTGGATACAAACTATTTTATAATGATGTAAATATTACATATTGTGGAAACATGGATGTGGATGATAAAATACACCCCAGTAAATAGTAAAGTATAAACAATCTCGAATAAAAATGAGATTGTGATATTTCTCTTACCTTAGGTCTGATATGCTTCGTAAGTGTCCGAAACTTCTGTATAATGATTTAAATAATTTTATTGACTTACTCAAGGATCATAATTATTGTTATGATATCATATATGGTCATATTCTTAGCTTCTTATTTGTAATATTTCATTACTACTTGTTATTCGGGTGTTTATTACGTTTTGTTCTTATGCGTGTTTGTCGAATAAATTCTTATTCTTCTCTTTACGTTATAGATACCTCATTTCCAGAATGGTATTAGTGTAACATATATCATATTTATTAATTCAATTCATTTATATAATCCTTATGAAATAAAGATCATGTAGAACGAGTCACATCACATCGTGGAGACGGTATTCTGTACGTACGCACGAGTGATGATATTGTTCCTATGATCGTGGAATTGTATTGGAGTGTGTGTATACTATTTCAGAATCAATATCAATTTATAATAGTCATATATAGTCATTATTTACACCATTATACCCATCCAAGTAAGGTGGTGGTGGAAAATAGATTACACCACGGCGTGGAGACGGTATTCCGTACGTACGCACGCACGGTTATTTATTTTTCTATAGCATGGATAGATGGTGAAATAGGGTTGTTTCATACATATAATAACATATCAGTATATATGAAATAATGATGTTATTCATTTATCATGATCCAACTAAATAAGAAGAAGTTGAAGAAGAAAGAAATTGAAAAAGATTGGTAATGGATATTACCTCTTTTTGACGCGCCTTCACTTAACCTCCACATAAAGAACTAAGGATGGTCTTTGAAGAATCCCAGGACCTCTAAGATGATACTAGGGAAGTGGAGAAGAGATTTTTGCAGGGTTTGGCCGAGCTTGAATGCTCAAATTGGTGTGAGGAGGAGAGGGAGGAGGTGACCTTTTATAAGGGAGGAGAGGGGCACCTTTGGAATAACAAAAAATATTATTTTATTATAAAGTAAATTTCGGTTTTAAAAAGCTCCAAATTGATTTATTTAGAGGATAAGGTTGGGATGGGTCTAAATCCTCTCATAAAATATAATTTAGACAAGTTTAGGTTCCTATTTTAACCTTATCATTTAGATTTAACATTAAGTTAAATAATTTTACTTTTACCGTGTCTTCTTGTGTTCTTACACTATAAGGTTAATAAACTTACTATAAGAAGACAAAATAACCCCAAATTGTTTATTATTAATATATATAACCTTAGCTATGTCATTTGGCCGATCCTTAGATTTTTAGGACTAAATAACAATTAATAATATAATATTTGTTTTAAAAACTATTTTATGTCAATTTTGACACTATTTAGTAATTGATTTTTGTAAAAATCATAACAGAATGATAAGTTAGAAAAAAGTTAATTACATCCTTAATAACATGTCATATTAACCTATAAAATTAGTGTAATTCATAAAAAGTCACAAATTATATTTATTTTTGTATTTATAACATCAATTATGTCAATATTTAATTAATAAGATAATTACTGCATCATTGTTGTGTCATAAATAAATTAAATTATTTAATGTCTAAAAATTACAAATAAAATACCATTATGTAGGAAATATTTTTATCTTTCTAATGAATATTTATAGTCAAATTTATCTAATTTATAACCATATATTAAAAATGTTTTAATAAATAAACTTTGATTTTAACTCTTTTAACTCTTCTTTGAATTAAATAATAATAAATGTCCTAATCTAATTCAAGTGAGCCTAAATGGTCATATTTTATTCCTAAGTTTGTGTTTGGTTGCATTACACTTATACAATAGAATTAGGACATCTTTTAGGGTAATAATAATATCATTTTTACCCTAAATTACCCTATTTACTTTTAACCGTGGTAAATAAAAGTAAAAAGTTACTATTCACCAAAAATTATTTTCATCTCATTGAACAACATTTTACTTACTGACATCAACCACGTCTCTCGGATATTTGAAATTCCACTCACAGAAGCGGTAAAATTAAGTTTTATGAAAAATTCAGTTTTTTTAACTACCACTTAGTGGTTTCACTATTCATCAAAAATTGAAAGTTTTCAGAAAAATACCAAAAATTAGGCCTACGCTATATTTGATATTATGAACTCAAAAATGATGTCTATTTTACCAAATTCAAAACATATCAGTTTTATTAACTAATTTAAAAACTAATTCCCGTCGTCAAAACAAATAGCGTGTTTTTAAGAGATAATAACTATCAAAAGATTGAAACTTGTTTATAACTGGTTTAAATGTGAAATTACATCCAATGACCATCATTGTATTAACATTAAAAAATAAATTCTAAATATACTTTAAAACCACTCAAATTAATAATTTATCACTATTAATTATTTCGATTGCAAAAGTTGTTTTTAATTAAAATTTAGTAATTTTCAATATTCATCAAAATATGAAAGTTATCCGAAAATCACCAAAATTTCACCCTAAGATAATTTCGATATTACGAATCCAAAAATGAAGTCCATTTTGAAAAATAGAATTTACAAAATTTCAAAAATTGGTTATTACTATTCATAATGGCTAGTTTTAATAATATTTTAATAGCATAATGTTGTTTAGCGAAACTTGGTATTGCGTACAACACACGCTATCTTGGAAGGTCGCGCTTGCATGTAATGCAAGGAAAGTCAAGGATGCGTGTTGTGCAAGCTTCTTTTGGTGTAGCGTACAACACAAGACATTAATGAAATAAAAAAGAATATTTTTCATAAAATCTCGGGGTGTTACATTCTACCCCCCTTAAAATGAATTTCGCCCTCGAAATTCGTCGGGGTTATAAATGGTTTACTACTCGAAAGTTTCTTTAATAGAAACCAACATCGTAAAAAGGAATACCAAAACCAATCTTTAAAAACAAAAGTATGAAACTTAACGGTTACCCAAATAAACTAATCACTGGGTTTCCACATTGGTGAGAATATAGATATGGAAGAAAAAATATAACCATCATGTTCTGATGGAGAGTGGTAGAGATCATGGCTATGGAAAATCCAACAATCACAAATACATAAATTTGTGATGATCTAAGGTACCATCTGATTAATCAGATATAAGAGCACTAGGACAACATTTTTGGTTTTCAAGATCGTTTCCCTAAAGTTGAAGAATTTGAATTAGAATAAATACTTACTTTATTTTGGTACAATCTCACTGTTGTTCGTGCCTTGAACAATTTCCACTTCATCTCTTAAATAAATGAAGTTGAATTTGTTATTCATGATGTGTTAGCAGATCATGTGATAGAATGACGGGTTATTCCATCTGTCTCAAACAAAAGGTTAGCAAAAGTTATTAAATATACATAAGTCATTCTATAGTGAGATTAATCATATATGGTTCCTAAAATGGACTTATACTTCATATATCATACTTCTTAATATAATAAAACTAGTTTCTACTAAATAGGGACTTCCTGTAGGCCAGTGGTAGGCGATAAAGGCCAGTCGCACTTCGGTAGTGGGTTCGATTCCCACAGCCTTGTCCGACGCGATGGGTTGTCGCCCGTCCTGTAGGTTGTCCTTTTTCTAAATCTATATTACTATAACATCCCATCAATAATGTAATGGCCCGGACCTCTCCAGTCGATTACTTTGTAAAAACTTTTTTTTATGTGGTCAATGCGGCGAACATCAACAATAATAATAATTATTAATAATAAATGGTGACGTGTTAATAAATTTTATTTGGGGTTTTGTTATAAGTGTTATACTAAATAATTATAATAATAATGTTGGTTTTTTATAGATCTGGTAATAATGATTTAATGAGAATTATGTTTTGAATTAAATTCAATGAGATTTGAGATATGAGAATAAATTAAAGATGTTATGATAATTGTGTAAAAATAAATAAATAAAGGTTTAAAATAAATTTGGGGCGTGCCACAAGGAGAGAGAAGATGAAAAAAAATATAATAATATGAAATAAAAGGGGAGGCGCACCAACAAAATAAAGATTGGAGAGAGAAAATAAAATTTATTGAAAAATAAATATAAGAGAGAGGCGCCACTTTTTGTGGGAGAGAATCTTGGGAGAAAGAATTAATAAAGATTGGAGAGAGGGAGGAGTTATAAGATAATAATGGGAATAAAATTAAGTGTGAAATAAATAGTAAAGGAGATAATTGGTGATGAATTTCCAGCGTGAAAAATGACAAATGGTGATTGATTGGAGTTAGAGAAATAAATAAATAATTAATTAATAAAATATTGTTATCAGTTTTTTTGATAATAAAACACTATTTTCACAATAACTTCTTCGTGCGACCTCGGTTTCACGAACCGTCAGTGGCAGTGCAACCCTGACTACGAGACGAAAATTATGAGTCCAATATTGGATGTCTTTTTCGGGTTTTCAGATTGGGTACCCGAAACGCTCATGAATTAATAGATTTAATATTGTTATTATTACGGGATCTTGTATCCAAAGTATCTCCCTCATACGGTATCGGATTGACGATCCGTCAGCGACAACATAACCCTGAAATTATGACGGTCATTTTAAGACCATTAATGAGCTACTTTTATGACTCATGCCTCGGGTCAAAGAAACACCACATATTGATAGAATTATCAATATTATTAAAACGCGTGGAAACCACGTGACGTGTTGTGTGTTAACCAATCAAAACATGTAACGTATGTACGGTCACATCATGTATTCATTAATGCATGCTGAATGCGGATTTACCTATTCGTTTCCTATATAAGAACGAGGTCATGTTTTATCTTCCATATCGATCGCTTCTTTGTCGCACGACGACGCTCTTGGACAATCGAGAAGTATTCCTCCTCTAACTTATTTTTCCGAGCATCGAATTACGATCCGTTAGCGGCCACAGGATCGTAGCGACGAGACGAAGCTTCTAAGCCTGGACTTCTCACCTTTCCTTCTGGCCTTCATTCTCCAGCTTCCATCCTAGGAGGCGTTTGTCGGGTTTGGCGAAGGCAGAGGACACCGAAGGACGTTGTCGGAAGCGACGTGATCGGGACCTTTTGAGGTAGGGGTTTACCTTCGTCTCTCTATTTGGTGCAACATGCGGGGTGGGATATTTTTCTTTTGTTCCATGGGATGTAGTTGAACTTTAAATAAAGATAATAACCAGACAAAGAAGGGTTTGGGGTTTTGTGCTATTTCTATTGCCTTCCAGTTTCTTTATCTTCTGATTGTGATTTTGGATTGAAATGCATTTGCCTACTGAAAATCAAGGTCGTTGGTGGCCTTTGCGTGCACAATTGATATCTTAATTGTTTGTGGTTGGTTTTGTTAAAACATGGAAAATGGATAAGCACGTAAAGACTGGCTGATTAAATGAGAATGAAAACCTTGTGTGATCACCCCGGTTGAAAAAAATTGGAATAATGAACATGTTTATGGTTTGGTTGTTTTGTGGGAAATGTTTTTGTAAACGATGGGGTTGAAATGGAAAGTGGTTGGTTGTGGAAAATTCCTTTATTTATGAAAAGTGTTTTGATTATGAAAAGTGTTTTGGAAGTAAAAGGTGTTTTCAAATGCGGAAATGTTTTGTGTGTGGAAAGGGTTTTATGTGTGGAACTTTGAAATAAATGAATGATGGAATGTTGTATGGTTGTGATAATATTTTTTAAATGAAATGGAATGTGGTTGCTTGCGTTTTACCTAACCTTGGTTGTGGATGGCAGGGATATGTTTGTGAAAGGTTTTTTCTGGATGATAGTTGCCCAGTAGTAATAATTTGTTAAACCATTGCATGAAACATGAAAACCTAAATGGGGTTGGGGGATGATTGTTTGGTTGTTGATGCATGCTTCGTGGTAGCAGTGCCGAGGCACATGCTCAGTTCCTCTTTTTAATAAACCATAGGTTGGGCTGTGTGTTTGGTATATGTATATATATAATTGTATCTTTGTGTTTTGTCGCACCACACCCATGTCAAGCACCTAGTGCCGAACACTCCAATTTTATGGGAGAGGGTGTCCCCCCTTAGTTACTAGCTCCTTCCTTCTCCTTCTTCCATAGGCTATGATGGCTTGAGGTGACCTTACACCCAAGACTCTTCGGGTAGGTCTCGGAGGCTGTGATGGCTTGAGGCGACCTTTAGCCCAAGACTCTTCGGGCAGGCTTACCATTCCCAAGAACCTTCGGGATAAGGCCCAGGTGTCTGCGGGCGGGTTAGTGGTTGTGGCCCAGGTGTGTGCGGGCGGGATGCGTGGTTTGGCCCAGGTGTGTGCAGGCGGGAAGAGTGTGGTAGCGTCAGGACGTTTGCCGTTAGGAAGAGCATCATCTAATTAAGTGGGAAATGGTTCGGGGTACCCAATACTTTTGTTTTATATATATACTAAACTTGTTTGTGTTACTTGGTGAGTGTGACCAGTGAGGCTGGGTGGATAGTTTTTCCTTGTTAGTTTCTGGTTCTTCTATTTTCTCACGGGACCTTAGGGTGTCTCCCCACTTGTGCACGAGAGCTTTAGGTTCTCTACTGAGTATACTTGTATGCTCACCCTACGTTATTTCAGGTTTTCAGGAGGACTACCAGGGCAGTGCGGGACCCTATTTGTCAGGCAGTGGGAGCTGTGCAGTTGCTGTTTTCTTTTTTTTCTTTTGGTACTGTACTCACTTGTACTTTAAGCTTATTTGTACTTGTACCTGTTTCAGTTTATTTATACATGCACATGGGACTGGTTTGGGTTTCTTTTCAGAACCTTTGTTCTATTTCCTTTTTGGTGGTTGACTTGTCCTATTTCCGATCCTAACTATAAAAAGGGTAATGACTCTCATGATTGAAAAAAATAAACTCATACCCTTGGTGCTAGTCGCCACCCCGGGGCCTACTGGAGGCGGGACTCGGGGATCATTATCTCCCTTTCACCATTTCCAGCTCAGGAGGGGCATCTTTGATGGACGGGGTTCGTGACAGAATGGTATCATAGGAATGGTTGAGAGATAGGATGGAGTCTGGAGTTAGGCACAGTGAGGATTGCATGGGATGGTAGGGAAACATTGTTAGCTGATCTTGGTGTGTCACATAGGCCAGGGAAGACCGGTTAGGACATGGGATTTTAGGGCCCCCCGTGATCCGATGCAAGGACTCTGAGCCTACCGAACAACCAAGTGAGGATAAATTGATTTTAGGGTAGAAACCCTAGGAAAGGTACATGCATCATCATGTTTGTGTTTTACTTGATTTGGGGCGTTCTAGGAATAAAGTAAAATGATAAAATGAACCCCTATGAAATCTCCTTACTACTCGGGCTTAGGTTTTCCTTGTTTACCGTACAGCTATGGCACCTGGACGGCGTTCCCAGGTGGCTCAGGCGGCCGAGGCCCAGCAGGTTCAGGCGATCGCTCAACTGAGGATCGATCGAGAGGAGGAAGACAGCCAGTGGCAGAAGACCCTCTGTTCTTTCCAGCGTCAGACTCTCAAGAAGTACGAGGGAAGTACTTCGGACCTGGAGACGGAGGGGTGGCTTGAAGAGCTAGGGATCACTTTTACCTTGATCCGTGCTCCGGAGGAGTACTGGGTCCCCCTAGCGGTCAGTCAGCTGAGAGGCGTGGCGTGCCAATGGTGGATGCTCTACCTTCGGGAGAGGAAGGAGGCAGATATTCCATGGGCTGACTTTGAAAAGGAGTTCTGAGAGGAATTCCTTTCTTCTTTGATCAAGGCGGAAAAGCGTCAGGAGTTTCTCTCCCTTCAGCAGGGGAGTATGACTGTTCGAGAGTTGGGAATTAAGTTCAAGAATCTCCTACGCTTTGCTCCGGAACTCCTTCTGGATGAAGAGCCTCGGGCGAGATGTTTGGAAGAGGCGCTTCATCTTCTCTCCAGTATGTTGTGACCCCCTTCACCATTCCGACATACTTAGCCGTACAGAAGAAGGCGGAAGTTGTAGAGAGGATGCACTTGCAGGGAGGTGCACCCCGAGAAGGGATCCAGGTGGGTCCGTCGAAGGCGGAGGCAGTCAGTAGCAGACCTCCTGCGACCGGACCTTCCAGGTTCAGGCCGGTGGGGAGTGGGCCCCAGCGGTTCCAGTTCAGGTCTTCAGGCCCTCGTCCTTCTTTCTCGAGTCCTGGACTGAAGTGTTTTTCTTGTGGAGGTTTCGGGCACGTTCGGAGTCAGTGCCCGACCAGAGCTCAACACGGTGGAGGTGGTCAGGATCAGTACCCGCCTCAGCAGCAGTTGTCGTCGAGGCCCTTTCAGCAGCAGCAGGGCCCTCCGAGGGTAGACCCTGTAGGAGGAGGCCGATCTCAGGGTGCTCCTCAGGGACCTCGACCAGGGCGTGGTCGGGGTGGCGGTCGACATCAGAGAGGTAGAGGAGCTGGGAGTGGAAAGTTGCACGTAGCAGAGTTGGCAGCTCCAGTAGGACCAGAGGTGGTACGAGGTACGATCTGTTTGTTCAGCACTCTTGTTTCTACCTTGTTTGATTCAGGAGCTTTGCACTCTTTTGTTGCACCCAGTCTAGCCCATGCTTTGGTTCTATACATAGAGAGACTTTCTATACCCCTGGTACTGAGTACGCCTATTGGAGGTCAGACCCGGTTATCTTGTGTTTGTCGGGGATGCGAGCTGACGTTGGGACCACATCGTTCCATTGGAGATCTTCTTTTGCTACAGATGCAGCCATACGACGTCATCTTAGGCATCGACTGGCTGTTCTCTGTTAGTACTGTTATCGACTGCTTCCGGAGAAGAGTCGTGTTCTCCGATATGGATGGACAACGTGTGACTTTTGTTGGCGAGAGGAGCTATCAGGTGGGAAGCCGGCATGTGAAGCCTCTCTTTTCTTTGTTGGGTGGGATATCAGCGGTTCCAGCTGATACGGAGATAATGAATGTTCCAGACGTTGTTGGGGATTTCCTCGATGTCTTTCCCGAGGAGGTTGTGACTCTACCCCCTCGACGAGATGTTGAGTTTGGGATAGACTTACAGCCAGGTGCCCGTCCGATCTCGATGGCTCCTTATCGGATGGCACCTTCGGAGTTGCGGGAGTTGCGGATTCAGATTGACGATCTGATGGAGAAGGGTTTCGTTCGACCCAGTGTTTCGCCATGGGGTACTCCGGTTATGTTCGTGAAAAAGGCGGATGGTGGTCTCCGGCTATGCATAGACTACCGGAGGCTGAATCAGGTAACAGTCAAGAACCGTTACCCCCTTCCAAGAATAGATGATCTCTTCGACCAGCTGAAGGGAGCATGTTGGTTTTCTAAGATTGATCTGCGGTCGGGATATCATCAGCTGAGGGTAAAAGACAGTGACATCCCAAAGACAGCTTTCAGGTGCAGGTATGGGCACTTCGAGTTTGTAGTGATGTCGTTTGGGGTTACGAATGCACCAGCTGTGTTCATGGGTCTTATGAACTTTGTCTTCAGAGAGTTCCTGGACCAGTTCGTCGTTGTGTTCATTGATGACATCATGATATACTCAAGATCAACGGAGGAGCACGTTGAGCATCTCAGGGCTGTCTTGGAAGTCCTTCGGCACCATCAGCTTTATGGAAAGTTGTCAAAATGTAAGTTCTTGATGCAAGAAGTACACTTCCTTGGGCACGTGGTGTCTCAACATGGAGTGTCAGTGGACCCGTCGAAGGTATAAGCAGTTGTTTCTTGGACAGCACCCAAGAGCATGGCAGAAGTTCATAGTTTCCTAGGGTTGGCTGGATACTATCGGAGGTTTGTCTCGGACTTCTCTCGAGTTGCTGCTCCGTTGACAGCTTTGACTAGGAAGAATCAGGTCTTCTTGTGGAATGAGCAGTGCCAGGAAGCTTTCGACTAACTGAAGGAGAAGTTGGTTAGTGCTCCCATCCTTAGGTTTCCAGAGGAAGGATCCTTGTATGAGGTGTTCTGTGATGCCTCTTTCCTTGGATTAGGATGTGTGCTGATGCAGAAGAAGGGTGTGATCTCTTATGGGTCTAGGCATTTGCGTCCTCACGAGCGAAACTATGCCACCCATGACTTGGAGCTTACAGCAGTAGTGTTTGCATTGAAGCTGTGGAGACATTATCTCTATGGGGAGCGCTTTGTGGTCTTCACCGATCACAAGAGCTTGCACTATATCTTCTCCCAGTGTGACTTGAACTTGCGACAGTGGAGATGGGTCGAGTTTCTCCAAGACTACGACTTTGAGATCTCGTACACTGAAGGTAATTGAAACGTTGTGGCTGATGCCCTGAGCAGGAAGCCGCATCATGAAGTGGTTCGGGAATCTGCTGATGCTTGGAAGGCGATGGGGGAGTTGGCTGCCTTGCACATGGATGCGAGGGTGGAAGGTGCTAGAGGCTGCTTGTTTCAGATGACGGTACAGTCCTCTTTGTTGCAGCAAGTGGAAGAGTCTCAGTGGGGAGACCCAGAGGTGGAAGTGTTGTGGGATCGTGTCGATCAGGGGAACGCTCTGGAAGGATGGTCGGAGGACAGCTGACATCGGATGCTCTTTCATGGAAGGTTGTTTGTTCCAGAGGTGATGCGTGATGAAGTCCTTCATGATTTCCATAGCTCAGCCTTGCCAGTAAATCCAGGTGTTTCGAAAATGTACCAAGGCCTGAGGGGACAGTTTTGTTGGCCCGGGGTGAAACGGGCAGTGGCAGAGTTTGTGGCTAAATGCCTAGTGTGTCAACAGGTGAAGTCTGAACACCACGTTCCTGGTGGTTTGTTGCATCCTTTAGATGTTCCTGAGTGGAAGTGGGACGACGTCTCGATGGACTTCGTCACAGGACTACCCAGAGCTCAGGGCGGGCATGATGCTATCTGAGTAGTGGTGGATCGACTGACAAAATCTGCTCATTTCTTGGCCATCAAGGAGTCAGGACCTGTGAGTACCTTAGCACAGAGGTACATGGATGAGGTGGTGCGTTTGCATGGAGTTCCGAAGACTATTGTCTCAGATCGGGACACTCGGTTCACCTCACGAGTCTGGAAGGGGTTACAGCATGCTTTTGGCACCCAGCTACGCCTTAGCACTGCTTTTCACCCTCAGACTAATGTACAGACAGAGCGGACTATCCAGACATTGGAGGACATGCTGCAAGCATGTGTTTCTGGATTTTAGAGGATCATGGGTATGACACTTGCCTTTAGTAGAGTTTTCCTACAACAAAAGCTTCCACTCTACTATCGGCATGGCTCCTTTTGAGGCTTTGTATGGAAGACGATGTCGTTCACCCTTTTTTTGGGCAGAGGTTAGTGAGACAGGTACTCTTGGACCAGAAGTATTGCAGAGCACCACGGAGAAAGTCTAGCTAGTGCAGGAGAGGATGAAAGCAGCTCAGGATCGGCAGAAGTCTTATGCTGATCGTCGGAGGAGGCCCTTGGAGTTCGAGGTGGGAGATCATCTGTTCTTGAAGGTTTCCCCTCGACGAGGGCAATGGAGGTTCAGAAAGGGGAGTAAGCTCTCCCCTAGGTTCATCGGACCTTTCGAGGTACTGAGACGAGTTGGCGAGGTGGCATATCAGGTGGCCCTACCACCTCAGTTGGAGAGGGTCCATGACGTCTTCCATGTCTCCCAGCTTCGTCAGTACATACATGATGACTCTCATGTCATCAACTGGGGAGATCTATATGTGGGAGAAGACGTGAAATTCGAGGAACGACCAGTCAGGATCGAGGATCGCAAGGAGAAAGTACTCCGTGGACGAACCATCGGCTTGGTTCGTGTGTTGTGGAGGCATGGAGGCCTTGAGGAGAGCACTTGGGAGCGGGAGACCCAGATGCGCGCTCAGTACCCGCGGTTGTTTTGACTTGTACCTTCCATTATTTTTTGGTGTTACCCTATACCTTTGATATATAAAATGTTGGCTTGTTGGATGTGATATCTTTGTTCCTTGTTCTTGGGAAGTGTGTGGCTTGTCCGGATATATGGGAAAGGAAAAACCTGATCCTTAATCAAGACGCATTAATGAGGATGTGATTAAACCCATGCAGGCGAGTCAGTGCTGCCTAAAGAGGATAGTATCTTGACATAGGAGAGGGAATTCCTAACTCATAGAGTTGTTGGTTGGTTCCTTGTCATGACGAGAGCCCTGAGAGGTATCTTGTGGAGTGGTTCTTCAGATCCTTTCCTTCTTCTGGGTCAGTTTTTAATTCTCGAGGACGAGAATTTTTTGAGAGGTATCTAATGTAATGGCCCGGACCTCTCTGGTCGATTAATTTGTAAAAACGTTTTTTTATGTGGTCAATGCGGCGACTATCAAAAATAATAATTATTATTATTAATAAATGGTGACGTGCTAATAAATTTTATTTGGGGTTTTGTTATAAGTGTTATACTAAATAATTATAATAATAATGTTGGTTTTTTTGATAGATCTGGTAATAATGATTTAATGAGAATTATGTTTTGAATTAAATGCAATGAGATTTGAGGTATGAGAATAAATTAAAGATTTTATGATAATTGTGTAAAAATAAATAAATAAAGGTTTAAAATAAATTTGGGGCGTGCCACAAGGAGAGAGAAGATGAAAAAAATATAATAATATGAAATAAAAGGGGAGGCGCACCAACAAAAAAAATATTGGAGAGAGAAAATAAAATTTATTGAAAAATAAATATAAGAGAGAGGCACCACTTTTTGTGGGAGAGAATCCTGGGAGAAATAATTAATAAAGATTGGAGAGAGGGAGGAGTTATAAGATATTAATGGGAATAAAATTAAGTGTGAAATAAATAGTAAAGGAGATAATTGGTGATGAATTTCCAGCGTGAAAAATGACAAATGGTGATTGATTGGAGTTAGAGAAATAATTAATTAATTAATTAATAAAATATTGTTATCATTTTTTTTTGATAATAAAACACTTTTTTCACAATAACTTCTTCGTGCGACCTCGGTTTCACGAACCGTCAGTGGCAGTGCAACCCTGACTACGAGACAAAAATTATGAGTCCAATATTGGATGTCTTTTTCGGGTTTTCGGATTGGGTACCCGAAACGCTCATGAATTAATAGATTTAATATTGTTATTATTACGGGATCTTGTATCCAACGTATCTCCCTCATACGGTATCGGATTGACGATCCGTCAGCGACAGCGTAACCCTGAAATTATGACGGTCATTTTAAGACAATTAATGAGCTACTTTTATGACTCATTCCTCGGGTCAACGAAACACCACATATTGATAGAATTATCATTATTATTAAAACGCGTGGAAACCGCGTGACGTGTTGTGTGTTAACCAATCAAAACATGTAACGTATGTACGGTCACATCGTGTATTCATTAATGCACGCTGAATAATGATTTACCTATTCGTTGCCTATATAAGAACGAGGTCATGTTTTATCTTCCATATCGATCGCTTCTTTGTCGCACGACGACGCTCTTGGACAATCGAGAAGTATTCCTCCTCTAACTTCTTTGTCCGAGCTCCGAATTACGATCTGTCAGCGGCCACATGATCGTAGCGACGAGACGAAGCTTCTAAGCCCGGACTTGTCACCTTTCCTTCCGGCCTTCCTTCTCCAGCTTCCATCCTAGGAGGCATTTGTCGGGTTTGGCGAAGGCAGAGGACACCGAAGGACGTTTTCGGAAGCGACGTGATCGGGACCTTTTGAGGTAGGGGTTTACCTTCGTCTCTCTATTTGGTGCAACATGCGGGGTGAGATATTTTTCTTTTGTTCCATGGGATGCAGTTGAACTTTAAATAAAGATAATAACCAGATAAAGAAGGGTTTGGGGTTTTTTTCTGTTTCTATTGCCTTCCAGTTTCTTTATCTTCTGATTGTGATTTTGGATTGAAAGGCCATTGCCTACTGAAAATCAAGGCCGTTGGTGGCCTTCGCGTGCACAATTGATATCTGAATTTTTTGTGGTTGGTTTTGTTAAAACATGGAAAATGGATAAGCACGTAAAGACTGGATGATTAAATGAGAATGAAAACCTTGTGTGGTCACCCCGGTTGAACAAAATTGGAATAATGAACATGTTGATGGTTTGGTTGTTTTGTGGGAAATGTTTTTGTAAACGATGGGGTTGAAATGGGAAGTGGTTGGTTGTGGAAAATGCCTTTATTTATGAAAAGTGTTTTGATTATGAAAAGTGTTTTTGAAGTAAAGGGTGTTTTCAAATGCGGAAATATTTTGTGTGTGGAAAGGGTTTTATGTGCGGAACTTTCAAATAAATGAATGACAGAATGTTGTATGGTTTTGATAATATTTTGTAAATGAAATGGCATGTGGTTGCTTGCGTTTTACCTAACCTTGGTTGTGGATGGAAGGGATATGTTTGTGAAAGGTTTTGTCTGGATGATAGTTGCCCAGTAGTAATAATTTGTTAAACCATTGCATGAAACATGAAAACCTAAATGGGGTTGGGGGATGATTGTTTGGTTGTTGATGCATGATTCGTGGTAGAAGTGCCGAGGCACATGCTCAGTTCCTCTTTTTAAGAAGCCATAGGTTGGGCTGTGTGTTTTGTATATGTATATATATAATTGTATCTTTGTGTTTTGTCGCACCACACCCATGTCAAGCAGCTAGTGCCGAACACTCCCATTTTATGGGAGAGGGTGTCCCCCCTTAGTTACTAGCTCCTTCCTGCTCCTTATTCCATAGGCTATGATGGCTTGAGGTGACCATACACCCAAGACTCTTCGGGTAGGTCTTGGAGGCTGTGATGGCTTGAGGCACCCTTTAGCCCAAGACTCTTCGGGCAGGCTTACCATTCCCAAGAACCTTCGGGATGAGGCCCAGGTGTCTGCGGGCGGGTTAGTGGTTGTGGCCCAGGTGTGTGCGGGCGGGATGCGTGGTTTGGCCTAGGTGTCTGCGGGCGGGAAGAGTGTGGTAGCGTCAGGACGTTTGCCGTTAGGAAGAGCAGCATCTAATTAAGTGGGAAATGGTGCGGGGTACCCAATAATTTTGTTCTATATATATACTAAACTTGTTTGTGTTACTTGGTGAGTGTGACCAGTGAGGCTGGGTGGATAGTTTTTCCTTGTTAGTTTCTGGTTCTTCTGTTTTCTCACGGGACCTTAGGGTGTCTCCCCACTTGTGCACGAGAGCTTTAGGTTCTCTAATGAGTATACTTGTATGCTCACCCTACGTTGTTTCAGGTTTTCAGGATGACTACCAGGGCTGTGCGGGACCATACTAGTCAGGAAGTGGGAGCTGTGCAGTTGCTGTTTTCTTGTTTTTCTTTTGGTACTGTACTCACTTGTACTTTAAGATTATTTGTACTTGTACCTGTTTCAGTTTATTTATACATGCATATGGGACTGGTTTGGGTTTCTTTTCAGCACCTTTGTTCTTTTTCCTTTTTGGTGGTTGACTTGTCCTATTTCCGATCCTAACTATAAAAAGGGTAATACCTCCCATGATTGAAAAAATAATAAACTCATACCCTTGGTGCTAGTCGCCACCCCGGGGCCTACTGGAGGCGGGACTCAGGGGTCATTATCTCCCTTTCACCATTGCCAGCTCAGGAGGGGCATCTTTGATGGAAGGGGGTCGTGACAAATAATATCGAAAAACGTTTTATCCTAACTTATGTCCAACATAATCCTTTTTAATCTTTAGGATTATCTAAAATACTTCAGTCCAAGCTCATTGTATAAAGAAAATGATTACTTGAAATGTCGTCAACCAAGCATGTGAATACCATCATTTATCCCCCATATATCTTGTTGGTCACATTCTAATCATGTGAATACCTTAATGATGTATTCTCTTGAAAAATGAATACCCATTAAACCTTAGTGAAAACATGAAAGCTGCCAAAAGTTAACTCTTTCCACATACCAAAATCCAAAAATTATATATACTCAAACCATGATATAAGCTTCTCCATATATCAGTCATGAGCTCATGAATACTATCAAACGTTTAATTTTCTCCATATCCCTTCATTATGCACATATCGTCTACATTCCACAAATATCTGAATAACCTTTCATGGATACTGGTAACATTAATCATACACTTTCAAAACTGAAGGAAATACAACAATGTAACAATCCTTAGATGTCTCTTTATTCCATAGTACCATTAGATTACTTATATAACATTACACATGATAAACATGAAGTCATTCCACTACATTCTTAAACCATTGACCGAGCATCAACAATTCTTTCATCTCACATATCATTTGTAGTCTCTTCATCATCATCAACATAATTACTACCCATACGCCCGTACTGATTCTCTTCATGAGACTTTCCCTTAGGGCATTGGTTTGCATAATGCACGTACATTCCACATTTAAAACATTTAACCTTTGTTGATGTCGTAGAAATACCATTATCCTCATCCCTGGTGTTAACTGAACCTTTTCCATTGCACTTACTGGCTTTGTGTCCTTATTTTCCACACCCAAAGCATCTTCCAGTTCCTTTGAAACATTATCCTTGATGCCTCTTCCCACATGATTTACATAGGAGAAATAGAACTTTCATTCCTCTATGATCATCATGAAACTCCATCTTTCTCTTATTAGACGAGTCAGGAAACTTACCAAATTTTACTTTATTAATCATACTATGAGATTGTTGATTCGACATAATAATGATGTTTGGACTTCCAAATCCCATTTCATTTGGTTACTCATGAAGAATATCATTCCATTGTCCATCATATCCTCCATTATCGTGAATCATCTTGTTTCCAGCCATTTTATAAAACCCAAAAAGAATAGTGTGAGAGACAAAAATCATAATAAAGGGGGAGTAACTTCAATATCTAACATCTTAGGTTAAATTCTAAGATTGTTAGTGTAGTTCTAGGACAATAACCGATACGTATACTTATCCTTAGGGACATCCCTAGACATACCTTAGAAATATCTCTAGGGATCTCACTAACGTTTTTGTATCATAGTTTCCAAAGGTTAACTAAACCTTTCCTCTGATACAATCTGTAGAGACCCGAAGCATGACGTACATGGAAATTATATTACTTTTTCTGAATCCTTAGTATATAACAAAAACACACACACAAGGACCATAATAGTTTAGTGTCTTTGAAAAATCGGAACGTAATCTTCTAATAATGGTGAAAGATCTTCAACATCTCCCATAAAGATCTCCCTTTTTTTACCTAAAACCTTTTTTATATCCTGGGGAAAGGAAAACATAAAAGGGTGAGCTCAAATGCTCAGTAAGGGTAAACAAAATAAATATCAATCACATCATATTCATAAGAACATATCTTTTGGAAGTCTTAACCTGCAAAAGAGATCATAATTTCATAACATGGGATAAATCATGGCAGTGAAATGTAATCACAATAAATATAACTTAAAACATGAAACTTTGTGGAATACACACATAATCATATAGAATCATTTCTTTTTAGTCAAGACTCATTGCCAAGACTATCTTAGTGGACAAAGTCCCTTTCTGAACCGAGTCACCCTCGTTTCAGTCCTGTTTCACTGAACCGGTATAACCTACCATTCCAGCCATGTCTATCTCATGAGATATAAAATCTTTACCCAATGCATTGGAGGGAGATATAGGTCCCACCCATCTCATAATGATACCATTCTTATGTGTGCCACAAAATCATAAATCATACATCATTGCATAACCCATGTAATAAAAATGGGATTCTTAAACATCATGCCATCATAGGATAATCCATAAACAATTGATATCATTTCATCATAAGAAATCTGAATCCATTTAAATCATAGAGAAATTTTACATGAAATATACACATATGAAATAATGTCATCTTAGATGTAAAATAGTTTTGACAAAACACTTGAAATGATTTCTTGAGGAAAATATCCTTTCTTCTTTAAAATCATGTTCTTTCCACAAAATTCCACGCAATTTTAAAAGATACGAGTTTTATTGAAAATAATCATGCAATCTTGTAGAAGAAGCTTCTTGAAAATGTGGCGTTATGAAACCGTAAAAAAATCCATTCATGCCGTATAAGTTAAAAAAACATTCTTCGTACTTTTGTCGGAAATGTAAAAAAGTACCTCGTACAAAAAACGACAAAAGATTCCTTTCATATTCATTACTAAAAACTCACCGAAGAGTAAAATTGGATATAAACTATTTTAGAATGATGTAAATATTACATATTGAGGAAACCTGGATGTGGATGATAAAATAAACCCCAGTAAATACTGAAGTATAAACAATCTTGGATAAAAATGAGATTGTGATATTTCCCTTACCTTAGGTCTGATATTCTCTGTAAGTGTCCAAACCTCCTATATAATGATTTAAATAATGTTATTGACTTATTCCAGAATCATACTTATTGTTATGATATCATATATGGTCATATTCTTAGCTTCTTATTAGTAATATTTCATTACTACTTGTTATTCGGGTGTTTATTACTTTTTGTTCTTATGCGTGTTTGTCGAATAAATTCTTATTCTTCTCTTTAGGTTATATATACATCATTTAAAGAATGGTATTAGTGTAACATATATCATATTTATTCATTCAATTCATTTATATAATCATTAAGAAATGAAGATCATGTAGAACGAGTCGCATCACATCGTGGAGACGGTATTCCGTACGTACGCACGAGTGATGATATCGTTCCTATGATCGTGGTGTATTTGAGTGTATGTATACTATTTCAGAATCAATATCAATTTATAATAGTCATATATAGTCATTATTTACACCATTATACCCATCCAAGTAAGGTGGTGGTGGAAAATAGATTACACCACGGCGTGGAGACGGTATTCCGTACGTACGCACGCGCGGTGATTTCTTTTTCTGTAGCATGGATAGATGGTGAAATATGGTTGTTTCATACTTATAATAACATATCAGTATATAATAAATACTGATGTTATTACTTTATCATGAAACAACTAAAGAAGAAGAAGAAGTTGAAGAAGAAAGAAATTGAAAAAGATTGGTAATGGATATTACCTCTTTTTGACGCGCCTTCACTTATCCTCCACTTAAAGAAGTAAGGATGGTATTTTAAGAAGAACAGAACCTCTAGGATGATACTAAGGACGTAGAGAAGAGATATTTGTTGGGGTTGGCCGAGCTTGAATGCTCAAATTGGTGTGAGGAGGAGAGGGAGGAGGTTCCCTTTTATAAGGGAGGAGAGGGGCACCTTTGGAATAACTAAAAATATTATTTTGTTATAAAGTCATGTTCGGTTTTAAATAGATCAAAATTGATTTATTTATAGGATAAGGTGGGAATGGGTCTAAATCCTCTCATCCAATATAATTTAGACAAGTTTAGGTTCCTATTTTAACCTTATCATTTAGATTTAACATTAAGTTAAATAATTTTACTTTTACCGTGTCTTCTTGTGTTCGTACACTATAAGGTTAATAAACTTACTATAAGAAGCCAAAAGAACCCCAAATTGTGTATTATTAATATATATAACCTTATTTAAGTCATTTGGCCGATCCTTAGTTTTTTAGGAATAAAATAACAATTAATAATATAATATTTGTTTTAAAAACTATTTTATGTCAATTTTGACACTATTTAGTAATTGATTTTTGTGAAAATAATAACAGATTTATAAGTTCAAATAAAGTTAATTAAATCCATAATAACATATCATATTAACCTAGAAAATTAGTTTAATTTATAAAAAGTCACAAATTATATTTATTTTTGTATTCATAACATCAATTATGTCAATATTTCATTAATAAGATAATTACTGCATCATCGTTGTGTCATAAATAAATTAAATTATTTAATGTCTAAAAATTACAAATAAAATACCATTATGTAGGAAATCATTTTATCTTTCTAATGAATATTTATAGTCGAATTTATCTTATGTATAACCCTATATTAAAAATGTTTTATTAAATAAACTTTGATTTTAACTATTTTAACTCTTCTTTGAATTAAATAATAATAAATGTCCTAATCTAATTCACGTGGGCCTAAATGGTCATATTTTATTCCTAAGTTTGTTTATTGTCGAATTACACTTATCCAATAGAATTAGGACAAGTTTTAGGGTAATAATAATATCATTTTTATCCTTAATTACCCTATTTACTTTTAACCGTGGTAAATAAAAGTAAAAAGTTACTATTCACCAAAAAATATTTTCAACTCATTGAATGACATTTTACTTACTGACATCAACCGTGTCTCTAGGATTTTTGAAATTCCACTCACAGAAGTGGTAAAATTATGTTTTATGAAAAATTCAGTTTTTTTTAACTATCACTTAGTGGTTTCACTATTAATCAAAAATTGAAAGTTTTCAGAAAAATACAAAAAATTAGGCCAAAGCTATATTTGATATTATGAACTCAAAAATGATGTCTATTTTACCAAATTCCAAACATATCAGTTGCATTAACTAATTTAAAAATTAATTCTCATCGTCAAAACAAATAGCGTGTTTTTAAGAGATAATAACTATCAAAAGATTGAAACTTGTTTATAACTGGTTTAAATGTGAAATTACATCCAATGACCATCATTGTATTAAATTGTAAAAATAAATTCTAAATATACTTTAAAACCACTCAAATTAATAATTTATCACTATTAATTATTTCGATTGAAAAAGTTGTTTTTAATTAAACTTTAGTAATTTTCACTATTCATCAAAATATGAAAGTTATCTGAAAATCACCAAAATTTCACCCTAAGCTAATTTCGATATTCCGAATCCAAAAATGAAGTCCATTTTGAAAAATAGAATTTACAAAATTTCAAAAAGTGGTAATTACTATTCATAATGGCTAGTTTTAATAATAATTTAATAGCATATCGTTGTTTAGCGAAACTTGGTATTGCGTACAACACACGCTATCATTGAAGGTTGTGCTTGCATGTAATGCAAGGCAAGTCAAGGATGCGTGTTGTGCAAGCTTCTTTTGGTGTAGCATACAACACAAGACATTAATGAAATAAAAAAGAATATTTTTCATAAAATCTCGGGGTGTTACACTTATGCCCAAAGTGAGGCTTCTAAGAGTACGAGAGGGATGTGGAGAGACAAAATGGGCAGGGTTTTGCCGAGACAAAGGCTTGAGAGGTGTGGGTAAGGTGGTAGAGGTGGGGGCCTTTTATAAAAACAGAGGAGGGGCACTCTTGGAAAGTTATAAAAGGTTACTTTATTATAAAATGATTTTCGGATTTTAAACGTCCAAAAATTATATATTTTTAGGATAAGGTGATAAGAGTTCGAAATACACCCATCCAATAGGTTTTTGACAAGTGTAGGTCTTATATTATACATTATATATACATTTTATTTAAATTTTTAAAAAATGTGGTAATTGTTGTGTCATCATGGTGTCATAAATAATTTAATTTATTTAATGTATAAAAATTTTAAAAAAAATATCATGAGGTTGGAAATATTTTTAACTTTATAATTAATATTTATAGTCAAAATTATGACTTGTATAACCCCATTTAAAAATTGTTCTAGTAAAACAACACATGTTTGTGACATTTTTATTTTAACATTAAATTAAAAGTTATTAATGTCATTTTCCTACCAAAGTAGCTCCATGGGGTCCCCAAGTTGACCCATGGATTTTCTTGGTCGTCCATGACAAATCAAATAAGGTTAGGACATGTGTAAATGTCATTTCATATTATTAAAACATTATTTATACCTTAAATTACACTAATGACCTCTAATCGCAAATAAAAACAGAAAAGTTACTATTCACCAAAAAATTATTTTATTCCAATTGAACCACATTTTACTTATTAATGAAAACCATGAATGTCAGATTTTTGAAATTCAAAACACAGATGTGGAAAAATTTCATTTAAACGAAAAATCAGTTTTTTTAAGTATTACTTAGTGGTTTCACTATTCCTCAAAAATTGAAGTTTTCAGAAAAATACCAAAAATTCACCCTAAGATATATTTGATACTCCGAATTCAAAAAATGATGTCTATTTTGCAAAATTCAAAACATATAAGTTACATTAATTAATTTAGTAATTAATTCCCGCTGTTAAAACAAATAGCGTGTTTTTGTGAAACAATATATATCAAAAGATTGACACTAGTTTAAGTCCAATTTCAAAGTGAAACTAATTCCAACGACCACAATTGGATTAAATGGTAAAAATATATTCTAATTTAACTTTAAAACCATTTAAAAAGATAATATATTCATATAAATGAATTAGATTAAAAAGAGTTTTTGAATTAAAATACAACATTTTTCACTATTCATTAAAACAATTAACTTTATCGGAAAAATACCAAAAATTTACACAAATTAAATTTTGATGTCCCGATTCTAAAGAATAATTGTATTTGGTCCAAAATAATTTATAAGAGTGACCAAAATTATATTAAAAGAGGGTTCGCCATCAAAAAGTGATAAGTGGACCTTTAGTGAAAATTAGAGTATCTATGCCTAAAATTGAATTCTTTTTGTATTTTAAGCCTTTATCTTTTATTGGATAAATGTAAAAACATTTAAAAAACATATATAATCATATTTTAGTTATTTTTATTCATTCCCACCAATACAACAACTACGTGTTAACTACCATTTAAAATAATATTATTTTATTACTAGTGTGCAACGTAAGATTTCAAAGAATCTCTTTGTTGTGTATCGGGTACGCTATCGAACATAGAAACCCCTTTAAAGTAAAATTAATATTTAATTCGTAAATATTAATATGTTAGAAAATGTATTATTCTTTATTTACCTGGGTTGTTATATCCTTCCCCCCTTTTGGAAATTGTGTCCCTGCAATTTTATTCATTTATCAGAATAAGTGGGGGTATTTATCCCTCATAGCATTTTTAGATTCCCACATTTACCCTTCAACCATATGGTTTTTCCACAAAACCTCCACCTGTTGAATTACCTTATTCCGCAACACTTTCTCTCTATGGCCAAGGATCTGGACTGGTTGTTCTTCATAAGAGAGATTCTCTTCCAACTGAACTACCTCTGGGCTCAAAACATGAGATGGATCTGGCATATACTTTCTCAACATCGAAACATGAAAAACATTGTGTTCCCGATATAAACTAGGAGGTAAATCCACTCAATAACCAAATGATCCAACTTTTTACAGAATTTCATATATTCCAATGAACCTTGGACTCAGCTTTCTTTTCTTACCAAATCGCATAACACTTTTCCACAGGTAAACATTGGGAAAAACTTGATCACATTCCTCGAAAGATAGATCCTTCATCCGGTGATCCGCATAACTCTTCTTCCTACTCTGAGCTGTTATCTTGTGTTTCTGAATCAACTGAACTCTTTCTGTCATCTCTTCTACCAATTCTGGTCCCATCAGCTTCCTTTCACCCACTTCATCCCAAAAAGATGTAGTTCGACACCGCTTCCCATATAATGCCTCAAACGGTGCCATCTGTATACTGGAATGAAAACCGTTATTATATGAAAATTAAACCTAAGAAAGATGTTGGTCCCAACTTCCCTGATAATCCATCAAACAAGCACGTAGCATATCTTCCAAAGTCTGAATTGTTTGTTCTGATTGTCCATCTGATTGAGGATGAAAAGCTGTACTAAAATTTAATTCAGTACCCAACGACTTCTAAAGGCCTTTCCAAAAGTTAAACGTAAACCTGGGATCACGATCAGATACAAATGATAGGGGAAATCCATGCAACCTGACTATATCTTTAAGATACAATCGAGAAAGTTGATCTAGAGAGAAAGTATCTCGAATAGGAAGTAAATGAGCAGATTTAGTCAAGCGATCAGCAATAACCCAGATTGCATTATTATCTCGAGCTGTCTGCGGTAATCCCACAATAAATTCCATGGATATATTTCCCAATTTCCACTTTGGAATTGGTAAAGGCTAAAGCATCACTTTTGGTAACTGTCGCTATGCTTTAACCTACTGACAAGTCAAACACTTCACAGTAAAATAAGCAATATCTCTTTTCATTCCATCCCACCAATAATACTCCCGCAGATCTCTGTACATCTTAGTACTGCCAGGATGAACTGAAAACAGAGAACTATGAGCTTCATATAACAACTCTCTCTTCAACTGTAAATCACAAGGCACAAAAATCTCTTCCCAAATCTCAAAACACAATCATTATCAATGTTGAATTCAGGCAACATACCCTTTTGAACCAGCTCTACCTTTTTCTGCAACTCACTGTCTTGATTCTGTGCTTGCTTGATTCTGTCTAATAGAGAAGATTTCACTGATACCTTAAACAAAACAGAAGGACATCCTGTACCAACAACTTTTATGCCAATGTTCATCAAATCCTTAACCAAAGGATCACATTCCAAACTCAACATTGTTAATGAAGCATTACTTTTTCGACTCAAAGCATCAGCTAATTTATTTGATTTTCCCAGATGGTAATGAATTGTACGATCATAATCCTTGAATAATTCTATCCATCTCCTCTATCTCATGTTCAATTCTTTATGAGTGAATATATACTTTAAACTTTTTTGATTGGTATATATTTCACACTTTACTCCATACAAATGATGCCTATAAATTTTTAAAGCGAAAACAACAGCAGCTAATTCCAAATCATGTGTAGGGTAATTTACCTCATGAGTTTTCAACTGATGCGAAGCATATGAAATTACCTGATCATTCTGAATAAGGACACATCCACGTCCCATCAATGAAGCATCACTGTATATATCAAACTCACCATTCCTGGAAAGAAGTGCCAAAACTGGAGAATTCACCAATCTTCGTTTCAACTCCTGAAAAGAAATCATCAAATTATTTTGTCCAGATAAACTTAACACCCTTCTGAGTTAGATTAGTCATTGGAATAGATAACCATGAAAATATTTTCAACAAACCTTCAGTAGTAACCTTCCAAACCATGAAAACTACAGATCTCAGTTACATTTGTGGGTCTTGGCCATTCTTCAACAACTTTTGTTTTTTCAAGATCCACATTTATTCCATCTTTAGAAACAATATGACCAAGGAAAGAAATTTGTTGCAACCAAAACTCACACTTTCTGAATTTCCCATACAATTTTTTTTCTTTTAATGTTTGATAAATAACACCTAAATATATTTCATGCTCTTATTTACTTATTGAAAACACCAAAATATCATCAATAAAACAGCCAACATTTTTCACCTGAGACAACTGAGCCATCACTGCATCAAACTGTTTAGTTTTGATTCTAACCATCTTAGGATACTGATTTGAAAGGTCATTTCCCTCTGTATGCCTTCCTATCACTGCTTCACTGTTTCCTCTACGGAAAACCATTTTGAACAAACATGTCTTAGATGAAGCAACATGGTAATCTTCAAATGATATATCATTTCAATTTGACCATAAATAAAATATTTTTTGATAATCATTTAACAGAATTCTAACTTCTAAAGTTATCAAAACCGACCTCTGATACCAACTATAAGTCCCTGGCCTTAATCCTTACTTAATATTGAATTAAATGAATAATTCACATTGAGGATATTTTCATATTTAGAGTATTAGAGAATTAGGACATAACTATTACATCTAAAAAGATTACAAAGTAGACACTTCTACTAAGTTTCCATAAAATAAAAACTCTTAAAAAGAAACATGTCTAGTTCCATGTTTTAGATATCATGACTTTTCCTTGATCCCATCCTTGACCCTATTCCACATTAAATCCTGTGAAAAACATTTCAAATTCATGGGATGAGCATAAAAAGCTCATTAAGGGATATAAAAGTACGAAATGAAAACATTAGTCCATGTATGAAATCATACTTTGCTCATAAAACATAAGTATTTTAACATACATCATCAAATCATGAATAAATCATAGAAATCATAAGACATAAAGGTAACTTGAGGCATTCATAACATTCTTACGTAGGGAGTATATAACAACCCATACTTTACATATATGGTTATTACTTCAAAATTGAATCGTAATTATTACAACGTATAACAAAACCATGAAAGGACCGTATAGGTATAGTTTCTTTAAAAACTGGGAAACATAAAGAACCGGTTCATAAAATCAACTACATTGTCTCCGATTTATTTCATCATATATAGAGTCCCTTTTTGGAATATCCTACATAATATCCTTCTTCCTGACCTGGGGTAAAGAAAACATAAAAAAGGGTGAGCTCAAATGCTCAGAAAGGGTAAAAAAAAGAAATATCAGTCATATCATATTCATAAGAACATAACATTTCGAAAATCTTATCCTCGAAAAGAGATCATAACATGAGATAAATCATAAAAGTGAAATTTAATTCAAATAATCATAACATAAAACATGAAGATTTGTGGCATACACACACAATCATATAAAATCATTTCTTAGTAGTCAAGACTCATTGCCAAGACTATCGTTGCGGACAAATTCCTTTTTTGAACCGAGTTCACTCCTCGTTTCAGTATTGTTTCACTGAACCAGTTTAACCTGCCGTTCCATCTATGTCTATCTCATGAGATATAAATCTTTACCCAATGCATTGGAGGGAGATATAGGTCCCACACATCTCATAATTATACCATTCATTTGTGTGCCACAATATTAGAAATCATACATCCTAGCATAACCCATGTAATAAAAATGAGATTCTTAAACATAGTGACATCATAAAACAATTCATATAAGATAAATGAATTCATAAGAATAATTCCATCACAACATAATCATGTCAATGTAATATTAGGGATAGAAACAGAACCCTATATTATGTTAGATGGAAAATAATTTTGATAAAACACTTGAACTCCATTCTTGAGGAAAATATCCTTTCTACTTCAAAAACATTTTCCTTTCTTAACATGTCATACAATTTTAAAATAAAAAAAGTTTAAAAATAAACATCAAAAATTGGAAAGGAATCTTCTCAGAAAAAATGTTTTAAAAATCCATTCATGTCGTATATGTTTAAAAAAACATTCTTCCCGTACTTTGTCCAGAAAAGTCAAAAAGTACATCGTACGAAAAACGACAAAAGATTCCTTTCATATCTTTTACTAAAAACTCACTGAAGGGTAAAATTGGATTTAAGAAATTGTAGGTGGATTGAAATAATTTTAAATATTGAGGAAACATGGATGTGGATGATAAATATTCCCCAGTAAATTCTGAATTATAAAAAATCTCGAATAAAAATGAGATTGTGAGATTTTCTATTACCATAGGTCTGATTTGCTTCGTATGTGTCTGAACCTCCTATATAATGATTTAAATAATTCCGTTGAATTATTCTAGAATCATACGTATTATTATGATATCGTATATGGTCATATTCTTAGCTTCTTATTAGTAATATTTCATTGCTACTTGGTATTCAGGTGTTTATTGCTTTATGTTTGTATGTGTGTTTTGTTGAATAAATGCTTATTCATATTTTTAGGTTATAGAAACCTCATTTACAGAATGGTATTAGTGTAATATATATCATATTTATTCATTAAATTCATTTATATAATCATTATGCAATGACGATCATGTAGAACGAGTCGCATCACATCGTGGAGACGATATTCCGTACGTACGCATGAGCGATGATATCATTCCCATGATTGTGGAATTGTATTGGAGTGTATGTATACTATTTCAGAATAAATATCACTTTAAAATAATAATATATAGTCATTATTTACACCATTATACCCATCCAAGTAAAGTGGTGGTGAAAAATAGATTACACCACGGCGTGGAGACGGTATTCCGTACGTACGCACGAGTGGTGATTTCGTTTTCCATAGGATGGATAGATGGTGAAATAGGTCTGTTTCATACTTATAATAACATATCAGTATATGAGCGATACTGATGTTATTAATTCATAATGGAACAACTAAATAAGAAGAAGTGGAAGAAGAAATAAAGTTGAAAGAATCGGTAACAGACATTACCTCTTCTTTGAAGTGACTCTTTGAAACCTCCTTTTAGGGCACTAAAATTGGTCTTTGAAGAATAAAAAGACCTCTAAAATGTTTCTAGAGAAGTGGAGAAGATAATTTGGCAGGGTTGTTCCGAGCTTGAAGGATCAATGTGGTGTGAGGAAGAGAGGGAGGAGGTTCCCTTTTATAAGGCGGGAGAGGGGAAACCTAGGGAAAATTAAAATATTATTTTATTATAAAGACATATTTTGTTTTTAATAGCTCCAAATTGATTTATTTAAAATCTATAGTGGGTATGGGTCGAAATAATCTCATCCAATATAATTTAGACCTGTTTAGGGTTCTATTTTAACCTTATCATTTAGATTTAACTCTAAGTGAAATAATTTAGCTTTTACCGTGTCTTTTTGATTTCTTACACTATATGGTTAATAAACTTACTATAAAAATCCAAACTAACCCAAAGTTGTTTATTATTAATATATATAACCTTATATAAGTCATTTTTCCAAAACATAGATTTTTAGGAATAATATAACCATTAATAATATAATGTTTAAAAAAAAACTATTTTATGTCAATTTTTACACTATTTGGTAATTGATTTTTGTGAAAACCATAACAGAAAGATTAGTTCCAAAAAAGTTAATTATATCAATACAAACATGTCATAGTAACCTATAAAATTATTTTAGTTCATAAAAAGTCTCAAATTAAATTTATTTAGGTATTTATAACATCAATTATATCAATATTTCATTAATAAGATAATTATTGCATCACCATTGTGTCATAAATAAATTAAATTATTTATAGTATAAAAATTACAAATAAAATACCATTATGTAGGAAATCATTTTAGATTTCAAATGAATATTTATAGTAGAATTTATCTTATGTATAACCCTATATTAAAAATGATGTAGTTATTAAACTTTGATTTTAACTATTTTAACGCCTCATTAAATAAATTAATAGTAAATGTCCTAATCTAATCCATGTGGGCATAAATGGTCATATTTTATTCCTAATGTTGTTTTTGGTCGAATTACATTTATCCAATATAATTAGAACATGTTTCTGGATAATAATAATAACATTTTTACCCTTAATTTACCTATTTACTTTTAACCGTGTCAAAAAAAGTAAAAAGTTACTATTCACCAAAAATTATTTTCCTCTCATTGAACCACATTTTAGTCCTTGATATTAAATCTGTCTCTTGGATTTTCAAAATTCCACTCACAGAAGCGGTAAAATTATGTTTTATGTAAATTTGCAAATTCTCCTCGGAGGTGGGTAAAAGACAGTGAAAAGTTCCAAAAAATTTTATATATCTAAAATTATTATAAAACAACTCCAATGAATTTTATTGAACTTACATAGGTATTATGTATAAATTTTGACCTAAAATAAATTTAAATAAATTAAATAATTATTTAAATAGAATGTCGGTTTTAAATAGTAACTTAGTGTTTTCACTATTCATCAAAAATTGAAAGTTTTCAGAAAAATACCAAAATTTCACCCTAGGATAATTTCGATATTCCAAATACAAAAATGAAGTCCATTTTGAAAGATAAAATTTACAAAATTTCAAAAAGTGGGTATTACTATTCATAACGTCTAGTTTTAAAAATATTTTAATAGCATATCGTTGTTTAGTGAAACTCAGTATTGTGTACAACGCAAGCTATCGAGGAAGGTCGCGGTTGCATGTAAAGAAAGCCAAGATAGTGTTGTCTATATTGAAATATTACATTGATGATTTATATAACTTAAAAACAAAATATTTCTCATAAGAATATTGGGTGTTACATTCTACCCCCCATAAAATGAATTTCTCCTTCAAAATTCATCACTTTGTAGCAAATAGATGAGGATACCTCTCCCTCATCATATCCTCAAGCTCCCATGTAGCTTCTTCAAATTGGTGATTCCTCTATAATACTTTCACCAAGCGAGTGGTCTTGTTCCATAGGACTTTTTCACTACGATCCAGAATCTCTATCGGTTGTTCATCATAAGAAAGATCTTGCTCCAGTGGTACAACTTCTGAGCTGAGTACATGTGAAGGATTAGGTATGTACATTCTCAGGATAGATACATGGAACACATCATGAACTTGAGAGAGATTCGGTGGATGCGCCAATCGGTAAGCTACCTTCCCAAAACTATCTAGTATTTCAAAAGAACCGATATACCTAGGGATCAGCTTTCCCTTCTTTCCAAATCTCATTACTCTCTTCCAAGGAGATATTCTTAAGAACACTTTATCACCAACTTCAAACTCAAGGTCTTTTCATCAGTTGTTGGCATAACATTTTTGTCGACTCTGAGCTGCTCTTATGTGTTGTTGAAAAGATCGGATCATTTATGCCATCTCATCAACAAGATCAGGTCCTAATAGCTTTCTTTCCCCAACTTCATCCCAGCAAGTTGGTGTACTGCATTTCATTCCATAGAGAGCTTCATAAAGAGCCTTCTGAATACTGGAGTGAAAGCAATTATTATAAGAAAATTCCACCAAAGGTAGGTTTTGATCCCAACCAACATTGAAATCCATAGAACAAGCTCTCAACATATCTTCTAGAGTGTGAATTGTCCTCTCAGACTGACCTTCTGTCTGAGGATGATAAGCAGTGCTGAAACTCAACTCTGTATATAGAGTATGCTGAAGACTTCGCAAAAACATTGACGTAAACCTCAGATCTCGATTAGATAAAATGGAAAGTGGGGCTCTATGCAATCTTACAACATCCTTTACATATATCCTGGCAAGATGATCAAGAGACAAAATCTTCTCTAATATCAATGAAGTGTGCCGACTTCATAAGACGATCAACTATAACCAAGATAGCATTATTGCCTTTGGATGTTTTAGGAAGTCCAGTGGAAAAGTCCATAGTGATGTTTTCCCATTTCCATTCTGGTATGGGTAATGGTTATAACATCCCCTTAGACTTCTATCTCTCAGCTTTGTCTTGCTGACAAACCATGCATCGAGAGACATATTTAGCAACATCTCTTTTCATGCCATCCCACTAGAAGTACTCTTTCAGTCCCCTATACATCCTTGTGCTTCCAGGATGAATATAGAATGAAGAACTATGAGCCTCATCCAGCAGCTCCTTCTTTAATTCTAGGATGGGAGGAACACAAACCCGATTCCTGAACTTTATTATCCAATCACAATCAATGTTGAATTCAAGAATATTTCTCACCTTCTTTTGTAACTCTACATCTTCTTTCTACACCTCTTTAATCTTCACATGTATAGATGGTTGAACATTCAATTGATAAAGATAAAATTTTTCCCTTCCATTATAATTCCAAGATCCATCATTTGTAAATCAATAAATATTGGATCTTTTGTGATCCTCACATTGGATAATCTAGCATGGTCTTGTCGACTTAATGCATATTCCACCTTGTTTGCTTTCCCAGGGTTGTAATGAATTGATCAGTCTTAATCCTTAATCAAGTCAATCTAATAGTAGGGATAGAAACAGAAACCTATATTATCTTAGATGGAAAATAATTTTGCTAAAACACTTGAACTCCATTCTTGAGGAAAATATCCTTTCTACTTCAAAAACATTTTGCTTTCTTAACATGTCATACAATTTTAAACTAAAAGAAGTTGATTAAAAATAAACTTTATATCATTTAAAGGAAGATTCTTGGAAATACTTTTTTAAAAATCCATTCATTCCATAAAAGTTAGAAAAACATTCTTCCCGTACTTTGCCGGAAAAGTCAAAAAGTACCTCGTACGAATAAAGACAAAAGATTCCTTTCATATATTTTACTAAAAACTCAGCGAAAGGTAAAATTAGATTTAAACAATTTTATGTGGATGGAAATAATATTACATATTGAGAAAACATGGATGTGGATGATAAATATTCGCCAGTAAATTCAGAAGTATAAACAATCTCGGATAAAAATGAGATTGTGAGATTTTCCCTTACCTTATGTCCGATTTTCTTCGTAAGTGTCCGAACCTCATGTATAATGATATAAAAAATTTTATTAACTTATTCCTGAATCATGATATCATATATGGTAATATTGTTAGCTTCTTATTAGTAATATTTCATTGCTACTTGTTATTCGGGTGGTTATTTCTTTATGTTTATATGTGTATTTTGATGAATAAATTCTTAATCCTTGTTTTAGGTTATAGACACATCATTTAAAGAATGGTATTAGTGTAATATATATCATATTTATTCATTAAATTCATTTATGTAATCATAATTCAATGAAGATCATGTAGAATGAGTCGCATCACATCGTGGAGACAGTATTCCGTACGTACGCAAGAGTGATGATATCGTTTTCATGATTGTGGAATTGTATTGGAGTGTATGTATACTATTTCATAATCCAGAAAACTTTACAATAATAATATGTAGTCATTATTTACACCATTATACCCATCAAATTAAGGTGGTGGTGGAAAATAGATTACACCACAGCGTGGAGACGGTATTCCGTACGTACGCACGCGCGGTGATTTCATTTTCCGTAGGATGAATAGATGGATAAATAGGGTTGGTTCATATTTATAATAACATATTAGTATATGAGTGATAATTATGTTATTACTTCATAATTAAACAACTAAATAAGAATAAGCGGAATAATAAATAAAGTTGAAAGAATCGGTAACAGACATTACCTCTTCTTTGAAGTGCCTCTTTGAGACCTCGTTTTATGGCACTAAAATTCGACATCGAAGAAGACCAGGACCTCTAAAATGTTTATAGGGAAGTGGAGAATAGAATTTGGAAGGTGTTGGCCGAGCTGGAAGGCTCAATGTGGTGTGAGGAAGAGAGGGAGGAGGTGCCCTTTTATAAGGGAGGAGAGGGGCACCTTAGGAAAACATAAAATATTATTTTATTATAAAGTCATATTCGGTTTTTAATAGCTCCAAATTGATTTCATTCAAAGATAAGGTAGTTAGGGGTATAAATCCTCTCATAAAATATAATTTAGACATGTTTAGGGTTCTATTTTAACCTTATCATTTAGATTTAACTCTAAGTTAAATAATTTAACTTTTACCGTGTCTTTTTCTTTTCTTACACTATATGGTTAATAAACTTACTATAACAAGACAAAAGAACCCCGAGTTATTTATTATTAATATATATAACCCTATATAAGTCATTTGGAAGAACCATAGATTTTTAGGAAGAAATTAACAATTAAAAATATAAAATTTGTTTTAAAAACTATTTTATATCAATTTTGACACTTTGGTAATTGATTTTTGTGAAAATTATAACAGAAATATTAATTCTAAAAAAGTTAATGAAATCAATAATAACATGTCATATTAACCTAGATTTTTTTTTTAATTCATCAAAAGTCTCAAATTACATTTATTTATGTATTTATAACATAACTTATGTCAATATTTCATTAATATTATAATTACTGCATCATCATTGTGTCACAAATAAATTAAATTATTTATTTCCTTAAAATTACAAATAAAATACCATTATGTAGGAAATATTTTTAGATTTATAATGAATATTTATAGTCTAATTTAGCTTATGTATAAGCCTATATTAAAAATGATTTAGTTATTAAACTTTGATATTAACTATTTTAACCCTTATTTAAATAAATTAATAATAAATGTCCTAATCTAATCCAAGTGGGCCTAAATGGTCATATTTTATTCCTATTGTTGTTTTTGGACGAATTAAACTTATCCAATAGAATTAGGATATGTGTTAGGGTAATAATAATAACATTTTTACCATTAATTTCAATATTTACTTTTAACCGTGGTAAGAAAAAGTAAAAAGTTACTATTCGCAAAAAATTATTTTCATCTCATTGAACGACATTTTAGTCCTTGATATCAACTGTGTCTCTCTGATTTTCAAAATTCCACTCACAGAAGCGGTAAAATTATCTTTTATGTAAATTTGCAAATTCTCCTAGGAGGTGGGTAAAAGACGGTGAAAACTTCAATAAAATTTATATATATATAAAATTATTATAAAATGAATCCAATGAATTGAATTGAACTTATATAGGTATTATGTATCAATTTTGACCTAAAATAAATCTAAATAAAATAAATAATTATTTAAAATAAAAGTCGGTTTTTAAATAGTAACCTATTATTTTCACTATTCATAAAAAATTGAATGTTTTAAGAAAAATACCAAAATTTCACCCTAGGATAATTACGACATTCTGAATACAAAAATGAATTCCATTTTGAATGATAAAATTTGAAAAATTTCAAAAAGTGGGTATTACTATTCATAACGGCTAGTTTTAATAATATTTTAATATCATAACGTTGTTTAGTGAAACTCGGTATTGCGGACAATGAAAGCTATAGAGGAAGGCCCCAATCCGTGTAAAGCAAGCCAAGATAGTGTTGTGTGTAGTGAAAGATTCCTTTGATGATTTATAATATCTAAAAACAAAATATTTCTCATAATAATCTCTGGTGTTACAAAGTTACCCTCATGTTTACGTTTGGAATACCCATCACAGTATATTACCTAAATCTCTTCAGAGAAACCATAAAGTTTAACTCCTTAGCGTTACCCAATGCATTGGAGAGCTATATCGGGCTCTCCCGCCCTTAGTTTATTACGGAACCACCCGTCTTCATAACAATGCCCAAGAACCATCACATAATCGTATCACATAAAACATGCATAAAGGAAACATAAAATTTCCAAATTTCAATCAAAAGATATCAATACAACACATTGATATAATTAAGACATTATGAAAACCATTTTCAATACCAAAATAAAAGGATAGTAATACAAGTTATTTATTTTTCATTTTAAAAAATAGTTAGGTTATTGCTTGTAGAGGAATCCAAAACTCAAATAATGGTCACGGTGGCGGAGAAGTCATTGTCGCCGCATACATATGACAAAAAAAATTCCTTTTTTCATTTAGTAAAATGCTTCGTATAAAAAAATATCCATTTTGAATAAGCGTAAAAGTCAAAGGGGTATATGAACCCTATAAAAGAAAGTTGTGTATAAAACAAAATATTCCTCAATGAACGGAGATTGAGACGAAGTCCCTTAAAAAGATAATTTTTAAATAAAATAAATCTATTATGTGTATTCACTATAAGTACACATAAAGAAATTAAAAATAAATGATAGGACATAATAATATCATGACATAATTTGAAAGTAGGAGATTAACCCAAAGAATGGAAATTTGGTTAAGAATTTCCCTTACCTCGTGTCTGAAGTGACTCGATTGCTCTTTAATCTCCTGAATAATAAACATGAGTTAATTTATACTTTCTTAAGAACCTTTTTCAAGTTCATTATTCCTTTTATATCACTTTTTACCATGTCATGAACACTATGTAATTATTTAAGTTAATAACGGTCGTTTTATCGATCATTGGTACTTGAGTCAAAAATAAACTCATTATAATTACAAGTTGTCCACGTATCTATTATATCCAGAGTTATATTCATTATGTAGTTATCATATATATCATATATATCCAGTATATACATGAATTTATAATATTACATAACATTTAGATGTAAGAAATGAAATGCACCGTTCATTGAGAAGGTAAGCCATATGTACGCATGAACGCTACTTTTATTTCTATTTCATATTTTACGGAATGGAATCATAATGAAATATAGGTATATTATAATTCCAGTATAATTTCATATATAATATCATTAACTCTATCCTTTATACATCCCACATATTGCACTAACGAATCAAATCACTTTGAGGGGGCGGTAGTCCGCACTTCCTAAAATTATGATATCGCGTATCCCCATAATGGAAGCCATAAAGGTATTCCATAAATAAAAAATACAGAATATTAGGAAAACATAAACATATTATATATCTTATATAAATATAATTTCATCTTAATGGCCACCTTTTATGTTGTTAGAAGTATATTGAACACTCATCGTTTTATGACGCATAAATTCGCCATCCACGGAAACAGTATGCTTATTAACAATTAGATGAAGGTGTGTGTATGTGTAGCTCTAATACATATCATAAAAACATTCTAGTATATTTAATATACTTGTGTTGTTACAAAATAAAGGAATAAAAAGAGTTTAGGGGGTTGGAGAAGCAAAATAAGACATATGAACATAAGAGAAGACACTACTTTTAAAACGGGAAGCTCTTTTTAATTTGAGCTCAAAGGCTTCCTTGGAAAGACTTCTGCCCAAAGTTAGTCTTCTAGGAGTAATAGATGGATTTTTAGAGACAAAATGGGCATGGGATGGCCGAGCCAAAGGCTTGAGAGGTGTGGGTAAGGTGGTATAGGAGGGGCACTCTTAGAAAGTTATAAAAGGATACTTTATTATAAAATGATTTTCGGATTTTAAAGGTCCCAAAATTATATATTTCGAGGATAAGGTGATAAGATTTCGAAATCCACCCATCCAATAAGTTTTTGACAAGTGTAGGTCTTATATTTTACATTATCCTTTCAATTTATTTAAATCGTTAAATAATGAGGTAATCAATGCATCATCATGGTGTCATAAATAATTTAATTTATTTAATGTCTAAAAATTATAAAAAAAATATCATGATATAGGAAATATTTTTATCTTTCTAATTAATATTTATAGTCAAAATTATGATTTTTATAACCCCATTTAATTTTTTTTATCAAAACAACACATGTTTGTGACATTTTTATTTTGACATTAAATAAAAAGTTATTAATGTCATTTTCCTACTAAAGTGGCTCAATGGGGTCCCCAAGTTGTCCCATGGATTTTCTTAGTCGGATATTACACATCCAATAAGGGTAGGACATGTTTCAAGGTCATTTCATATTATTAAAACTTTATTTTAACCTTAAATTACACTAATTACCTCTAATCGCGATTAAAAACATAAAAGTTACTATTCACCAAATAATTATTTTAATCCCATTGAACCACATTTTACTTCCTAATGAAAACCATGAATGTCGGATTTTTTAAATTCAAAACACAGAGGTGGTAAAATCTCATTTAAACTAAAAATCAATTTTTTAAGTACCACTTAGTGGTTTCACTATTAATCAAAAATTGAAGTTTTTCAGAAAAATAAAAAACATCACCCTATGCTATATTTGATACTATGAATTCAAAAAATTATGTCTATTTTAAAAAATTGAAAACATATAAGTTACATTAATTAATTTAATAATTAATTCCTACTGTGAGAACAAATATTGTGTTTTTATGAAACAATATATATCAAATGATTGACACTAGTTTAAGTCCAATTTCAGAGTGAAATTAATTTCAACGACCACTATTGGATTAAATGGTAAAAATATATTAAAATTTCACTTCAAAACCAATTCATAAAAAAATATAATCATATAAATAAATTAGATTAAAAAGTGGTTTTGAATTTAAGTACAACATTTTTCACTATTCATTAAAAAAATAATGTTTATCTGAAAAATACCAAAAATTTACACAAAGTAAATTTTGATGTCCCAATTCTAAATAAGAATTTTATTTGGTCCAAAAGAATTTATAAGAGTGACCAAAAATATAATTAATGAGGGTTCTCCATCAAAAGGCGATAAGTAGACCTTTAGTGAAAATTAGAGTATATATCCATATA
Source organism: Viscum album (assembly GCA_963277665.1). Classification (NCBI taxonomy): domain Eukaryota; kingdom Viridiplantae; phylum Streptophyta; class Magnoliopsida; order Santalales; family Viscaceae; genus Viscum; species Viscum album. Next base: position 143,849,320 of record OY728126.1, on the reverse strand, counting down.
ATTGAATTATTTTCGTATTTTAAGCCTTTATCCTTTATTGGATACATGTAAAAACATTTAACAAACATATATAATCATATTTTAGTTATTTATATTCATTCATGCCAATACAATGGCTACGTGTTAACTACCATTTAAAATAATATTATTTTATTACTAGTGTGCAACATAAGATTTCAGAGAAACTCTTTGTTGCATATCGGGTACTCTATCGAATATAGAAATCCCTTTAAAGTAAAATTAATATTTAATTTGTAAATATTAATATGTATGAAAATGTATTATTCTATATTTACCTGGGATTTTACATTATCTACTTTTGGATGGTAAATATACTGAATATAGTCAGTTATGTGACCTAGTGGTAGTGTTATGTGTATAATGATGGGTTATAAATTTTCTAGGTAATGATTAGTTGATGGAATTAGGGATTTCATGGAATGTTATCGTACAAGGTAATGTTATAATACATTTTATGGTTACAAATTGTAGTCCCTTGATAATGTTTTGTGTGTGTATTATATGGTTTTGGTGTTATGTAGTACACAAGTATTTCATCGGTGATGATGAACACTACCATTGGTGATGATTTAGTCTTACACTATGAGTTGTGGATATAAGAGTTTGGGGATTCAACACCACATATGGCTTGGTCCATTAGGGACATGTTTTCATAGTGAAGGGACCATGTTGTGGTATCAATCACTGGATGGTTATGGGTTTCCTTGTTGATGGGAAGCTGAGGTCTGTAACTTTTACCATCGAACATGGGGAACAATAGTTTGATATATGAAATGGGGGTGATTACAATCCTCATATAGGAGTGGAATGATCGTCAAACATGTGTAATATAATTGATTCAATGTGATGGTACATGAAGATGGGGTGTGCATGTTTTGTTTTTTATGTGAACCTTATTTATGAGAATATTTTAGGATGATGAATTGGGACTTGTAAATACATGGTTTAATGATCATGGTATGAAAATGACTCATTAAGAAGGGATCATGGATATGGAGATGATGTATTTTTTAGATATGAAATGAGCGGTGATGCATCATTATCAATTGGGGAGTGTATATAACATGGTATTATTATCCCCAAACAGCATTGGATGAAGCAGGTATGTTACCTACCCAAGGCCAATATAATATAGACTGAATTGAGTTGAGTTAACAGGGTTGGTTATCATATATTCAACTTTTGATACACTCGTAGAGTTGTATATTCTATCTAGTGACACTATGTGTGGGGTAAAATGATTCCATTTTAACACCCATCATAGACCCTAAATGTTTGTCCAGATTTATGAAATGTTATAATGGTAAGGAAATGTCCCAGCAACCATATCACAACTGACTGGTGGGGAATTCAATTGATGATTGGTCAATGATATATTTTTTTATTAGAACATGATTGATACTTAGTTTCAATCTAGTTTTTTATTATTTTATTTTGGTCTTTTTTTATATATAGATTGGACTATGGGTTTTCTAGGATATCATTATATGATTGGTGTGATAATGGGTGTTTTTATTTTACATACTATGTGATATATATCTATCTTTATTCTTGATGTTATGTTTGGATTTTTTATCTTGTAAATTTTGATTTTTTTATAGTCTTATATAATTTTGGTATATTCTTTTAATTTTAACCTCTTAGCCCTTCGCTGCTATCTGGTAGCCTCTTGTGTATGAGGAGTAATTATAGAGAACAATGGAAAATTGGTTCAAGTTCACTTTTGGTGTTCCATTTTAGTTATAATATAAATTTATATCTAATAATGTTTGTCACAATGTGGTACTAAATAGTTTTCTATTTTTTAATATATTCTATATTTATATTTTTATATTTTTTATCACATTTAAAAGATTTCATATTATTTGTTTGTCTAACACAAGTTTGGTCTGATGTCTAAATAACTTGTGGAATCGAGAATATATTTTTTCTCTTTCTGTGATTACAATAGAGTTATTGATATAACTAAATATGGTATAATATGTGGATTATTTATAGTTTTCCCTCCTTCCCCTGGTTGTAATATGTGGTCCACATATATAATTGTAGGTATATAATACTGACATGAGATGAAAGTACCAACTCGGGATTATTGTGTTAGTTATTGAAAACATGGTTTGGTTGTTTAATGTGAATTTCCCCAAACCCACAGTACCCATTATAGTGAAAAAAACATTATTTAAACAATGTCTTTGATACAATGTGCGATAAACACTTTATTCAAAAAAAATTCATAAGTTAAACATTATATATCACAATAATTTTACAATCCTAAGAATGGAACTCTTTGTGTTATTTACAACTTGATAGATAATAAATTTATTCCAAAATACTTGTACAAGTTCCACCTTAATTGAGACACATGTGACTACCTTATAAAATTCTATTAAGTTGTAATTATCTAGGTAATAGAAACATGATAAAATGGTAAACTCAAATGCTTAGTAAAGGAGTAATTTTCAATACGTCGTGCATGGTAAGATAATTAGCATATGATAAAACATAACCAGAGATAAATATATTATTATTAAAATGGAATAATGATATATTTTCCCAAGTCATGATATATGTATATGTATTATCATTGAAAAAATTTATACTATGAACAAAAGTTATGTAATTAAGAAAGATTAAATATGATACATAGAGCATCATCATGAGCATCTTCCATTTATATTGAATAATAACATGAAACATATAACAAATAACATTTTTAAAAACATTAGAATATATATTATATCATTCTGAATGAATAAAAATTTCACACGTCATGTTTTGAATTTAAAAAAATTACAATCTTCTAATTGAGGAATGTCGAATTATATATGATTCTAGTTCTGAACAAAACAAATATCAATACAAAAAATCCCAATAACATGAGATATATATCCTTAACTAGTGAATCAAAGGGTGATATATGACCCCACCAGTCAATCGTCCGTATTTACATGTGATACATGAAAATAATCATCAATCACATCATCATGAACCTATTGAAAGAAAATGTTTTTTGAAATATTTCTAGATGGTATCCCCATAATATTCATTAAGAATGTAATTAGTTTATAACCAAATCAAATCAGAAAAAATACTATTTCATAACATAATTATGAATGTGATTAATCAAAATAAATTTCCTTGTTAATAATCATTTATCGATGAATAAGATATGGTGGTGAAATCATAAATGATATCTATTGCATAAAAGATTCATTTTCAGTCATATTGGAAAATAGTTTTTGAAAAGATCACATGAAAACATTCGAATAATATTAACTTCTAAAAATGATCTTTCAATAATGGATCCTTTAAAAACACATAAAGAATTCAAAAAGGTAAATTGAAAAAACTATCGAAACATTTAAATTGAAATACAATCTTCAATACTGGATCCTTGAAAATTACACAATGGTTTTAAAAAAGTGAAGTGAAAACATTTAAAAATAATTACATTTAAACTAATATTCAATACTATAGATTTTAAAATACATAATGGTTATTAAAAAAGGAATGTGGAGTGGAAGATAAATCATTTACATTTTAATGGGTTGAAAAACATTTTCATATTTTTAAATACCTATATTGAAAACCCAATTCATAAAAGAGTAACAAAATGATCCGTTTTAAAAGAGGAGAAATAAAATATTATGGTTGAAGATATGTTGTTGATTTTTCATACCAATGATTTTTTTTATGACAAAATATTTTATTAAAAATATTTTTTTTAAATAGGTTAGAAAAAGTTACTATTTCTAAAGAAAACATTTATTATTATGTTAATCGTTGAGGAGAATGTTTAATTAAAATATTTCATAAAAATTATTTACAACTCATAATATGGAATAAAATTATTCAAAAATATAATATTCAAAAAATAATCATGATCTAAAGTTGTGATAAAAAAGAAGAGTGGTACAAAGTTCACCTGATTCACTTTACCATACAATGATCACTTAACATATAGATTAATACATATTTAATTAATTATAATATGATCAAAACATGAAGTTATTGAAGGGCAGTGATGAAAAACATTATTACTAGAAGAAGGATACCTGACATATACCATCGGACAATGAATCCGACATATGAAAGATTATAGATAGGATTAAGAAATTATTGTCACTTATGTTTCTATAATGAAATATGGAATCAAAGAGGATATTTAGCAACTATAGAATGATTACCTTATATATGTTATGAATAAAGAGTTGAAAGGAAAACATACACCGATTTTTTATGGGTATATAAAAAAGTACAAATTTTCATCTCTAATAAATGATGTACAGAGGGGTAGAAATACACATTTGAGAAGTCTAATTTAATTTTATTATCTAATAAAACACAATGGGGTAGAAATCCCATTTGGTAAATAGAAAAAAATACTCATGTAAAATAAATCTATCATTTTGGTATAAATTTATTCAAGCTTCATCAAATTATTAATATTATAAAATAGAAGTTGATTTATTTTTCAGTAATATTGTTTTTACAATGTAAAAATGGTAAATATTTATATAAAATAATATATGAAAATCAATGTTACTAAAAGCATTGATTTATTATTGAAATGGTTGGATTCCATCCGAAAATGAATCATCAGAAGGATAAGAGAATGAATAGAATAATAGAAGGGCAACAGGTGGAGAAATCAATATAAAATAGATGAACATCCAATAAATATTCTTGATATTATCTAATAGAGGATCCGAATAATTGTTTTATAAGAGTTTGAGTTGAGGTGGGATGACCTAATATAGTCTGTTGGATAAATAAAAGCGTTGAAGTGTTTTTTTCAGCATAATAAGAAAATAATAAAGAAGACATCAGAAAATCATTCCACTAGATGAATGTTTTTGTGAAACCTTATGTAACATTGAAAAGCCTCAATTCGGTGACAATGTTGATATAATATTTTTTCAATTTTTCTGTTATTTATTTGAAATAAGGTGTGGATGAGTACATTAAAGGTTGAGATTAATGGATTTTAATGATAGTTAGAATGTCTAGAGTCATTATGTGGGTTCAAAAATATTCAATATAGTATAGATGGCTCCTGAACCTTCACATGAATTTCAATTGAGATAAAAAAAATTTCCTTCCATTTATACATAGGAATAACCTATATAATAGAGGTGGAAATTATATTTCTTCATAACACTTTTGGTGCTTATAAAAAGAGGATAAGACAAATTTTTTTATATTATAATTTCCCAAATGATTTGGTTGAATACGAGAGGAATCATAGAGTGCTTTCAGATAGACTGGATAGAGGCTTGTCGAGTAGTGGAATCAAAGAGATCACAGAATAGAGTTTAATGGAGATTATTATACAATAATATTTTGATTCATAGTAGTTTTGTTTAGAAGAAAAAACATGGATTAGAAAATTCGGGAAATTTTACTAATGCACCCAAGGTAGTGTTTCACCAGCTATAAGTTAGGCCCACCAGATGAAAATTTTCTAGATGGAGTAATTTAGATATATATTTTCTAATAGACATTCATGTATAACATTAAAAAAGTTCCACATATTTGTTGTATCATTGTTTCATATGGAAGACATGTTTAAATCAGCAGTTTTCAATATAATCATTCATATTGGGAGATAGAAGGAATATAATAAGAGTGTTCTCATGTTGTATTAATTTCATCATAATAGTAAATTTACAAGAATCAATGGGAGTATATATTGAAATGACGTTGTTTCTCACACTATGTATGTACCATGAAAATATTTTTAGTCTTGATTAAATTGTTATCGTTGCATTATTGTGTGTTTTTTTATAATGTATAATAAGGATAATAACTATATAAAGTTATAGCATACAATTTAAATTTTAAAATTATATCAATTGATTCAAACAACCCCTTATATATGGTTTCAATGATCCCAAGGATCATAGATTTGGATTAGAAAGATGGTTCCCCTATTATATCATTATAATAGAAAATCACAACATCCGGAACAATGGAGACATTCCTACCTTGGATTGAAAACATTATCATGGTTAGAAAAATAGGATGATACCATATATTCTTTATCATTTTTATAGGTCATTTATGAAACTAAAATTGGTTTTCCACCTATTAAAAAAATCTTCTATGTCATTTAAAAAAATAAATATTGAGTTATATGGGATATCTAAAACTACTTTTCGTATTTATATTGAATAAAATGTAATTATAAAGGTTATTGGTGTTCAAAATGCCAATGAAACAATGGGAAGAATAAACAATTTCTTCGAGGAAAAAACAATGTTTTGAAATAAAGATACAAAAATTTCAAATGACGTTTAAAATATCAAAATATCTGATGATGAAACTATTGCTGTATTCTTAACTAGATTTGATGATGTTTTTTGAAATATCATAGGTTTTTTATATGTTTTATATGATTTTATAATTATTAATAAACTCATTATAAACATTCTATAAATATTTGATCCTAAAATTTTTTCTTAATAAAATAAATACAATTTATCTATTTATTAATTAAATATATTTCTGGTATCTTATTAGAAGAGGAATTCTCCATCAATAAAAAATATCATTATTGAAATGGATTATAATGCTATTAGAAAGTTAGAAAATCAAGACAGTGGTATTACTGATCCTAGTCATTCAGAAGATATATAAGGTCATGAAATAAACGGAAAAATCAGGTCTCTTATCTATAGAAATTATCGAAGACGTAAAAAAAGGAATTTTCTGGAAACTACCACTTAAATGTCATGAGTGTGGAGGAATGTATAATCAATCTATGAACATCATATGATAAAATTAATAGGATATATAGATGATTATGATGAAAAATATATTTTGAAGAAGTGGAGAAATACTTCCATTAAAGATGAGGAATCAACCAGAAGTATGAAAAATCTCACTATAATAAAATGGAAAAGTATTTTGTGTAATAATGTTGAGGAGAAATATACTAAAAGAAATTTTGAATATAATTAACCTATAGTTAAGTTTATATATTTCATTAAAAAATGTAGTGAAGAAGGAAAATACCTCAAACTATGAAGAGATAGAATAATGTAAAGAATCTTATAGAAAATATTAACTAGAATTAAAATATATTTCATGTCTTGATAAATTAAAATACTCAAGAAGGATGTCAGAATGTTAAAGAAGGAAAGTGGTAATATTGATGAATTTATTATTTCCGTAAAATATAATATGGCAATATCTATAAGGCCCCAGCCTTAAACCTTACTTAATCTTGAGTTATTACAAGATTACACATTGAGGATCTTTTCAAGTTTAGAGTTTTAGAGAATTAGATCATAAAACATTCATTACATTCCACATTTAAACAAAGTGGTTACATAAAAGATAGTATTCATTTTTCCCCTCAAACGGAAACATATTTAAAATAAAACATGGATTCTTTCTTGACACTTCCTTGACACTATCATCATTTCATGTACCTTTCCCTTGACCTGTGAAAAACATTTCAAAAAAACTTTGGATGAGCATAAAAAGCTTAGTAAGGGTTACAAAAACAATATGGAACGGAAACATGAGTTCATATATACATAATAATGAAATCATACTTTACCCATAAAATATAGGCACTTTAACATACCTCACCAAATCATGAATAAATCATAGAAATCATAAGAAATAAAAGGTAACTTGAGGCATTCATAACATTCTCACATAGGGAGTAACCCTCTTGGTTACATTTGGAATACCCACCACAGTATATTCCATAAATCGTTTCGGAGAAACCATAACATTTCACTCCTTCACGTTACCCAATGCATTGGTGAGCTATATCGGGCTCACCTGCCCTTAGTTTATCACAGAACCACCCATTTTCATAACAATGCCCAAGAACCATAATATAAACGTATCACATAAAACATGCCTGAAGGAAACATAACATTTCCACATTTCAATCACAATATAACATTTTAGTATATTGAAATAATGAATCCATCCAAAAAGAAACCATTTCCAAAACCATTTAAAACATTTAATAAAGAGATTTTTGAATAAACGTGTCCCATACCACCTTGATGCTTTTAAAATTTTAAACCATTAATATCCATATAGATAAATCCTTAAAACCATTTTGAAAAACTGGATATTAATAAGAACAAATAAATAAAACATTTAAAGCGATATTTTGGTTAAAGGGGTTTTACCAAAATTAGAGACACTTGAATACAATATTTGAGGAATAACATTTAGTCAGAAATTTATAATATCATGAGAATAAATGGATTCATGATATAATATTCCAAAGGATAGTATATACACCATATAAGAGTTAATTGGTGCATAACAACAATAAAGTCTAAATAGAAATGTCAAATGTTATGCAATCCCTTATAAAGAAGGTATCCTTAAATTAAGGATAAATCAATCTCAAAATTATGTGTGAAAAATATAAATACACCCAATATAAGTGGATATTAAGTGTAAAACAATAAAAGGTCATTCATACATATTCAAAGGATGACATATTCAATAACTACATGTTGAACCCAAAGAAATTGAAATTGGGTTAAAAAGTTCCCTTGGTAAAATTCGACAGCCTAATGGCATCACTTCAAAATTCAGAAAATGAGTTGATGAGAGATAAAAAGGGCATCTCGTCACTTGGACATAAAATTTTCATCAATAAGGATATAAAAGAACATATCCCAACATAATATTATGTGAATTAAAATTCATAACAAAAGAAGTCTTTTAAAAAGAGGAGGGTGAAAGGTCCCCTTACCGATTTGGGTAACTTTCGAAATGTACACCCCATGGAAGAAGGGTCATAAAATGAATATGTGAATACCAATAAATGAAATTATACTACACAAAGTTTATAATAATGTGCATCACATACACCACTCAAAGGAAATTGTGGCAAATGTAGCATAAATCTCACGGGAATAAAAGTGAGACGAAAAACCCCTTACGAAAACTCAGCAGCCTAACAACGCCAATTAAACATACAATATGGATTGATGAGAGGTAATAGGGTCTATAATCATATTAACATAAAAATTATAGTAATAGTAATATAAAACAACATCCCAATCACAAGAAATATGAGCTTAAAAGGAAGGACATAAAAGGGTGTACTTAAAAAGAAAGAGAGTAGTCGGATCCCTTACCTCAGGTCCGACTTCACTCGATCGTTCTTTAACATCCTTAATAATAAACTTGAGTTAATTTCTAATTCCTTTACAACCCTTTTTAAGTTCATTATTCCTTTTATATCACTTATTTCCATGTTATAATCATTATGTAATCATTTAAGTTAATAATGTTTGTTTTGTCGATATTTGGTTCTTAAGTCGAAAGTGGACTTCTTATAATTAAATGTTGTTCATGGGGTCAGAGGTTCATTATATACAGAATGATATTCATGATTTGGATATCATATATATCATATATTTCCAGAATATACATGTATTTATAATATTACATAACATTTAGAGTTAAGAAATGAAATGCACCGTTCATGGAGACGGTAAGTCGTACGTACGCATGAACGCTACTTCCATTTCTATTTCATATTTAATGAATTAAAACATAATGATACATAATAGTATTTTAATTCCAGTATAGTATCATATATAATATAATTAATTATATCCTTTATACGTACCACATATGGTATTAACGAATCAAATCACTTTGAGGGGGCGGTTGTCTGCACTTCCGAAAAATGAAATTATCGTGTTTACCCACAATGAAAACCATAAAGGTATTCCACAAAAGAAAAATACAGAAGCATAAGTAAAACATAAACATATTATATATCATATATAAATATAGTTTCATCGTAATGTCCACCTTTTAATGTGTTAAATGAATGTTGAACAATCATCGTTTCGGGAGGCAGAAATTCGCCATCCACGGAAACAGTATTTTCTTTAACCATTATATGAAGGTGTGTGTAAGTGTAGCTCGAATAATTATTATAACAACATCTTAGTATATTTAATATACTGGAGTTGTTACAAAAGAAATGAATAAAAAGAGTTTAGGGGGTTGGAGAAGCAAAATAAAACAAAAGGACTCAATTGAAGACATTACCTTAAAATCCGGTAACTCCCTTTGGTTTGAGCTCAAAAGATTACTTGGGAAGACTTCTGCCCAATGTGAGGCTTCAAGGACTAAGAGAGGGATGTGTAGAGACAAAAGTGGTAGGGGTTGGCTGAGTCAAAGGCTTTGGAAGTGTTGGTAAATAGGTAGAGGTGGGGGCCTTTTATAAGAGGATAGGAGGGGCACTTTTGGAAAGTAAAGAAAAGGTACATTATTTTAGAATGCATTTCGGATTTTAGTGGTCCCACGTTCATGATTTTCGAGGATAAGGTGATAAGGTTTCGAAATACACCCATAAAATAGGTTTTGGACATGTGTAGGGCTTAGATTTTACATTATCTTTCCATTTTATTTAAATCGTTAAATAATGAGGTCATCGTTGCATCATCATGATGTCATAAATAATTTAATTTATTTAATGTCTAAAAATTATAAACAAAATAATATTATGTAGTAAATCTCTTTAGCTTTCCAATGAAGATTTATAGTCCAACAGATCATTTAGGTAGACAAAATTAAAAATATTTTACTTAGGTGATACATTCTTTGTTACATTTAACATTCTTTAAAAATAAAAAGATAAAAAGTCACTTTCTCACAAAAGTGATTCCATGGGCCCCCCAATTTTGGCACAAGGCATCCCATGGTCGTCCATGAGACATCCAGTAGCCTTACGACACATGTTGTGGTCTTTTTTTATTATTATGGTATTATTTTATTATCATTAACTACCCGATTACTCCTTAATCAAGATAATTAAAGATAATTACAGTCGTTACTAATCATAATGTCCAAAAAAAAAGAGTCTTAATTACATAATTTGGAACATCTAATTCCAAATATTTAATCCATTTTACGAAAATCCGAACAAATAAATTACAATAATTAATTTTAAAAAACATCCCGTTGTCAAAACAAATAGCGGGTTTTTTAGAAACAATATTTATGAAATGTTTGGCACTTGTTTATGCCTAATTCCAAAGTGAAATTAATACCAATGACCATCATTGAATTACATGGTAAAAATTTATTCTAATTACACTTTAAAGAAAATTAAAAATATAATATAACCATATAATTAAATTATATGAAAAAGTAGTTTTGATGTAAAATGCAGTATTTTTCACTATTCATTGAAAAATGTTCATTGCCAGAAAAATATCAAAAATTAACCCAAGGTAAATTTCAATGTCCCACTCATAAAGAATATGTTTATTTTGAAAAATATACCTTATAAAATTTTCAAAAAGTGGATTTAAAAGATGTTCTCCATTAAAAGGCTGTTAATCAACCTTTAATAGAATATTAGAATGTTTATGCTTAAAAACTGGATTCATTTGCATTTTTAATCCTCTAACATTTATTGTAATGAGTAAAAATATTTGACAAAAATATATAATCGTATTTTAGTTATTTCTATCATTTCCCGCCAATAAAACTGCTATGTGTTAACTACCATTTAAAATAATATTATTTTATTATTAGAGTGCAACGTAAGATTCCCAAGAAACTCATTGTTGCGTATTGGGTATGCCATCCAGCATAGCGTTCCCATTAAAGTGATATTAATAATTTATTCAAAAATATGGATAAATATAAATATGTCATATTCTTTATTTACCTGGGGTGTTACATCCTTCCCCCCTTTTGGAAATTGCGTCCTCGCAATTTTAAAATTTCGCTTTGAAACATCCTTGAAAGTCCCACATCCGAAAAAGAGTCGGTAAAACAATCACTTTAAAATAAAGAAAGATGAGTACAGAGGTCACTCGAGTTAACCCATACTAGGATTCCATGTATGAAAATATGGACATGGAGGAAAAAAACAAAGGGTCATGTTCTGATGGAGAGTGATAGTAAACATGTCTAGGAGAATGTTAACCATAAGAAAACCACAAACTTGTGATGGGTTAAACGGTATTCGATTCCCCAGTAGGAAAAGTTAACAGACAACATTTTTGTTTTAATTTATTCTTAATTGAGGAATTTATTTTTGATCAAAAGGAAACATACTTACTTTTCATGTTGAATTTCAACTTTTACTAGATTTCTTACACAAAATCATACTTTCCCCAAAAGATGAGTATTTAGGAAGACTTGTTCACATTAAGAGTACTATAATCAACTTCTAGAGAATCACCTAATCCACAAAAGAGAACTATATACTTCCCATATCTTTATAACTTAACCAAAACAAAAACCAAAAAAGGTTAGTACAAGATCAGATAATCCAGAAAAGGATAACCCTTTATAAAAAGAAAATATATTCTTAGTCTCTAAAATTTATCAAACAATACCCAAAGTTCAACAAAGACCATTCAATAAACAAATTGTCCATAAAATAATTCAAAGTAAACCAAACTAATATTGAATCCCAAATATTTGAAGGATTTAGTCACATAGTCTTCCAAGTTAAATCGTAACATTTATCTCCAAACAACATCAGTTGCTCCTAAAATCTCGTATTGAAAATTAATTAACCTGATCACATATCCTCCATGATAGGTTAATAATTTCCATAGATAAACCAAAATCAGCTCATTATAGATTCATAAGATCATCTAACTAAAAAGAATTAGTTGAACTAACCAGGGACTTCACGTAGTCCAGTGGTAGGCGATAAACACTAGTTGCACTTTGGTTGTGGATTCGATTCCCGCAGCTTTGTCTGACGCGACGGGTCGTCACACGGTCTGCATGTTGTCCTTTTTCCAAAACTATATAATTTTAAAACATTCCCCAAAACGAGATAAAATCTTCAAAAATAATCCTAAAATATTTTAACATCAATTTTATCTCATGCCTTTCATTTTCCATCATAACATATAATAACCCATAATTACCTCAAAAGTAAGGATCATATAATCCCTAATGGTTACCTTTATAATTATTACCTGAACTTCCACATCGATTGGTCATCTCGTACATGATGCATTACAGAACATACCAAGGTACAAGTGGATGATCATGACTCCTTGACAGTTGGTTTAGAACAACCACGAGTTTCCTCATTGAATCCCCCATTTCACCCACTCTCTTAATCAGAGAACCACCACAGTTTCCTTCAAACCTATTATCACTTTGGTGCCCGCTAGATCCATCCATTCACTAAAAACAGAAATTTCATTGTGAGTATATCAACAAAACCATCATGTGCTAATGGGGAAGGTAAACACTAAGATATACTTACTGAGTCACTTTATCTAAAACTAGGATTCTTTCTGAAATCCTAACCATTATGGCAATGTCACTTATTCTTAGAGAATACCCTAACCTCTAAAGTTATCTAAACCGACCACTGATATCAACTATAAGGCCCCAGCCATAAACCTTACTTAATCTTGAGTTATTACAAGATTACACATTGAGGATCTTTTCAGGTTTAGAGTTTTAGAGAATTAGATCATAAAACATTCATTACATTCCACATTTAAAAAAAGTGGTTACATAAAAGATAGTATTCATTTTTTCCCTCAATGCAAACATATTTAAAATAAAACATGGATTCTTTCTTGACACTTAATTTACACTATCATCATTTCCTGTACCTTTCCCTTGACCTATGAAAAACATTTCAAAAAAACATGGGATGAGCATAAAAAGCTCAGTAAGGGTTATAAAAACAATATGGAACAGAAACATGAGTTCATATATACATAATAATGAAATCATACTTTACCCATAAAACATAGGCACTTTAACATACCTCACCAAATCATGAATAAATCATAGAAATCATAAGTCATAAAAGGTAACTTGAGGCATTCATAATATTCTTATGTAGTGAGTAACCCTCTTGGTTACGTTTGGAATACCCACCACAGTATATTCCCTATATCTCTTCGGAGAAACCTTAACGTTTCACTCATTTGCGTTACCCAATGCATTGGAGAGATATATCGGGCTCACTCGCCCTTAGTTTATCACGGAACCACCCGTTTTCATAACAATTACCAAGGACCATAACATAAACGTATCACATAAAACATGCATAAAGGAAACTTAACATTTCCACATTTCAATCACAATATAACATTTTAGTATATTGAAATAATGAATCCAACCAAAAAGAAACCATTTCCAAAACCATTTAAAACAATTAATAAAGAGATTTTTGAATCAATGTATCCCATACCAACTTGAAGCTTTCAAAATTTTAATCCATTAATATACATATAAATAAATCCTTAAAACCATTTTGAAAAACTGTATATTAATAAGAAAAAATAATTAAAACATTTAATGCGATATTTTGGTTAAAGGGGTTTTACCAAAATTAGAGACACTTGAATACAATAATTGAGGAATAACATTTAGTCAGAACATTATAATATCATGAGAATAAATGGATTCATGATATAATATTCCAAATGACATATATACACCATATAAGAGTGAATTGGTGCATAACAACAATGAAGTCTCAATAGAAATGTCAAATGTGATGAAATCCCTTATAAAGAAGGTATCCTTAAATTAAGGATAAATCAATCTCAAAAATATGTATGAAAAATATAAATACTCCCAATATAAGTGGATATTAACTGTAAAACAATAAAAGTTCAATCACACATATTCAAAGGATGAAATATTCAATAACTACATGTTGAACCCAAAGAAATCGAAATTGGGTTAAAAAGTTCCCTTGGTAAAATTCGACAGCCTAACGATATCACTTCCAAATTCAGAAAATGAGTTGATGAGAGATAAAAAGGGAATCCCATATCTTGGACATAAAATTTTCATCAATAAGGATATAAAAGAACATATCCTAACAAAATATTATGTGAATTAAAAGACATAACAAAAGAAGTCTTTTAAAAAGAGGAGGGTGAAAGGTCCCCTTACCGAGTTGGGTAACTTTCGAAATGTACACCCCATGGAAGAAGGGTCATACAATGAAGATGCGAATACCCATAAATGAAATTATAATACAAAAAGTGTATAATAATGGGCAGCACATACACCACTCAATGTAAATTGTGGCAAAGGTAGAATAAATCTCACGGGAATAAAAGTGAGACGAAAAACCCCTTACGAAAACTCTACATCCTAACGACGCCACTTAAAACTTACAATATGGATTGATGAGAGGTAATAGGGTCTCTCATCATATGAACATAAAAATTATTGTAAGAGTAATATAAAAGAACATCCCAATCACGAGAAATATGATCTTAAAAGGAATGACATAAAAGGGTGTACTTAAAAAGAAAGAGAGGAGTAGGATACCTTACCTCAGGTCCGACTTGACTCGATCATTCTTTAACATCCTGAATAATAAACTTGTGTTAATTTATACTTCCTTGAGAACTTTTTTCAAGTTCATTATTCCTTTTACATCACTTATTTCCATGTTATAAACATTATGTAATCATTTAAGTTAATAATATTTGTTTTGCCGATATTTGGTTCTTAAGTCGAAAGTGGAATTCTTATAATTACACGTTGTTCATGGGGTCAAAGGTTAATTATATACAGATTTATATTCATCATTTGGATATGATATATATCATATATATCCTGAATATACATGTATTTATAATATTACATAACATTTAGAGTTAATAAATGAAATGCACCGTTCATGGAGACGGTAAGCCGTACGTACGCATGAACGCTACTTCCATTTCTATTTCATATTTAATGGAATTAAAACATATTGATACATAACAGTATTTTAATTATAGTATGGTATCATATATAATATCATTAATTATATCCTTTATACGTACCACATATGATATTAACGAATCAAATCACTTTGATGGGGCGGTTGTCCGCACTTCCTAAAAATGAAATTATCGTCTTTACCCACAATGGAAACCGTAAAGGTATGCCAAAAAAGAAAAATAAAGAATCATAAGTAAAACATAAACATATTATATATCATATATAAATATAGTGTCATCTTAATTTCCACCTTTGAAGGTGTTAAAAGAATGTTGAACAATCATCGTTTCGGGAGGCAGAAATTCGCCATCCACGGAAACAGTATGTTCTTTAACCATTATATGTAGGTGTGTGTAAGTGTAGCTCGAATCCTTCTTATAAAAACATCATAATATATTGAATATACTGTAGTTGTTACAAAATAAATGAATAAAAACAGTTTAGGGGGTTGGAGATGCAAAATAAAACAATAGGACTCAAGTGAAGACATTACCTTAAAATCGGGTAACTCCCTTTGGTTTGATCTCAAAGGCTTCCTTGGGAAGACTTCTGCCCAAAGCGAGGCTTCAAGGAGTAAGAGAGGTATGTGGAGAGACAAAATGGGCATGTTTTGGCCGAGCCAAAGGCTTTTGATGTGTGGGTAAAGAGGTAGAGGTGGTGGCCTTTTATAAGAGGAGAGGAGGGGCACTCTTGGAAAGTAAAGAAAAGTTACTTTATTTTAGAATGAGTTTCGGATTTTAGTGGTCCCACGTTGACTTTTTTCGAGGATAAGGTGATAAGGGTTCGAAATCCACCCATAAAATAGTTTTGGGACATGTGTAGAGATTATATTTTACATTATCATTCCATTTTATTTAAATCGTTAAATAATGAGGTCATCGCTGCATCATCATGATGTCATAAATAATTTAATTTATTTAATGTCCAAAAATTATAAAACAAATACTATGATGTAGCAAATCTTTTTAGATTTTCAATTAATATTTATAGTTCAACAGATAATTTATGTATACAAAATTAAAAATATTTTACTTAGGTGATACATTCTTTGTTACATTTAACATTATTTAAAAATAAGAAGATAAAAAGTCACTTTCTCACAAAAGTGATTCCATGGGGCCCCCAAGTTTGGCACAAGGAATCCCATGGTCGGCCATGAGACAACCATTAGCCTTAGGACACATGTTGTGGACTTTTTTTATTATTATGATAATATTTTATTATGATTAACTACCCGATTACTCCTTAATCAAGATAATTAAAGATAATTACCATCATTACTATTCATAAACTCAAAAAAAAGAGTCTTAATTACATAATTTGGACCTTCTGATTCCAAATATTTAATCCATTTTACCAAAATCCAAACAAATAAATTACAATAATTAATTTAAAAAAACACCCCGTTGTCAAAACAAATAGCGGGTTTTTTAGAAATAATATTTATGAAAAGTTTGGCACTTGTTTATGCCTAATTCCAAAGTGAAATTAATAGCAATAATCATCATTGAATTACATGGTTAAAATATATTCTAATTAAAATTTAAAAGAAATTAAAAATATAATATAACCGTATATTTAAATTGTATGAAAAAGCAGTTTTGATGTAGAATGCAGTATTTTTCACTATTCATTGAAAAATGAACATTGTCAGAAAAATATCAAAAATTAACCCAAGGTAAATTTCAATGTCCCAATCATAATTAATATGTTTATTTTGAAAAATAGAGCTTATAAAATTTTCAAAAAGTGGATTAAAAGAGGTTCTCCATTAAAAGGCGGTTAATCAACCTTTTATAGAATATTAGAATGTTTATGCTTAAAAACTGGATTAATTTGCATTTGTAATCCTCTAAAATTTATTGTAATGTGTAAAAATATTTGACAAACATATATAATCATATTTGAGTTATTTATATCCTTTCTTTCCAATACAACTTCTATGTGTTAACTACCATTTAAAATAATATTATTTTATTATTAGACTGCAATGTAAGATTCCCAAGAAACTCGTTGTTGCGTATTGGGTACGCCATCGAGCATAGAGTTACCTTTGAAGTAATATTAATATTTTATTCACAAATATGGATAAATATAATGATGTCATATTCTTTATTTACCTGGGGTGTTACAATATCCAAGAGATTATAATCCTCAAACTAAAATTTGTTGAAGAAGGAAATATGGTGGATGATCATTCGAAGAACATTCATCTAAGGAAGAATAGGTTTTTAAAACTCAACTGGTATTTCATGTAGTTGAAGGTAACATAATTGATATGAGTAATTATTTCAATAAGGGATCAGTGATAAAGGCTGAATCATATAAAGCATCAAAGAAAATTCATTTAAAAAATCATGTCAAATATTCAACAACGTATTGTAAAAGTTCATTGGATTTCACTAACTATGTAGGTGTTAAACAAGGTGAGAATACATTGGATGTGAAAGGATGTTGAAAATATAAAATATTAATTAAATTATACAATAAAATTTGTAATAAATATTCCCCATTATATGGAGAAACAAGAACCAAATGATGTTGCAAACCTCTATATATTTTATATTGGGAAATATTCTACTTCTAAAGAAGACCAAGAGTCGATTTTTTTTTCAATAAAATTATCTAGGAATAGATTAAGAGGATATTTTCATAACATGATTCTACTTATAAAAAGACTTGAAATTTGGGTGAGCAATAGTGGAAGAAACGGGATAAAATTACTTATGCCACAGGAATAAATATTAAAAAATCACAAAATGATTGAAAATATCAAATTAGAAATCAGTTCGGTTTTCTAAAAGATGCTTATGTGATATGGGAATAAATTTTTATCTTTTCAATAGAATATGTGACTAATCTGATGAGAATATATTATTATTCAATAAAAAAATAGTATTCTAGAAGAGAATTGGGTCGAATATAGATACATTATTGTTGGGAGAACTGCAAAATATTGAAAGCAGAACAAACCTAGGATTCATGATAGTTTTTATTCCTGATTAAAAAATTCTTATAAAATATTGAAATGTATTAATGTATAGAAGTTACATATGGAAATGAATGTTCCCTAAAAATCATAGGAATATTAATAGCTAAGTTAGATGGTGAGAAAATAAAATATAATGATGTTATTTATGTTGATGGGATCAAAGATGACCTGTTAAGTGTTTCCAAACATTGAAATTATATAATGTAAGTTATATTTTCAAAACAGTATTGTATCATCAAAAGTGTGGAATATATAAAATATGTACCAAGTTAGAAGGAACCAGTACAAATATTTTATGATAGGGAACTTTGTAACTTATATTACTTGAGTGTTGAGTATGAAAATATGTTATAGCATAAAAAATTTGGGAATAAATGAAATAAATATATAAAAATAACAATCATAAGTAGATGTTATATGATACATTCCATTACTAAAAACAAATCATGAGGATTTCTGATCAACTTGTCAAAAAGTTTAGACATTTATTAGATTCCATATGAATTTTTAAATTCAATCAAACAGACCACATCAGCTAATAGACTATGATCTTTTTGGGATGATAATGAATCAATCGACAAAAGATGATTTTTTACATGATCAATTATATTGATTATTTTACTCAGAAGACATTTTTTTTTTTATAATGCATAAATTACAGTGTTTATAAATTCTCATATTTTTCAGTAGAGATGTTAGAAGAGAGATTGGTGTGTGTGTATTAAATATGTGAATTATAACAAAAAGGAGTGAACATGTAATTATATCACATAAAATTTAATAAATATGAAAAAAAACTCCAATAAATTTCTCCATACACTCCTTAAAAAATTCAGTTGTGGAAAATAAAAATATCAGTTTATTATAAATGGGATGATTTATAATTGTCGAATATAAAATATCTAATTTTTTTAGTGATAATAAATTAGTATTGTTGATCATGTACAAAAAAATATGTTTTATTTTTGATATCCAAAGTTACTTCTTAATATAAGTGTTATAAAAATTTATATTGGTGAACTATTTCAGGATTTTGCAAGTCCTTTCATAGTGCAGATCAAAAATACAGATCTTGGAAAGATAGATGAAAATTTTGATGATGTAATTTTCATGGGATAATCATCCAAAATTAGATTTTTCATGTGTTTTAATAAACAATTAAAAATTTTGGGGATTTTTATGTTGAGATTGTTAATGAAAATCCATCCTCCATTACAAAAGTGATTGAGAATGTAATCAACGAAATATTGTATATTTTCAATGAAGAAAACAAAATTGAAGTTGGTTGTGAGAAAAAATATTCACTTGAATATTTAGATTATCCAAATTATATGTAAAATTAGAATATATAATGACCAAAATTATTATCAATGGAATGTTTTTTCTTATAATTATTCCATATTTTTAAAAAGTAGAATAAGTCACAAGCTCCACATGATGAAACCAACATGATTTTATTACATTACATTTATCAATACATTTTGATAATAAAAATTCCTATAATAATTGATAGTATTATAATGGGATAAAAAAATAGAAAATATGATAATAATAATGTGAATAGTTTGACTTTATTGATCCCCCTGAATAATCTCACTCATAAACTACACTGCAGAAGTGAATCATAATGTATGTAATCCCATATGAATTTTGAAAATGGAAAAATATATAATCATGGGAATAAAATATATGTGAATGAAAAATACATGAAAAAAATACATTTATTGGAATTATAGATCCTATATAACTATTATAGATCTAAACATTATAATAGTAATTAGTCCATTGGAAGAGTAACCTAATCTTTGGAATAGAAATCTGGCCATTATGAATATAAACATAACCATTATTATAGTTTCTTCACTTATGGAAGTGTAAAATAATATTTAGGTATCATATAAAATCAAAATATGATATATTTATACAATTGAAAATGTAAATAAAAGTTTAAAAATTTAAATATTATTTGTTTTTGTTTTTGTAATAAATAAATGTTTTAATTTCACATTTATCTAATAATATATATTTTTTAAAAAAATTATTACCATAAAATCTAATGATAAATAAATATAAATTTGTATAAAAAATAAAAGAAAATTTTATATTTTTCTAATGGTTTGAAAATCGATCTTAATATTAAAAGCGATATTTTACAAATAAATGTGGACATTATTTCAAAATATAATTTCCCATTTGTGAAAAAATCATAAAATTTATTTAATTTATGGAATATACTAATTTAAAATTTCTATGTTTGAATATTTGGTATTTTTATGAAGTAGATAAATTTATTAGTGAATTGTAAATGATGGTAAAATATGGTATTTAATATTATAAGAAAAATACATGAATTTGTGAGTCCTGGATGATGAAAGCACAAATTAGTTCAAAAAAAAATTAATTAATTACTATATATATTAAAATCAATCAATACAATTTATAGTATTGATAAAAAATAATAGACTAATGAATATAACATTCAAAAACACCCCTTTCCTCACCTTATAAATACTACCCATCTCCACCCCTTCTCTGTAAAAATAAAATTCTTAGGATCATGCCAAATTTATAACTAAATATCTTCAAAATACTATCCCCCAAGTAAAATAACATCTTGTGTTAGAAAATTACCAATTCCATGTTCCGTAAAGAAAATTTTAAGGTGGAGGAATTTAAGAGGGGTTAAAATCAATTTACCTCTTCTAGATTCATTTCTTTTTCTACCCTCTTCATGCCTTCATAATATGAAATAAATTAATAACTCTAGTTATATACATATATAATGTAATTTTATATTTACAATGGAGTATCTATGATGTCATCACTTTATCAGCTTCTCTTATTCTAATAAATGAATTTTTCTTCTAGATTATGTCATATCACCACCTTCGTAGATGATAAGTTATCATTTTCCACCACCAATTTCTTGGTTGGTTTAAATTCAATTATAATGGTTTAATATGAAATAATTATTTATATTATATTTTTTTAACATTTGGAATGAATATATGTCAATAATATTAAATAAAGTGAAACTAGTTCATCATGGTAGGTAAACCCGCTAAAATGTACTAACTGTATAACACTAATGTTTTACTAAATGAATATTCCATGTGTTATAAAAAATATGGGTATTTGGGATAATTTTTATTTAAATAATTATATGAATTCTATTTCATTTTAATTTTTGACTTGTATTCCCATTTAACAAGAGCATCAATAACTATCCACAAGTGACATGACATTCGAACCATGAAACAAATACTCTTAAAACTAAAAAATTAAACACTATATCGCATTGAAATGATTATAAATATACATAATATGTAAAACCATATGATTTAATAATATGAAATTTTTGATTGATATCATATATCACATGTGACACTAAAATTATTTGAGAATGAAACAATCCAATGCAATATGATATATTTATTTTCATATAAATTCAATGTAACACCCTGACCCCAGTTTCCAATAGTTGGAGAATGTTTACATAACAATGGCGTGATATAAGGTATCATGTCCCAAAATACCAATCATTTTAGTATCGTTGGATGTACTAGATACATACATATGTTTTACATTAAATCCTAAAATAAAAAATACAACAATGTGTCCACTTTGAACACACATATATACCTTATACTATTCTGGTAGGTTAATCATAATATACTTCTTCACATCCTAGGAAAAATAAAAAATAAGAAAGGATGAGTTCATATTCTCAGTAAAGATAACAATATAGTGGAAACTATCATAAATAAGAATAATCATTTTTGTCAATGTATTAGACTAAAACACAATCCTTTTAATCCTAAACTTAATAATAATATGGAAAAGATAAATCAAATAATTCAATTTACTTATACACATGGATATTCAACTAGTTGAATAATCACATGTAATATCAATATCCAATTTCATAATGATGGAATGGATAATTATGGACGTCATAACCACATAGTAAAGGAATCGTGACAAGACTACACATAATATTTTATCATGGACTTGTTCTAAGACACTAGTTTGTCTCATGAGACCTACCAATGCATCGAAGAGCTATAGAGGGCTCCACCTGTCACTTACTATGTCCAATTCATTCCTCATATGAAAAGGTTGACACATAACATAAACATTTGAATTGAAAGTAGCTTACAAAATGTTAATACTGTAACCATAAACAGTGAATGGTATACAAATAACACATCCATAGTCAAACATATCACAAACCCTTCAATACAATATGGAAGATTCTATGATAATAAATCAACTTCAAAAAAGTGTAAAATATTTCAAAGGATGTTCACATAGATGAAATCAAAGATATTTTTGAGAAATATACCTTTATATTTGGAAATAATTTAATAGTAACATAATTATAAAAAAAATTCTTATTTTGAAAATATTCAAAAAATATTTTTAGGGAAACCTTGAAGGTTCTATAACAGGGGAAATAGCTACACTTGATGTATTAGATTAAAAAAACATTCTTTCCTTAATTTGTCGAAAAAGTCATAATGTACCTTGTTTGGAAAAGGAAAAGAAATATTCCTTTCAATTTTTTTAATAAAAATTAAAACAAGGTTATATATGAACATAATCCATATTATAGGATATATTAAAAAGATTTTGAAATACATGTTTTTGAATCACAGATGTGGATGGCAATGATGTATCTGTAGATACTCACATATAAACAACATTGGATAATGAATTGATTGTATAAATAAACATCACCTTGTACATTTCCTTGATCGATGGTACATTAGCATCAAATATAATAGTTAAATCATTTTTATTAAATTTTTCAAGAACAAATACATAAATATAATATCATATCTGATCTTCTAATATTGCTTTGTTAATAATTTTACTGTGGTATCATTGTTTCGGGTGATAACTGGATAGTTTTATTTTATATTCATGGTTAAGTATGACATGTTTGTATTTGATTCATATAAAAGATGATATTATGTTCTGAAACATTATATTTAATCATAAATGGAAATTATTCTTGAATGGTTATGATGGGGAATGAATTTAATAGCTTTCATGGAGACGATAATCCGTAAGTACACACGAGAATCAATATCATTCTATTGATGTTGAAATAATATTTAATTGGATGTTATGTCATATATATAGAATTATTAACATGTTATATTTATTATTTACATCAGTTATACTCATTATTATACCCATCAAAATAATGATGTGTTTGAATAAAAAACTACACCACGACGTGTAGACGGTAAGTCGTATATACGAATGTATGGTTACATGTCATTTATCAGAAATATATAATAATGAATATGGTTGTACCATATTTATAATAACATCACAATATGTAGATGGTATTGGAGTTTTTATTTTTGTTTGGAAACAATAACAAAATAGGAAGTGTAAGAAGAAAAGAACTTTTATAGAGGTAGTGAAATTATTATCTATTCTTCGGGTGTTTCCTTTTGATTTGATCAAATGGATCCCTATGATGAATTTATGAACAATTTAAGGCCTCTATATAGAATTAACAGTTGATGGAAGATATTGGAGTAGGGTTTGGCTTACCAAATGGATTTGCAGGTGTGACTTTTATAGAAGGGGACGTACCTTTTTATAAAAGAGATGAGGGTCACATTATGAAAATATTGAAATATTAATTTATTATACAATCATAATCATTTTATAATGGAAATAAATTTATATATTTGTAGTCTAAGGAGGGTCCAAGTATAAACAATATCAACCAATATGTTTTAGAAATGTTTAGAAAACCATATTAACCTTATTTGTAAGATTTAACTCTTATATAACTAGTTTAACTTTTACCATTTATTCTTGTATTATTATAATAAATGGTTAATAAACATACTGCAAAAATCCAAGTGAACCCCAACTAGTTAATTATTGATATATCTAACCTTATCTAAGTACTTTTCATTATCCTTATATTTTTATGGTTACTATATCAATTTAAAATATTGTATCTGCTTTAAAAACCCATTTATGTAAATTTTGACAATAATTAAAATTTTGTATTTGTGAAATTCCT
Organism: Viscum album; assembly: GCA_963277665.1. NCBI lineage: Eukaryota > Viridiplantae > Streptophyta > Magnoliopsida > Santalales > Viscaceae > Viscum > Viscum album. Next base: position 143,824,517 of record OY728126.1, on the reverse strand, counting down.
AAAAACTTTTTCTCTTTGAAAACAAAATACATAATCAACCCTAACATGTCATAGTAACTTATAAGATTATTTAAATTCATTAAAAGTCTCAATTTGAAAATATATTAATATTTATAATATCAATTATTTTAATCATTCAATAATAAGGTAATTACTGCATCATAATTCTGTCATAAATAAATTTAATTATTTAATGACTAAAAATTATAAGTAAAATTCCATTATTTAGGAAAAACTTTTAGCTTTCAAATGAATATTTATAGTGGAATTTATCTTATGTTTAGCGATATAGTAGAAATGGTTTAGTTATTAATCATTGAATTTAACACTTTTAACTCTTGTTTAAATAAAATAACAATAAATGTCCTAGTATAATCCATGTGGAACAAAAAGATAATATTCTATTCCTAATATTGATTTTGGTCGAAATACAATTATCTAATACAATTAGGACATGTGTTAGGGTAATTATAATATCATTTTTATCTTTATTTTCCCTATTAACTTTTAACCATGGTAAATAAAATTTAAAAGATACTATTCACCAAAAAATATTTTCATCCAATTGAAAAACATTTTACATAATGATGTAAATCATGTATCTTATAGTTTTGAAATTTAATTCAACGAAGTGGTAAATTATGTTTTATGAAAAATTTCAAATGTGTCTAGAAGGTGGGTAAATGACATAAAAATTTATAATATAATTTTATAAATATAATTTAACTAAAAATGACACCAATTAACTAAATTGATCTTGAATATGTATTATGTATCCATTTTTTCCTAATTTAAATTTAATTAATATTAATAATTATTTAAATAAAAATTAGGTTTTAAACAATAACGCAATGTTTTTTCACTATTTATAAAAAATTTAATGTTTTAAAAAAAACCAAAAAATCACCCTAACCTATTTTTCATATTTTGAATCAAAAAATGAAGTCCATTTTGAAAATTAAAATTTATAAAATTTCAGCAAGTTGGTATTACTATTCATAATGGTTATTTTTATTTCTCGTGGTCTAATAAAATTCTATTTTGCGTACATCGCAAGCTATTGCATTATTAAAAGAGAAATATATCATGGAACCTTGGAGTGTAACATTCTTCCCTCCATCAAATTATTTCATCCTTGAAATTTTTACATTATTCTGCATAAAAATATATGGGTGTCTCTTCATCATAACTTTCTTGGGTTCCCACATTGCCTTTTCCATCTTATGGTTTCTCCATTGAACTTTAACCAGATGAGTCGTCTGATTTCTCAACACTTATTCTACGGTATCAATAATACTCACATGCTGTTCACAATAAGATAGATCAGTTTCTAGTTCTATTTATTCTGAGGTGAGTACATGTGGTCACTCAGGAATTTATTTTCTCAAAAGTGATACGTGGAACACATCATGAACATTGGACATACTTGGTAGTATTTCAAAATTGTAAGCTACAACTCCAATTAGTTCTAGAATTTGGAAAGGTCTGATGTACCTAGAACATAATTAACTTTTCATACTGAATCATATAACACCCTTACATGAAAATAACATCAAGAAATCATGATATATGTCTAGAAATTCAAAATCATTCCTTTGGTTATCGACAAAAATCATATTCCTACATTGAGAGACATTGATGTGGGTTTGGAAAATCATCACCTTTTCTATTGTTTCCAAAATAGTTTCTAGGGCTATGAGATTTCTTTCACAAATGTCATCCCAACATGTTGGGGCGCGTCATCTCTTTCCATATAATGGTTTATATGGTTCCATATGAATACTTGATTGAAATCCATTTTTATTGTAGAATTCTACAAGATGTATGTATTGATCCCACATACCTTGAATGTCAAGTGATAAGGATCTCAACATGTCTTTTATGGTTTCAATAATCTATTCAGATTGTTCAACATTTTGAGGGTGGTTGGTAGTGCTCTAGAAAAGTTCAGTATCTATGGTCTTCAAAATACATTTCCTGAATATTGATGTAAAATGGGGATCACAATCAGAAACAATTGATGGGGTACTCCATGAAATCTTAAAAATTCATTAATATATAGTATTTCTAAATGTTCATGTGATTAATCGTCTCTTATAGAAAGGAAATTTATGTCTAGGTAAGATGATAAAAAATGACCCCTATTGAATCATTTATTGGAGGAGTCCTTGGTAGTCCCATGAAATAGTCCATTTTAATATCATCCCATTTACTCTGAGGTATTGTTAGAGGATGCATGACTCCTCTAGGATGTTTTATTATAGCCTTCACCTGTTGAAAAACTAGACAACATGACACATATTAAAAAAATCCCCATCATCATGTTGTCCCAACAAAAATGTTTCATCAAATCTGTATACATCTTATTGATACCATTGTGTATAGATAAATTGAATCTATGATAATCATCCAACAAATCCATTTCTAGATAAGGTATGTCAGGAACACAATGTCTCATCACAAATTTCAAAATTCTATATTCATATATGCTGTCAATCTGTCTCCCATCATTCACAACCTTAATTTTCTTTTGTAACTTCTCATCATCTTTCCAAGAACTATTTACCCTTTCTAGTAAATTTTTTTTAAAAACAATTTGAAAAACTATTGATGTTTCAACTTTTATGATTATTCCCGTATCAATTTTTACAAGATCCGTGAACATAAGATTCATTTTACGCTAATCTTGTTCAAAACTCCATGATACTTTATGATCAATGCATCTGCAGCCTTACTTTCCATCCCCGAGTGGTACTGTATATTTCCATCATAATCCATGAGTTATTAGAGAAATATCCTTTTCCTCATGTTGAGTTTTTTTGAGAGAAAGTATAGTTCAAACTCTTGTGATCAGTACATATCTCACATTTTCATCATAGAGATAGTGCCACTAAATATTCAATGAAAATATTACAACTGATAACTCACAATCATGAGTGGGATTGTTTTGTTAATGAATTTTAATCTATCATGATGCATAATCAATAACCCTATCAATTTTCATAATGACACAACCATGTCCTTTCTTTGATGCATCACTTTAAATAAAACCCCATAAATCCCCAATGGTAGATTCATGATTGGATCATCGACTAATCTTCGCTTCGTTTATTCAAAAATTTCTTCATAATATTTTGTCCAAAAAAATTTAACCCCTTTACATATGAGCATGGATAATGGGTTATCCAATCAGGAAAAATTCTGGATGAAATGTTGATAATAACCTTCAAAACCCATAGGATTGTGTACCTTAGTGATATTTGTCGGTGATTACCATTCTTGGACTACCTTGGTCAATGAAGGATTGACATAGATTCCATCCTTAGATACAATATGGCCTAGCAAAGAAATCTCCTTAATCCGGAATTATCACTTTCTAAACATCCCATATAATTCATTTCAGCTAAGAGTCTTTAGAATAGTGTGCATGTAATTTTCATGATCTTCATAACTTTTTGACTATTACAAGAAATCATCAATAAATACCACAAAAAATTCATCAATATATCCCTCGAAAACTCTATTCATTACTTCCATGAAAATTGAGGGTACATTATTCAGTACAAGAGGAATTACTCAAAACTCATAATTCTCATACCTGGTATGAAATGATGTCTTCAGAATGTCTTCCTTCTTCACACATAGCTCTGAATTTCAAGATCAAAGTTTTATCTTATAAAAATACAGAGCTCCATGAATTTGATTGAATATATCATCGATGCGAGTTAAGGGATACGTTTTCCTTATTGTTATTTCATTTATATTCCTTTAGTCAATGCACAACCTCATAGATTCATCTTTCATCATAACAAAAAGAAGAGGGGATACCCATGGAGAAACAGTAGGGAGAATAAATCTATTATTACTCAATTAATCTAGTTGTTTCTTTAGTTCCACTAATTAAAAAGTGGCTATTTTATAAGGGGTCTTCGATATGGGTCTCGAACAAGGAATTAAGTAAATGGAACAGTAATTTTTTCATTCTGGAGGATGTACAGGTAAATCCACTAGAAACACATCAACATATTCTTTCACAGTAGATAAATCTTATATTTGAGCATTTCTTTCCTCACCAATAGTTATTTAATTAACTTATTTCCACTTAATTGAATTTAGTAGAGCTGATGGGGGTGGATATAGATGAGAATCAGATAGTGATGTTTCTAATCTAATGAGAAGGTACTCCTCATCATCATAAAAAATTGTAACCACCTTCTTCAAACAATAATTTTTTTGCATCTTGGTACGAAAACCAATACATACTGAGGATTATATCCAATTTAACCATGGGTATGATGATGAGATCGGCTGATAAAGTGAGTTTGTATGCCCTAACTAGAACTTATTCTCAAAACATTGTTGCCATGATACTTCCTTTAGTTGTTTTGACTGTTATCTCCCTTGTCAAATCAAATTAAAAATTACAAATATTCATAGCATACTGGGAAGATATGAAACAATGTGATGATCCAGAATGAAATAAAGCATTGGCTAAATTTTGGAAACCCAATAAATTACCTACCATGACATCATTTGTAGCATCATCTTCATCAGTAGTGATCGCATAAACTTTTCCTTGATACCTTCGCCTTTTTAAAGGTATGTTTCAGTGACGCTTAGGACATTAATTTTTCTAATGCACCATTTACTAAAAATTTATCATTCAACATTAATAGCCTCCTTCTATCCCTTACAATCACAAGTTGGGGGACCTTCTTCATCACACTTGTAACAAACTCTCATTCCTTTTAGGCAAGTACTGGGGTGTTTATTAACACATTTACTGGATGATTGAAATTCAACTTTTCTCTTATTCCCCTTATTTAAATTTCCAGAGTGTTTAGAAGATTTGTTCCTATCTTTATTCGCTTTAAATTTGTAAGACATAGAGATTTATTTTTTATGTCTTGATAGCACATGAGACTATTTGTTCATACGATGAGAAGGATTGTGGGACAAATTCTCGGTGGAGAAATGGTTTTAAACCTTCAATGAATTAGTCGATCTTACTCCTTGGGTAATTTGTACAATCTACATCATGCCTTTATATAATTTTATTGTAGCCTCTATAACGTCCCGGTTATGGGTGTCGGCCAGGGGTTCCCCATACCGAGTAGATCACATGGCCTTAAGAACATTTCGCCAAATTCCAGAGGCTGGCGACTAGAAGCGATGGCCATAGAAGTTATATTGGGGAAACTATTCAATCATTGGAAGAGTAACATGGAAGAAGTAAAACTAATTAAAATAGAAGAAGAGTAAAATATGAAATAGGTAAAAACCAGAAGTAATAAAAACTTGATAAAACATGCACACATATATATATGATCCATTATACATATGTCTACGAAAACAACCAAACAAGTCAAAATGCTAGAATACAATACTAAACCAAAGTAAAAAAAAAGAAACATATAAACTCTGACAGCATTGCAAGCCTCAGCTTGGTTCCATTATCTCCAAATCATCAGAAATAATGTATTTAAAGTATAAGGGAACCTTCCCTTGTCTATAACTGTAACAATATAATCAATTTGGGAAAAAAAATAATGACCCAAATAGGGTGTGAGACTAATCACAGTAGGAAACCACCCAATGATTTTTGCTTAACTGTCAGTGATTATATATGGCATGCAATAAGAAAAAATAAGCAGTAACATGGAATTACTTAGCAGTAAACAGTCATAATGTTCTATTTCATTCAATTCAATATAAAATGTAGGAATATAATCACATACAGGTAACTGTATGGGAATGTACTCATATCCTAACCCCTCTGGTTCAACCAAACAAACCCATGTAAACCTCTAGGAAGTACACACAATCTAACCCCTCTAGATCATCTTTAGAGAAGACACTCTAAGGATGCAGTCACCGTAAATTCCCCATGTTTTATCGTATCGGTAACTAATAGAAACTTATAGGAAGCAATCGACATCTAAATACCCTTATGTCCTGTATTAAGAAACTAAAAACACTTTGAGGGAGGACTTAGATCCCCCCTTATGTTCTTGAAACGTAAAATTAAACAGACACTCTGAAGAATCCCTCAACATAAATTCTCCCTATAGTCTACCACTCCAGGTTCTCACAGCCCAGTGTAAGTCAATCGTGTAGAACGATATAAAAGAAGCCAAAGAAAACCTCAAGAACTACTTGGCTAAACAATCTATAGCATAAAATGGCATTTCATATAGTATTCACTCCATCCTAACAATACTAGGCATGAAAAATAAGCATCCTAATAAGAAATCTAGACTAAATGTTCAGAACTGCAAACATGGGAAAAACATCCATAGCATGGCTTTCTTAACCCTATTCACCGCAATTAACCACAATCCATAAAAACATGGAATTTCAGGAAAATAACATGGCTAAAACCAAACATACGTAAAAACCGGAATGAGAGTATAGAAAATTGAGCATATATAACTCAAAAAATAGCTATGGAAAGGAACAAACCACCTACCTCGACATTATACGATCAGTATAATCTGAAATTGGACCTTCGATCGATTTAGAACATAGTAGATCTACTTAAACGTAAAAAACGTTCAACCGATGATTACTTGAGAGAGGGGAGAAATCCATATATGATGTTCAAGAATAATGGAGAACTCCCCTATGTGATTCCAACAAAATCAATATTGGTCAAATCAGATAACGTACGGTTATTCTGGGACTCGGAGAAGAATTGTGGTCATCCGAACACTCCTGGATGATACAGATGGTCAAGAAGTGTGTTCTGTCCATTAGTTGAGACCCTGATCCATTTAATGAAAAAAGTACATGGTGTGTATTTTAAAAGTACAGGGCCTGTACTTTCCTTTTCTGTCCTTCACTTTAGGTTGTCACTAGGTCACCACACATGGCAATGTACTTGGCCATTACCTGGCTAGTACATGGTCACCCATGGAAATGGAGTACACTACGTGTACTCCGGAGATTTCCAAAAACTCCTCTTTTTCCCCAAAAAACATAAAGGAAAAGAATACCTGAAAAAATGATCATTGTACTTACAAACATACCGTGAAAAAAATTTGTCCCTATATTTCCCTAGCAAGACCACGTGGGAGAAGAATCCTCAAACCGCTCCGGCCAATGCAATCATACATCGACCTCCCTCTCCCAGGTCTTGTCCAATAATTGCATGTGCTGCCGTAGCACTCAAACCAGAGGAACAGACCCGCTATAGAGAATCATCGCACCACGACCAATAATTTATATAGGATGCTTCTCAAAAGATGCAACCACCTTGAGCTCAATGTCCTCATGTTTGAAAACATGATACACGTCTAAGATGTAATGTCAAATCAGAGAAATTTGAAAGACGTCATGCATAGATCGTTAGAGATAAGGTAACTACAACTGATAGGCAATCAGACCAACTCTCTCCAACACATAAAATGACCTAATGTACATCGATGAAAGCTTATCCAATCTCTTGATCATCATGTGTCCCAACCACGGTGTGACAAATAAGAAAACCTGATCTCTGACCACAAACACCAGAGGTTTTCTCCATCGATCAGCATAAGACTTATGTCCTGACTGTGCCATAGCTATCCTCTTACAAATAAACTCTAACTACTCTATGGTCACCTGGCAAGGAGAGGTCCCAAAATAGCTTCCCCTCCTACATTTAAAGAGAATAAGGGTAATCAGCATTGCCTAATGTACAAAGTCTCATATGGGGTAATCGGAATAGATTCTTGAAAAGAATTATTGTAGGAAAAATCCACATGAGGTATGTTCTTATCATAGGAACAAATAAATAATGAATGCATGCTTGAATAATGTCCTCAAGAAACATAATTGTATGCACATACTAGAAAACTATCTAGGGTGGTATGTATTACTATGAAGAAACTACGTACATAAAGCCCCCATAAGTCCCTTCTAGACATGTGATGTAAAACCCGTTTCCCTGTCTGATGCAATGGTTTATATAACTCAATGTAAAATAAAATATCTCGGGTGTAAAACCTTCCTATATAATCAAAATTAAAGGTCTCACTAATTGGAAAGATGTTAGAAACTTTCTTGAGACTTTCAATGACAACACAAGCTGCCTCATTTCTGTGAGCTGACCTCTGTAAACATGTCGCGATGTCCATCATGACATCATTACACTACCACTCCAAGATGGGTAAATGTTGTAAAATACATTGTAGTCACTGAGGCTCCACCTTCACCTGGTGATAGGTGGAACACCTCTTGAAGAAACAAGAAACGCATCCCTCCAAACCTAGCCTCCAATAATGATGGTGCAGATCATGATACATCAATGTGACACCAGGATGAACTTCCCAAAATGAGGAATGAATGTCCTATATCAACTCCTCGCATATTTCTTCTGGAATCCATACACACCTAAGAAAATGTATGATCTAATCCACAACTATTTTCCTTCCCTGAGTAGGGTACTCTCCCAAAAAACTCTCATAGGACTAGGCATTTAGAATCTGATAGCTTCCACATTCTCACCTGATCAAGTAAAGTAGATTTAATAGCTAACGATGAAGGAAACGTCTGACCATGTCTGTGGTGTACCTTTAAATGCATCTCAGAAAATATAGCCATAAGCTGCCACTCACTACTAGCCTCCTGAACTGCCTGTATCTGAGTCCACCATCTCAATGCATCTACTAGTACATTGTCTTTCCCTGGCGTATTGGCATGATCGAAGTCAAATTACTGAAGGTACTCAACCCACCTTCACTATCTCCAATTCAGGTCACATAGAGCGAAGATATAATTGACACTCTTTTGGTCTGTGAAAACCTCAAAATGCATTCCTAATAGGTAGTGTCTCCAATAGCGTAAATCATGAACTACAACAACCAACACGAGATCATGTGTCAGGTAGTTCCAGTCTTGTGGTCTCAACTGCCAAGACCCATACTCAATGAATCCTTCCACATGCATAAGCACAGCTCCTAGATAGATACCTAATGCATTACAAGACACAGTATAGGTCTTTCCCAGCTCTGGTAATACTAGTATCAGTGCATATGAGAACATTTCATTCAACTCTTGAAATGATGACTCAAAAGAATCTGACCACAAGTACTTCACACCCTTCATAGTCAAACCTATCAGTGGTTCTTGTAATCATGAAAAATCATGTTTGAAACATCTTTAGTATCCCAACAGCCCTAGAATACTCCATATCTCAAATAAATTTTTTTATTTCTCCTAGGAAACTATTGATCTCACTTTATTTGGGTCTACTGATACTCCTATCTCTGAGATAACATAACCCATGATGAGTATTTAGTCCATATAAAAGTGGAATTTTAAGATATTAGCATATAACTGATGATCCCTCAGTGTACTAAAAATGTTCTCTTGATGTGTGGCATCGTCTTGTCAGGTATGATAGTACACCATGATATCATCCACGAAGAATACCAAAATGGAAGCCATGTCGGGATGGAACACTAGTTTCGTCAGTGACATGAAGACTGCAGGCACATTTGTGAGACTGAATGACATAACCACATACTCATATAGACCATAACGGATTTGGAAGGATGTATAAGGTATATCAGATGGTTTAACAGGCATCTAATTATATTCATACCTCAAGTAAATATTCAAGAATACTAGGGATCCTCAAAGCTGATCAATGAGATCATCAATCCTTGGCAAGGAATATTGGTTCTTGACTGGCAGCTAGTTCAACTTATGATAAACCAAAAAAAGTATGAGTGTACCGTCTGCCTTCTTCGTAAAACGGATAAGATAACCCCAAGGATATTTAATGGGTCAAATGAAACCGTTTTCCAGGAACTCTTCCAACAACTTCTTAAACTACTGTAACTCTGATGTAGTAATCCTATAAGGAGGAATGTACACTAGTACTACTCCAGGCCCAATTTCAATAGAAACGTTCACCACTCGCTTTAGAGGAAAACCTGAAAAGTCATCTGGAAGGACATACCTAAAATGATCCACCACTAGAGGAAAGTACTTGTGTGAAGTCCGCTATTCGACTAGATATAGACTACCGATCGTTGTTGTAACTCCTCCCTACCCTTGATTCTCAGGTCCAATTCTGATCCCCTGGTCATCACATTCTCCCTTATGAAGAAACAATCCACCTTCTGGTGATTTTAAACTCACCCCATGACAATAGAAATATAGAGCTGCCTAAAAAAGAAATAACTAGTCTATTCAGAGAATGACATCATATCCCATCATCTCTAAGATATAATGGTTCTATAAGAAGTGACACACACCAAACTCAAGAGGGAACTCATTGTTCTAGTGTACACTATCTGTTATAGTCCTCAACATATTTTCTAGCATCATAATATCAGTAGAACAAAAGATATAGAGCCCAAGGATTTCCACAACAGCAACAAATATAATGTAATGGGAATCCCCTGTATCGAAAAGAGTTGAAACTGAACTGAGGAAACTATAATCATACCTAGAATTGTAGATGGTTTGGGATCGTACTTATACTGGGTATGCTCCACTTCAAAATTCTGACGTGCACTATGGCCCTATGACCATGCCTAAAAACCCTTAGCGGATCCACCCTTTGGTTGATAAAATCTTGGTGAGTTGCTACCATGTTCATGACCTACACCTCGGCCAAAAAAAACCTGAATAACTCCAGTTCCCTGACTAATGAGAAACTGGTGGTGCTTCTCCTGAACACGAAGTCATTGAAGAACCCCTTTCAGTAGCTTCTGGTGGGAAAAATTAAAGAAGCATTGAAAATGGAACATCTTTCCACAAGATCGGCACTCCACTAGGATTATTATGCAATGTGGACTCGTATGCCCTCTCTTACCACATTGGTATCACACCACCTATCTACTAGAAGAATTCTCTCATCTCCTCATATCTCTGCTCGTAGACTCCCTACGTCACTTCCTACTATCAGTAGGAGGGATAAAAACTCTGAATGTTGAACCGCCAGGGCTCACAACTCTATAATATCTCATATTTCTCTCTATGATCAGCACCTATTTGACTATTGAACTGATGGATGTCAAATTGAAGATTTTTACTTGAAATCAGATGTCGTGACTAAGACCATTCATAACCATCCATGCAAGGAATAACTCTTCCCCTCCTTGGATGGGAGTGAAGCATTGATGCTCTGCGAAGTGAGAATAATACTCCATAACCGAAAGAGTACACTGCTCCAGGTTCATGAACTCTCTGGCTCTATCGTCCCTCAATGTCTTTCGGTACAATTAGTCATTTAAGGAATGATGGAACTCATCAAAATCCATGATGTGCTAGTGTCCTGCCTCTGAGATCACATCCCACCATCTCTCGGAGGAAATCCCAAAGCATATAAGTAGTGAGCTTCATCCTACTCTCTAGAGGCATCACCAGGTACTCGAAGATAGAATGAATGGATTCTTACTATGACTCATCATCCTGACTTCTTCCATCCCCTGAGAAAATGGGAGGATGCTGCTACTGTAAAACGTGCATCTACGCATCACTAAAAGTGGAAGGATGCGGTAATGGATTGAAGGTATGCATAAATCTCATAAAACCCTCCCTGAACTATGCTTCATCACCTGTGTCCAGAATGATACCTATTTCCAAGACCGGAATAACCAGATGATATGTTGGAAGACCATTATAAGCCATATCTGGTATCTGATTAGTACCCTACAACTAGAAGACAACTAGAGTACGTCTTCGTGGCATGACTTTACAAGGTTAAGATCACACCTCAGAACAATATTAATAGGTACTAAAATGTAGAAGTGTAATAAGGGAACATGTTAAAGAAAGAATTCATGTTTTTCAAAACATGGATACACGACGTTTATAACGCCTACATCACATTTTCCCTTTTTCCTTCACATGGGATTGTACTTCTTCCAACCTAGGTCATGTAACACCCCATACACATGGCGTGTTGTCCTAACAAACAACATGTAATTAACTCCTCATTCCCTTCTAGAGTTCTTGTACAAGATTAATCCATGTGGTTCTCCGAGAACAAGACTAAATGTAATGTTATTTCTAGACATGACATGTACTAGATGATATAATCTTACCCATATTCTAAGTCACATGGCCAGTTACATTGCTCACTCTACACGACATGTTCCAGATAGACAGAACATGTACCTGAAAAACAGCATTGACCTGTGTCGTTTACAACAAGGCCGGATACATGGATTACACTACATGGTTAATTAAATCTTGAAATAGAGTGAATAACCTTAGTTTTATCCTTCCATGTCATTAGTCACATGAGCGAACACAAGGTATAAACAACACGTCGTGTACAACGGGTACACAACAAGTTTCCACAAAGAATTCCCAACCCTATGTCACTACCCACACATTTAGTGGCACAGTTAGAGAAAACAAAGAGTGTACATAAATTACATTGATTGTACTTATTAAAAACAACTCTTTCCAGAAAAGAAGGACACAGGGCATGTATTCATCATTACATGCCGTGTATTTTGATTTTTTATGGATAGTTAGCCTCAAAATCTAATCTAGAAGCCTATAAAAACACTGAAACAATAATTAAAGTTCCAAATTATGATTTTTGAGGGCCTATACTCCCTGCGAATAAATGCTTGACATCTTATACATGTCATACACTAGGAATGTCAATAAAATGGTCCACCAAATTCCGATCCATGAGTGCCCATAACACCTCAAGAAACAATTTTTGGAATTCATTTAAACAAAACATCACACAATAAAATACCCTATCAAATAATAGGTATCCTATCAAGGCATCTATCACAACAACATGAATATCTTACCCAACATCTATCACAACATGAAATCACTATTTCTCCATAAATGGAATTGTAGGAATGCATGAAATGTGATTTCTAAAAAGTTTCTAAATGATGAATGAGATGGAATACCCTCTTCTCATCAGGTTTCAATAGAAATAGAACCTTAATAAAATCAAATATGACAACAAAAAACATATGAATTACCCAACAGTGAAATCAAATAAACTATAAAATTGAAAATCCTAAAAAATTTAAATAACGAGCTAGATTGGATTTTCCATATACACAGGTTAGCTACTCCTAGGTAGAGCTTATTACAAAGTACCTATTCCTTTCAATCCATGGATATGTTATCCTAACAGTAATTTATGAAGAAAATTACCCTCTTATACCTCATTGTAAAGTACCTGGTCTGGGTGTCGCCCAGGGGTGCCCCTTACCCGGTTGGTCACATGGTCTCAAACATATTTCCCCTTATGCTAGAGGCTACAAGAAACCAATGAGCACATTGGGTGTGATAGTGGGGGACGTATGACCCCATTGGTTGAGTAACAAAGTGGAAGTAAAAATGATAACAATAGAGGAACCAATAAAATATAAAATAGGTAAATAGTAGAAGTAATAAACAACTCGAGCACACACATATATATAAGATGCATCATAAATATGTATATGAAAATATTAAATCAAGTCACAATGTTAGAATACAATACTAAACCAAATTAAAAAAAAAGAATCAAATAAAATCTAGAAGCATCGCAAGCCTCATCTTTGTCCCATTATTTCCAGCTCCTAAGCAATCATGTGCCTGAAGTAGAATGGTGTCGGCCCTTATCTATACCTATTGCAATATAATCTGTTTGGGCCCAAAATCATGACCCTAACAGGGTGTCCAACTAATCCTAGTAAGAAACTACTAATAGATCTGTGCCTAATAGTCAGTGAATATATATGACAGGCAATAATCAAAAAAAAAAATCAACAATAAGGAAGTACTCAACAGTAAACAATCCTACAGTTCAATTGCATTCAATTCCATATATCAAGTATGAATATAATCAAAAACAGGTAACCCTCTAGGATATAGTCACATCCTAACCCCTCTAGTTCAACCAAACAAACACTAGAAACCCTCTGGGAAGTACACATGGTCTAACCCCGCTCGTAAATCATTAGCAAGGACTCTCTGAGGAAGCACTCACCATCAATCCCCACGTAGTCCCGTATCAGTAACTAATAGGAACTATGAGGAAGAACTCAATGTCCAATTCCCCATGTGGACTATGTCGAGGAACTACAGACACTCTAAGGGAGCACTCACATCCATCCCCACAATGATACCACAACATAAAAGTATACAGACACTCTAGAGAACCCCTCAACGTCAATTCTCCCTATGGTCTACTACACCAGGTTCCCACGACACTTTGTAAGTAAATCATGCACAATGATATAAAGGAATCAAAAGTAAACCTCAAGAACTACTTGGATAAAAAATATACAGTATAACATGGAATTTCTGATAATAATCACTCCATCCTACAATACTAGGCAAGGAAGAAAAACAACCTAACATGCAAGCGAGACCACACTGTCAAAAACAAGAAATCATGGGAAAAACATCCATAACGGTGCAAGGATAACCATGTTCATAACAATTATCTTCTATCCATACAAATAAGGAATTTAATGAAAATTACATGTCTAAAACCTTAAACACGCAGTACCCCGAACAATTGTTTTGTCACTTTTTCACATATAACTCAAATACAAATAACGGATAGGCACAAAACACATATCTTGACATTTTATGATCGGTATACTATGGAATCAGCCCTTGGATCGACCTAGAATAAGGTAGTTGTACAAAAATGTAAAAACTGTTCAACTGAGGATAACGTGAGAGAGAGGTGAAATCAAGAGATTGTGTTTTAGAAGAAGAAATAACTTTCCAAAATGATTCCAATAAAATCAAAAGTGGTCTAATAGGATAACGGATGATGAGTTCAGGGTTGGTGATGATTCATGGTTATATAGACATCCTGGAAAAGACAGACGATGAAGAAGTGTGTTTCATCCATTAAATGTGACCCCGGTCCTTTTAATGAATAAAAGTATAGTGTGTGTATTTTAAATGTAAACTACGTGTAATTTCCTTTTTCAGCCTTTTCCATAGGTTTTCTTCGGGTCACCACACACGGTCATGTACTCAGCCATTACTTAGCTTGTACACTGTCACCTGTGACAAAAAATTAATCGGCGTGCACTTCAAATAAATGGCATGTAATACTAAAATTTCCTAAAACTACTCTTTTCCCAAATAAACTAGAAAGGAATAACATACTTGAAAAGAAGATACAGGATCTTACTGACTCACACTTTGCAATATTCTCATCCTCCTTTTTACTCTGACTCTGAAATTTCCTCTCCAATTCTCCTAGATGGACATGAGGAAGGTATTTTTCTACACAAATCACTTTAAACTCCAAATATTCAATATTTGATACTTCATCATTGACTGTTGTGATTTTAATTAACGACCAATATTCATCTGCATCTCCCATTAGGAGATAAACTGCCATGACATCCTTTTACCTTTTTCTAATTCCCATAGAATGAATTAGTTTCTCTAAGAAACTTATCCATTGCTCACATACAAATGGATTTGTAGTGTAATAGAATGTTGGTTGTTGTTTCCTCATGAATCAGTCTAACATTGACCCTCTTCTTTATGGATTTGGGTGCTCCATATGGGTAAGGATATTTTTCCTAACCTGAGTGAGTTCTCCAAGTATGGTTGTAAGAAATTCATCACCAGTTGAATCACCAACTCTACTATAACTATATGGTGTATGAGGGAAATAACTACATGGATTACGTGCATTGATAAAATTCCCATTCCTTCCAGTAGGCTCCATTTCTAAAAAATAGCATACATGATATTAGTTTATGAATCTCAATAAGTAATTCTAAACATAGAAAAGACTTAACATAAGTAGAACTATTTGTGGATATAATCCATAATAATAAAAAATATTTTATTGGAGGATGTATTTACTTATAAATCATTCATAATGGTTTGTAAAAAAATCAATTATCTTAAGTATATCCCCCTAGAGTGTCATAACTAGGAGTGAAGAAAGCCCTATTGTTGTGTACCAGGAAACCACAGGTCAAGCACGAAACTCCATGTCGGAGTTTTGAATATTATGTACATTTGTTCCATAGCTACCTCTACCTACATATATCCAGAAATGGTTGTATTGCTTGAAAATTTCAAAAAATCTATATGTTACCAAAATTATAGGAAGTTATTCTATATTAATCCTAAAAATCTATCTTAGTGTAATGTTCTCAAATCTGTGTTTTTCTAAATCTTGTTTATAAGGTTTTTACTGAACTTATTTAGATACCAACTGTAACACCCCGACCCGAGTTACCCAGAGTCGGTGCATTATTATATAACATTGGCATGATAAAAGGAATCATGTCCCGAAAGACCGATCAATTTAGTAGCCTTGGAAGTACTAGATACATACATAAGATTAACATTACATCATGAAATAAATAAACAACATTGTGTCCCCTGTGAACACTCTTATATCCCTTATCCTATTTTTGTAGGTTAATCCTAATTTATATCATCGCATCCATGGAAAAATAAAACATAAGGGGTGAGCTCTGATGTTCAGTGATGATAAAAATATAGTAGAAAATATCATAAATAAGAATAATCATTTAAGGTAATGTATAAGACTAAAACAAAATCCTTTTAAACATAAACATTAGCATAGTAAAAAAAAGATAAATCCTATAATGCCATTTACATATTCACATGAATATTTTACTAGTCGAATAGTCACAAGTAATATCAATAGAAAATTACATAATTATGGAATTCATAATTTCAAACATAATAAACCCAATTTCAAGGCCTCGTACAAAGACTACAAATAATATTTTGTCAAGTCCTTGTGCCAAGACACTAGTTTATCTTTTGATACCTACAGATGCATCGAAAAGCTATAGTGGGATCCACCCATCACTTAATATGTCCAATTCATTCCTCATATGAAAATGATGAAACATAACCAAAAAATTCATATTAAATATAGAATAAAAAATTTTAATACATCAACCATAAACCAAAAATGGTATAAAAATAATACATCCACAATCAACCATATGACAAAAACATCAATATAATAAGGAGGATTGTATCATAATAAATTAACTTCAAACAACAGTAAAATCCATCAAAGGATGTTGACATAGAGGAAATAAAAACTATTTGAGAAAATTATATCATTCTATTATGAAATATATTAAATGTCACATTATTATAAAATAATACATTTATTTTGGAAATATTCATATAATCTTGTAAGGGAATCATCGATGGTGTTATAACAGCTGCAAAATATCCTTACTCATTGTATATGTTAAAAAAAATTCCTTTCCTTAATTCATCGAAATGGTCAAAAAGTTCTTAGTTTGGAAAATGACGGAATGATTCCTTTCAGAAAAAATTATAAAATGTAAAAAAACGGTATAAATAAATTTAACCCATATTATAAGAAATAGTAAAAATGGATTGAAATAAATTTTTAATAAACACAGAAGTGGATGATAAAGGGGTCCCAATAGATACTCATGTATAAACAACCTTGGATAATGAAGTGATTGTAGAATTAACCCTTACTATGTACTTTTCCTTGATCGAGGGTACGTTAACCTCTTGTATAATAGTGAAATCATTCTTAATAAAATAAACAAGAACCACATACATAAATATTATATCATATATTATCTTCTAATATTAATTGTTAATAACAATTATTTAGTATCATTATATTGGGTGTTAACTGGTTCGTTTTACTTAATATGCTTTGTTAATTAATCCATTTTTTTATGGATAGGATGTATTTGATTCATATCCATAATTATATTAGGTTCTTAAAATGTATTTTTTATCATTAAATCAAAATTATACTTGAATGGATATGAAGGGGAATGAATTTCATCACATTTACAAAGATTGCAATCTATACATACGCACGAGTGACAATATCCTTCTATTAATGGGGATATCATATTTAATTGGATAGTATGTCATATATATAGAATCATTAAAATTTTGTATTTATTATTTACATTAGTTATACTAATTATTATACCCATCCAAATAATGACATGTTTGAATAACTAACTACACCATGATGTGGAGACGGTAAGCCCTACATACACACATTTGGTCACTTTTCATTCATAAGATGGATAGAATAATGAATATGGTTGTACCATATTTATAATAACATCAGAGTACATATAAGGTAGTGGACTTATTATTTTGGTATGGAAACACTAATGAAATAGGAAGTGGAAGAAGAGATGAACATGGAAAGAGATGGTGAAATTATTACCTCATCATCCCGTTTTTCGTTTTGATTTGATCAAAATGGCTCCATAGAGTATATTTCTGATCAATTTAAGGAATCTAGGTCGATGTGTGGGTAGTTTGAAGGATATTGGAACATGGGTTGGTTGAGCCAAATGGCTTTGGAGTTGTGAAATTGAGAGAAAGGGAAGTCCCCTTTTATATGATAGGTGTGGGTCACTTTACGAAAAGCTTGAAATATTATTTTATTATACAATCATATTCAGTTTATAATGGATCCAAAACAATTTATTTGGAAGATAAGGTGGGTCTGGGTCGAAAACCTCTCAAACAATAGGTTATAGGCAGGTTTAGGTCACCATATTAACCCTATATTTTATATTTAACTCATAATTAAAAAGTTTAAATTTTACGATGTACTCCTAAATTATTATAAAAAATTGTTAATAAACTTACTATAAAAATCAAAGAGAACCCAAAGTGGTTATGTTTTTTACATCTAACCTTATCTAAGTCCTTTGGTCAATCCATAAATTGTTAGGAATATTATATCAATAAATAATATTTTATTTGAGTAAAAAATTCATTTGTGTCACCTTTAACACGATTTGGTATTCTATTTTTGTGAAAGTCATAACAAAATTATCAAATCGAATAAAATTTATTCAATCTAAACTAAAATGAAATTTTAACTTATAAAATTAGTGTAATTCATCAAAAGTATCAATTTACAATTGTATTAATATATATAATATCAATTATTTTAATGATTCTATAATAAGGTAATTACTGCATCATCATTGTATCAATAATAAATTCATTTAAATATTGTCTATAAATTATAAATAAAATACCATCATATATGAAATCAATTTATATTTATAATGAATATTTATAGTCGAATTTATCTAATTTATAAACCTACATTAAAAAGGGATTAGTTATTAAACATTGAATTTATCGCTTTTAACTCTTCTTTAAATAAAATAATAATAAATGTCCTAATCTAATCCAAGTGGACCAAAAGAATAATAATTTATTCATAAGGATTATTTTGGTAGAAATAAACTTATCCAATATAATTATAAGATTTTTTAGAGTAATTATAATATCATATGTTCATTTAATTACCTTATTTACATTTAATGGTGGGAAATAAAATTCAAAAGTTATTATTAACCTAAAATTATTTTCATTTTATTGAACCACATTTTACATACAGATGTAAACCATGAATCTTGGATTATTGAAATACAATTTACAAAATAGGTAAAATTACTTTTTATGCAATTTTTCAAATGTTCCTAGAAGGTGGGTAAAAGACGTTAAAAAATTTAACAGATTTTTATAAATCTAATTTAACTGTAAAATGACTTCAATGAATTGAATTGAAATTATATATGTAATATGTATCTATTTTGACTGAAAATTAATTTAATTAAAATAAATAATTATTTAAATAATAAGTAGGTTTAAAACAATAATGCAGTGTTTTTCTGTATTCATAAAAAAATGATTTTTTTCGTAAAAAACCCAATATTCACCATAAGCTAATTTTTATATTATAAATCTAAAAATTTATTCCATTTCAAAAAAATAATAATTAAAAATTTCAAAAAGTGGTTATTAATAATCATAACGGCTATTGTGATTGTTCATGGTGTGCAAAAATTCCAAGTTGAGTATAATGACAGCTATTGAGTTATTCAGAGAGAAATGTATCGTGGAAGATTGGGGTGTTACATTAAATCTACTCAACAGATTTCTATTGACATAATATCAGGTTTAAACAAAACAAAACACTATAATAAAATATTACTTTTTAAAATGTCACTATTATAACCTAACTGTAAATTTTGTGGTTGTGAATACTATTAACTATTTTATTAATGTAATATGGTTTACACATATATTAAAAAATTACTTGTTTATCTATTTCATAAAAATATAAGAATTGTTTAATTGAAATACAAATGTTTTCTAGAAAATTGTATTTTTCTAAAAGGATGTATAATCATTATTTGCATAAAAAAATTTATATTAATTCCAACCAGCTTTAGAAAATTAATTTGAAAAAATAGCCCATATTTTTAAAATATAAATTTAAAAATTATCCCTAGGTGAAGATTTTATAATTTTTGGAAAAGGATTATATTTTAATAAAAAATAATAAATAATAATTTGTAATGAAAAGTGTGTGTTAATATTAATTATTTTCAATGGTAAATTATATAAATAATTTTATATAAATTAAAAATACTTCAATTATATTAAAATTTATTAATTTATGTCATTTTAATCATTTTCATATTTAATTATGATATAAAATGTTTTTTTAATGTTTGATGTTTTTCTTTGGAAACCACATTTTTTATGTGTCTACAATTTTAGAATTAAAATTAATTATTGCATCAATATGAATGGATTCTTTCAAAGTGTATTAAATATTTTGAATAAGAATAATTTTTATTATATAAAATTTTCTAATTAAATTTTTACTGTTATGAATAGTTAAATCATTAAAATTTAATTACTGCGGTTAAGGTAAATACAAGTTTGTTGGGCATTAAACTAAAAAGATAAGGGTTGAAAATGAATTAAAACATGTCATCAACCAATTAAGTGCAAATATTTAGACACAATAACATCTAAAAATCAATAATGGTCCCTTTTTATCCTTTCTCATTTTAAAAACGTGGGTACAATTTATTATTTTCTAAAATTTCACAATTTTCCTCTCCCCCACATGTGAAAAGCTAACAACTTCCTTCACTTCATCACACCACCAATTCCCTCTCTCTCAAAAAAATCCTACAAAAATATCCCCCAAAAATCCTTATCCATATCTTTTATATTTTTTTCTTCCAAAATTACCAACCTTAGGGTCTTTAAGATAACATCAAAAAGAGATTTCTCAGGGAAAATGTAATTGTCTTAACAAAACCCTTTAATTATTTCTTCTTTTTCCACCATAAATATTTTTCCAAACACATCCAGTATAAAAAAAATATCCCATATAATTATATTCTATTATATTTGTGGAATAATATTTATTATCCTTCTCCTTTATCAAATGGGAAAGAAAATCATTGACTGGGTGTACGTAGAATGACCGCCTCGCAAAACGATGTAACTATATTTACATCAACACATTTCATGATTTTATATAATGATGGATTTAATAAATTTACACATATATAATATTTATGATATTATTACTCTTATTTAATTTTAATATCACATATACCATCTAACTTTTATATGTCACTTAAAATACAATAATTTCATTTCTGTGTACAGAGGACTAGAGGCTCACAAACCGATGTGAATCCTTTCTCACTTATAAATTACATGGAAAGTAATAATGATAAATTTAGTTAATATATTTGATATATAAGATTTGATAGTGATTCTATAAAATCAATATAACATCAACTTTCATTCCCTTTCACTCATTAATGTAATGATATCATCGTTCATGTGTATGTATGGTCTACCGTATCCATAAAGCAATGTGATTCATTTTTTGTGTACTAACTTAAATATTTATTCAAAAAATCTATATAATTAGAAAAAATGATATTAATAACATTATTATAATTCATTAAATGATGGATCTACATCCAACTCACAATAACCATAACTTTTAGTGAAATATGCAAAATATAAAATAAGGAAATTAACACCTAAAACAATAAATATAATGAAATATTATTAATGAATAGGTGATAAAATTTTATAAGAGGATCTTATATGCAATTGTAAATATTAGTATTTGGCTATTGAAAATCAATAACATGGATAAAATCATTATATAAAAAGTTAACTCTTGTTCAACCAAAATGATGTGTAAGGTAATAAAATTCTCTCAATTTCCCCCGAATGAGGCATATTTAATTGTTATACTCCAAATTTATTTTTTTCGATGTATATACTACATATTTTGTAAATAATATTGTTGGGACCCAGTCGGATGATTTTTTGTCATATTCTGGAACAATTTTGTTCTAAAATGTTTTTATATTATATTGTTAAGGATAAATCAATTCGCTTTGTAACTTTTGGTGATTATACTGAGGATCAAACACAAATTTCCAAAAAAAAAATGGGTTTTATTATCTATTATGGAAATGTTTTCTTTATAAGGTACTTTTTTGAATCACTATTTAGTCTAGAATGATGTTTCAATCTGTTTGATGAAGTTGTATCAGAGATTGAATTACTCAAAGGGAAATATGACAGTGCTTTTTTGATTTCTATGTCTTCAATATCAATAGTTAATCAAAACTCATAATCTAGTATTTTTCAATGAAAAATGGTGAAATTGTTTTTTATGTCATATGATGTTATGTTGATCCTAATAATCTCAAAATTATGAGTATGTCTGAGTAAAAGAAGATGTTTGGGGAAGAACATAGTCTATGAAGTCAATGTCTTCCAGTCTCAGTTCATCGATGTATGAAACCATATATGAATACTTTTTATAAAGGATATTATTTTTGAAGTTTCTTCTAAAACTGTTCGATCAGATATTGAGTTCCACCAATCGATTAGCGTAGTTATGAAAATAATTTATTAGACACAATGTTGGTATCAGAGGGGTATCAGATGCCAAGTCCTGTTGAATGTAGAATGGAGTTGCTGGAGTTGTTTTGACAGATAAGAAATTAGAGAAGAGGGTGATTAATCTTTTGATGCTCATCACATTAGTTATCCATTTTAATGAGATGAATAATCCATGTTTATTTTTTTCAATGGGTTAAAATAAAAATAAATCACATTTTATTCTCATGTGGGTCAAGGGACCTAAAAACATACTTACTATAAACTGGTTCAAATGCCATTAGACTATAAATAATGTTATGTGGGTCAAGGGTCATCAAACCAGAAATGATGCTAACTCATCATAAGGAATCATAGATTGATTCATTAGACAATGGATGACACTAATAACTTATATGATGTTGGAATTCGTTTCATGTTGGATCATCAATTTGACTAATTATTTATAAGCATAATAAAATGATGTTTATTTTTATGTTGCTAAAATATTATTGAGGGATTTAGGAACCATTATAACTTCTTGACAATGTTTATGGTATAATAATTTCAATGATTCATGTTTTTTTCATTGAAATGAGAATTTATTTTTCTGTTTGTTTTCAGTTGGTTTAGAACATTATAATGAGAATTATTATGTTCTCGTGGGTTTTTAGGCGGGTGAAGTAATTTGAAATTACCATATTCTTAAATCATAGTGTATAAATCATTAGAATGATGTATGAATAAGACTAAATATTTTTTTTAATGTTTGGAAGACTTCATAAACTAAATATTCAAGACGTTTCAAGAAGAATCATGAAGAGATGAGAAGTGATGTAGAAGTAAAATATTGAGTCAAAAATAATGTGAAATTTTAATTTTTAGTAAATTTTATTGAGAAGATTACTATCACCCATTCAACTTATGGATTTACAATAAATAGAAGGAAGTACATTTTACATTCTTAGGACTATGTACCACATTTGAGATGTGATTATAGAGAGTGAGAGTTGAATGTTTTGGATGAGGTATGAGGTATATTGATAGAGGTTTAATGAGGAATTTTTCTAGAAAAAGAAGAATAAGAAAGAAGTTACTAGATCATTCCGAGCAATCATACACGAGTTTTTGAAGAATCATTGATGTTGTTTAGAATTGATTCAAGGGTGTTATATTATTATTTGTTTTCTGAGCTGATGTATCAGATATAGTAATCCAACTGACACATCAGTTAAAGCTTCATAAAAAGTACAAATGTGACTTTCTTACCTTATACTGGGTGTAATGTTGATTATTTTATGAATAATTTCAAAAGTGGATGTTAAAAATTTAGTACGTTAAATTTTTTTGAACAAATATTTTATAGTATCTTAACATGTCACACAAACATGTTTTTATCGAGTTCATGCTATAATAAACGCATCAGATACTGTATTGATCATAGGTCTACACAAGTTTAAGGGTGTTTAAAAAATTCATATCCACAAAACTGATTTTTTTTTTCAGGATCATAGTGTGGTATTTGATGATTTCCTAACAATTCCATGATATAGCTACTGTTATTGGGTAGCAAACCTTGTAAATACATCTGTTTTTTTTGGATGTGAGAATGTTTGGATTTCAGCAATGTGATAATTATTTGACAGGAGGTGAAGGATGTTTATGAAGAAAGATAACATAAATGAAAAAATTATTAATGATTTACCCTACCCCTCTTAGTGATACACTGATCCAAGATTGTAGTTTCCAAGTATTATCAATGGCAATGTTCCATTCATTTTAAATTTATTAATTATTTCAGGATATTTAGTGGCGAAAAATATGAATTTTGTGAACATTAATGTTATTATAGTATTCAATAGAATGAACCCTCATATTTGGAATTATAGAATGTTTCATTATCATGTGATTATTGGGTATGATGTTTTGGAAGTAGCTACATATGGATATAGTGTTCTTGATGAGAATGTTTCTCTTTAATATATTGATAAGAAGAATCTTTATAATTCTAGAAGAGATATAAATCAATTAATATCATCAATTTATGAAATTGAATTTCGTAGAGAGGGGTGTGTTTATACTACATATTGTGTTGGAAAAAATTCTCTCAAGGTATCATTGAAGCTTTTTTTAAGGTGACTGTGTTTGTTGACAATATGGGCCTCCGTGTTATGTTTGATGACAAAGAAAACCATGATGTACAAATTTTTTGACAAAGGGGATTTCATGGTGGCATGTTTAGTTCAAGAGATGTTGTTAACGATCCATTATTGATTCATGAATGTCGACAAATGAATGGTCGATCTAGATGCGGCTCAAAAATTGCAGATAGATAGTGGTGTGCCGGTGTCATGGAGGTTTGGAAACTTGTGTCCCACTTGTTTTTCAAGATCAGAACATCAATATATGGCAAAGGAAAAAGGGGAACCCGCGTTTTAGGTTTGGTCACGCTAGTGACTAGGGGGATAGAGACTAATGCGGATGGACTTACGCGCCGAGAGAAGACTTGTGTGATGATGATCAGGGGTTCCAATGCCTATAAATAGTGGTTGAATACTTCTATTTTAGAATTGAGTTCAACACTTGGAGAAAATCAGAGCTCGCATCTCACAGGTGTTGTGGTCGTGAAAGTGGTGTTGTAGTCTTGCATGAATAAAGATTTTCAGAAGTTGCATGATAGTTGATAGTTTCACGCCCAAAGTGGTTTTGGTGAAAAAAGGTTTTAGTCGCCCAAGTTTAAAGTAGAAGAAGGGGGTGTTGCGTAGGTGGTTTGGTGAAACTTGTGCACCATGATTTGAGGAAGCGTGACAATTGATAGTTTTGTGCCAAAAGTGGTTTGGGAATAAAAGGGTGTGAGACGCTCATGTTTAGAGTTGAATAAGTGAGTGTCAAGCAAGTGCTTGAGGTGAACTTGCACGCCAGTTTGAACATGCACACTGGCTTGGAGAAGTGTTCTAGGTATGGTAGAAGCACAACAGTCATTTTAGGTCTGCACGAAAGCTGCAAGACAACCCAATACCTTCAGTGAAAATTGAGACTCATCTATAGGTGAATGTTGGACTTCAACAGAGCATCTACATAACACAAAGGATGAATTCATTTATGATAATTAAAAACCCAACAGTTCTATAAACTGTCAGTGGATCCTTTCTAGAGTAGTGAGAAAAGGAAGAGGAAGATGGTGTTCCTCTCCACCGGCAGTGACCTAGGGAGAGGGAAACAGAGAGAGACCCCTGGTAAATCAGTGAGCTGACCCTAATCATTGTAAATGCAGTAAGCCTGGGAATAGAAGTGATATGTCCAAAACATTTTAAACATCAGTGTGATTTTAGTGTATTTTGTACATCGGAACATTTCTGGTGTATGCTCTTTGGATGTAGCCTTGTGAGGGTGAACCAAGTAAAAATCGTTGTGTCATGTGCATGATTTTGTTTTTGTTTATACTTTGCTATGGGAAAGAGAGGGAAGAGAGTATTTCTTAACTGCGAGACAAGATCAATAGTGGCAGTTGTTTTAATCGTTCATACCCTGATTCACCCCCTCTCTGGGTATCTAACCTAGTAGAACAAACAATTGGTAATAGAGAAAATGGTTTATATCAGTGGTTCTCTCTCAAATGGAGGTCACCAATCATAAAAGGATTCCGATCTTCAACGGAAAAAATTTTCATCTATGGAAGAATCTGATGTAACACGACTTCCGATCATTGGGAATGGATGTATTCACATCAGCAATGCATGGTATAATTGCTGACATCAACAGTGGGGCATTATCGGAAGCCAAACTAAGAGAACTAGATTCTGACACCAAGGGAATAAATTATTTAGGGGGAGCCTTATCCAATGCTATATATACGAAGGTGATGTCATGTAAAACATCACATTCCATGTTGGAAAATCTTTTGAATATAAATGAAGGAGATACAAAGGTCATAGAGGAAAACCTACATGTACTATGGAATAAGAATGAAGATATGAAAATGAACCTAAATGAGTCTGTTGATGAATTATTTGATAGGTTAAATATTGTTGTGGAAGATAAGAAAGGTATTGGAGAAGTCATTAAATACATAAAAATCTTAAAGCGCATCTTAAGGAAACATCCCCCTTGGATCAATTAGAATGTTTCACTATTAGGAGATAAAGATCAAAATGAGCTGACACTGGATATTTTGCACAGTACCTTGGTTGCATATGAAATGAGGAACCATGATAACAAGGCTATGGAAAAGGGAAATCCAAAGAGGTGGAATTTAATTCCATGAAGAAGCTCACCATTGAAGATTGTCAGGAAGAAGAAGATACAGATGAGTTAATGAAATCCTGTCCTCAAATATTCAAAGAGGAAAAGGAATGTTTGAAGGGAAACTTCCACTTTCTTACATTAGATGTAGAAAATATGGTAATATTTCCGCATGGTGCCCTAAAAATATTCAAGAAGAAATTGATGATGTTGAAGATGAAACTCCCAAGAAGAAATCTTTAGACTATGTGAAAAGGAAGAAGAAATTCATGAGAAATTTCATCAAGAAGTAGAATCTTCGTTCATAAGAAATAGACACTTTAGATGAGTCTGTGGTTGAGGAGGTTTGGGAGATTGAAAATTGAAAATATCATGGTGAAAATTCTATGGTGGAAGTCATTGGTAGTTCTCAATAGATGAACGAAATTGAAGTTGATGATGAAGAAGAAGAATTTGAAGGAAGAATAGATATGCAAGATGAGTTAGAAGCTGATCTTGAAGAAATAGATGTTTGGATAGCCAAAACAACGAAATATAACAATGTTTTTCAGGATTCCAAACACTATATAATGAAGCAGGAAGAATAGAAGTCTGAGTTGATGGATGAAGATGAGAAACTCATGTTATCAACACCAGAAAACTCAGAATCAGTTAGTGAGTTTAAAATCTAGATTGAAGGACAAAAAAGGGAGATCAATGGATTTAAAAACACAAGGAAAGATAATTTCAAGCATATCGAAGAACTTGAAGAGGATGTTGTAGGTCTGTGTAGAAAAGTTATAGACCATGAAAAAACCTTTGATTCAGAACACATTCTTCAGAAAGTAGGTCCTTCCAAAGACTGAAAAGATGACAGATGAGCATAGTAGTTCAGCAGGAAAGAAGTAGCAATAGACCTCAGACATTAAGGCTGATTCAGGGCTTGATCAAAAACCCAAATCTGTGAAAATTGAAGTCAGACTGCAAGCACCCATCCCATGATTGAAGGATGATTTTGGTACAAAGCAGAATCAGAATATTTAGAGATCCCAAGGGGAAACTCGTAGTGCATAAGTAACATGATGGAATGCACCTTATATCAGGTGTTATTATTGTGGGAATATGGTACATTCAGAGTATGTGTGTTCTACAGACAATAGATATCGAAGTGAACAAGAAAAAAGGTGGCCGCCAAACAGAGAATGGTTCTCCAGAACATATTTCGAAGGACACTGTTTTTGGTTTGGAGTATTTGTGCACATGGCTTGGTACTACACATTGACCATACAGAGTAATGTGCCAAAGCAGAATCAACATGTTCGCAAGCATCCACTACTGGAAATAGCACCTATACCCATGGTTTTAAACCATGGGTATAGCCCTTGAAGCCGTGGGTATACCCTATACCCACAGTTTCAGTAACCATCGGCTGCAGTGCCGTCGCAATAGGCCCATAACCATGGTTCTTTGAAAACTGTGGGTATATAACTGGAAAAATTTATATTTCCTATGGTTTCTTGAATAGTAGGTATAGATGTATACCCACGTTTTTATAATCGTTGGTATAAAGCAGCATAATGATTTGAAGCTGCTGCAAAAATTTCCCACGGTTCAAATGAACCGTGAGTATAGATGTATACCCACAGTTTCAAAACTGTGGGTATACTGATTTACAGCGCCAGAAGTTTCCCACAGTTCAATGAACCGTGGGTATAGGTAGGTCCCCTGCAGTAGAGCATCTGCACCTCCGCTGCACCTCGCTCTACAATTCTTCACCTCTATGATTATGAACCTGTAAACATTCTTCACCTAAAAACAGAATATAAGATCATACATGGATCTTTACAACACCAAGAATCCAACAATTACCCATGAATCATCATGAATGAAAACCCAATGAACGAAAGAGTAAAATCCACACAATATTCTATATCATTGAGCAATGTTATGCAACCCCTTTCTGAGCCAAAATGTTATATTCAAAGCCTAAACATCCAATAATAAAAACATACACTTATACCCCGGTATAAGGCATTCATTAATTGAATACAAGGTACAAAACCAAGGGGATTCACTACCCAAAGTCTAGAATCACCTATCCTGGCTATACTATCCTCAATCATACTTGAATGACTCATCAAAAGCCCATTTACACATGTTGATATCCAAACCCACATACCCTTTAAAAAGATTGTGTTTTTTATTTTAAAGGTACAAGACTTGTACTCCCACTCTAAGGGACCTAATGCATCGAAACGAGCCACATCCTTTAGATTTTAAACCAAAATCCTAGGTCTCATATGGGTACACAAACATGTACATGAAAATGAAGCCATTGTTCTAGAAGTTCCATAGAATCATCATGTGCTTCATTTAGTGTTTTAACATATTCATTCTAGAGTGACTGGGATGAGACCCTTTCTTCTATCACCAGGCCTAGTGAACCAGGAGCTTCCAAGAAGAACCAGACCCATTTCAAAGATAGTTCTATAATTTAAATTTTATTATGGTTAATTACATGATCCTCCCCTACCCCCTACCCAGCCCCTCCCCCTCCCTCCCCACTGCCCAGCCCTCCCCCTTCCCCCTGCCCATCCCTCCCCCTGCCAAGCCCTCCCCCTCCCCCTGCCCAGCCCTCCCCCCTGCCTAGCCCCTCCCCCTCCCTCCCCTCTGCCCAGCCCTCCCCCTCCCCCTGCCGAGCCCTCCACCTACACAGCCCTCCCCCTCCCCCATGCTCAGCCCTCCCCCTGCCCAGCCTTCCCCCCTGCCCAGCCCCTCCCCCTCCCTCCCCACTGCCAAGCCCTCCCCCTCCCCCCTTCCCAGCCCTCCACCTTCCCAGCCCTCTCCCTCCCCCCCTGCCCAGACCCTCCCCCTCCCTCCCCATTGCCCGGCCCTCCCCCTGCCTAGCCCTCCCCATGCCCAGCCCCCCTCCCCCTCCCCCCTGCCCAGCCCTTTCCCTGCCCAGCCCTCTCCCCGTCCCCCCTGCCCAGCCCCCCTCCCTCCCCACATCCAAGACCTCCCCCTGAATCTCCATGCATGAAATATATAGATGCATGAAATGTTTTATTTTGATGCAGACCCAACCTCGTAAGGTACTGCAACTGTTAGAAAACATCTTAAAATTTTGATAAGGTACTACAAATCACTATATTACAGAACAGATTATTAGAGAAAAAAATATAAAATCGGGTGTCCAACTAAATATGTTCACTTAAGGTATGTTTATTTAAGGTAATACAACTCACTGTAATACAAAACAGATTATAACATAAGAAATACCAATCAAACTCATGAATAATGTGATTATCACTATATCATTTATTGCTTGAGTTGTAAACAATATAAACTTCCATACATCCTATACTATTGAAGAGTTATCTGGGAAAAAGATACCTTCATCAATCCTCACTGAGACATAAATGATACACATCTCTTAGGTTTCTTCTCCATGCTTTTAAATTGAAGGCATTCATTCCATCAGCCCATGCACATTCACCAATATTTCGGTTCATAGCTATGCAGGGATGAGAACAATCAAATTATGTCTAGAAACTCTTAGACCTGACCCACAAAAATAAATATACAGTGGAGTCAATAGTGAAAACATATCACCTGCATTCATATGTTTGATCAAAGGGAGGTTAAATCCATGATTTTACGACCAATAGCCTGCATTCATATAGTGTTTAAATTCAAATTAAAAATGATGCATGGTAGGGAGGTTAATTCCACAATTTTAGGAAAACATACCTATTTTAGAGATCTGGCACTTATTAGTGCAGGATTCCCTCAATCTCTTCATGTGCAGAGTGAGACACCTGCAATATATAAATAAAAATAATCAATACTCATCTTAAAAGACAAGGTGTGTAATAACGTATAAAAAAGTATTATGCGAAGGGAAATAGGACAAATTGTCTAGGAGATTATTTCAACGATATTACGAGAACATACCTATTTTGGGGCGAGCAACAAATTGGTCAATATTTGATTGAAGTGGCTGCTCTGGGCAGTTTTGTTAACATCCACCTCACATGTGCTCTTTCTTTCTGTTTCTAGCGCACCCTTCAAGAACACTTTCATCTTCTGGAATGTTGATTCACTCTCCATCCCACATACCAATTATGGCTGGAAACAGAGAGGAAACAAAGCATTTGTGCTGCAATGAATAGTCAGAAATTTCAGGTTTAATGATAGCAACCAGATGTGTTTACCTTCAACTGGAAGACAGTGACCCATTGATGATAGTTCAAAAGGCGCTGAAGAAAGGGGATGTCCTGAGAGTGGTCGATCCTCTAATGCGTCATGGTAATCAACTAAATTAGCTGCAAATTCATTTATGTGAGCACTTGAAGTCCTACTGTGTAGTTGGAAGCTCAAAAGTGATCTGCCATCATACTCAATAACCTGGCTCCAATTGTCATATGCCTTCTTTAGTAAGGTGTCCACGTATACCTGCAAAGAGCCAATAATGGAAGAACATATTAGGTTTTAAAAACCTCATATTCAATTGTCACCTGAGATAATATGTTGGGTAAGGGAGAATTGAATCATTGAATTTTATTAATATTTGTCCATCCTATTATTAAATACTACCTGCGGTCCACATTATAAGAAAAAAATAACAGTTTCACAATAACTAAAAAGATGAATGAAAACTGGTTTGGAACATTCAATTTATCACAAATTATAATATATTCGGTAAAATATTATTGGTTCAACAACATGAAATTCATTTTCATAATTAATGAAGATCATTTGTGGATGAAATTAATTAAATACACTACTTTTTCTTATACTTCAGACCATGAAAACACCTTATTTTATTCTTTATATTGTGGATAGAAACAGATTAATGTAAAGCATTTGGCCTGTGTTGTTTAACTCATAGGTAACTGAGATTGTCTAATAGGCCAAGTGATTGTGACCCTATATGGTTGGAAAAGAGAGGATCGATTTTCAGTTTCCCATCCCCCACCAACCCCTCCCCGCTGCCCAGCCCCATCCCCTACCCAGCCCCACCCCCCGGCCGAGCCCCATCCCCCACCAGCCCCTCCCCCCTGCCCAGCCCCATCCCCCCTGCCCAGCCCCAACCCCCACCAGCCTCATCCCCCCTGCCCATCCCCATCCCCCCTGCCCAACCCCATCCCCCCTGCCCAGCCCCATCCCCAACCAG
This sequence comes from Viscum album, assembly GCA_963277665.1. NCBI lineage: Eukaryota > Viridiplantae > Streptophyta > Magnoliopsida > Santalales > Viscaceae > Viscum > Viscum album. The sequence continues at coordinate 143,792,431 of OY728126.1, read as the reverse complement.
CCCCTCCCCCCTGCCCACCCCCAGCCCCCCTACCCAGCCCCCGCCCCCACCACCCCCTCCCCCCTGCCCAGCCCCATCCCCTAGATAGTAGGATAAATGTTAACCATTTTTAGATGATAGTAATGTTAAACATGTTTGTCAAAAAATGTATAGATTATAGATAGCATAAATCACACTACTCAGAATAGTACAGGAAAAACTTATTTGTCATCAATACAAATTTAAGTACTATAGACTCTTAAGCAGATAACACAATTACTAAAAATGTAAATATTACATGATAAAGAGGTTTTTCAACAATGGTTACCAGAGAAGGTGTTTGTTCCATGTTTGTGGTTCATTGTCATTATAAAATAGATAGAAAAAATTGAAATATTTATTACAATGCTATTATTTAAATGTACATACTCCTGTAACTATAGAAAATTACGAGATGGAAAGAACGATTTGTTTGAAGGACTTAGAATACACTTTCTATATTGAATTAATACACATGTGTCTATGTTAATGGAATTAAATTAGTAGTAATTAAATATAACTATTGAATACCTGAGTAGTGGACATATTCAAGGTTTTAGTATCAAATCATGTGCCAATGCTTGAAGTCCCTGGAGAAGACCTAATATTTTGATGCTCCAATCATGAATTGTTAAAATTAACATAATAGTAATAATAATTTTAATTGTTAATAAAACAAATTAAAGACCAATGAAAATTTACCTGGATATATTCGATGCAACTACTTATGAAGATGCATTGCATTGATCTCCCTATTCAATAATGATGAAAAATTTAGTATTTTGGGTATTTTTTTTCTATTATAAATAGAAATTCTTATACACTCATACTACCCGAATGTCTTTAATGAATTCATTAAATATGCTGATGTAGTTGTCATTATTGATGAGGAAAATTACTTTGTATCTCTTATGTTTGAAAGAAGCATTCAGATTCACGTCATAGAAGATGAGTTCATGTTCATATAGTAAACCACATGCTGATGTGTTGATGCTCTCCAACAATAGTAAAATGATACACACTAAATTAAATGTCCATTAAACTTCAATGTAACCTACTCCAGAATTGGAAAATAATTAAACAAATGTACTATAAATATAAATAGATGATATTACGGTCATATTAAAAAATAATAATTTTTAAAACCACTATAATCCTAATGAGATCCCAAAAACAAAACTGTAAAACTAATTAAAAAAGAAGAAGAAACATAAAATAATCAAAATTTAAATGATACTTGGATTCCTAACTTGAATAGTATGCATTATGACCCGAAAAAAAATATGTAGCAGTAGTTTCAAGGATGTTCATATCACAGCTATTCTTGTATAGGGAGGCCTGAAAGCAAATTATCACACATAAAATTTCACCCTAGAAAACAAACTAACTCAAACTGGGTTGACATTCCAAAAACATCTGATTTGTGATCGTTCAGGAGAATTTTCATACAAGGGAGAGAGTTGGGGAGACTTCCCCATGGAAACCATATCCAATCCAATGGTCATTGCACTGCTTTAAAAGAAAACAACGGACTTACTCAATGAGGGTGCCAATTCCCACATAAAAATTTCGATGACTAAAAATGAAATGTGATGCATGTGAAATTCTTCACAAATAAAACAACAACATAAAAAACCAACCAGTTTAATGATGATTAAAAGTTCATCGATACTTCATACATTAATTTTACCCTCTTCAATGGACACGTCATGGCCTTTAGTAGAAGAACCCAACCCTTGAAATCCACATTGCAATTCCATTGTCAACACTATATGAAATGATGCTTGACCTGAAATCATAAATCACAATAATGAAAAGATAAAAATATCATCTGTTCATTAATTACAAGAGTAGACATATTAATTTTAATCTAGCAAATAAGATGATATCACAATTTTACCCTTTTCAATGTCATTGATTCTGGAAGATGAATCAACATCACATGAACTGGAGATTTCACCCATACATTGAAAACATTAAACAACCAAACATGAAACTGCATCATATTATGAAAATATGAGTCTCGGCTTAAATTGGATATTTGAGGATTCAGTTGAGTAAAAAGAAAACTTGTCATGTTGTAAAAATTGGTGTGGTAAAACCATACATTTAGCGGCGGTGGATAAGTCAACACCGTGTCCAGCTCCTCCCCTAGCCCCTCCCCCTCCCCGCCTCCCAATCCCCCTCCTTCCCCACTGCCCAGCCCCTCCCCCTCCCTCCCCACTTCCATGCTCCTCCCCCCCTCCCTCCCCAGTGCCTAGCACCCCCTACCCAGCCCCTCCCCCCTCCCCACTGCCCAGCCCCTCCCCCTCCCCACCTACCCATCCCCTCCCCCTCCCTTCCTACTAAACATGCTTTTTCTTCTGTGTTTAGAGTCTTCCTAAAACACACAAAACCACATTAAAAAATTAGATAAAGGATAGCGGAAAACCACAAATAGCATATGCAACATCTAAATCAGTTAGTCAGCACTGAATATTCATATAACTGTTAGATCACAAACCAATCAATGCCTTTACTTTTAAAGAAAAAGATCAGAAGCAACTAAACCTTCTCAACACCTTCAATAGATGATCTCTTCTAATTCAAAGTGGAGGAAATGGTCATACTCTCCTGATGAACGTCCTCTACATGTTGAGTATATGAAAAAGATATTAAGTGAATGCAGCCCCCTCCCCTCCCAGCCCTCCACTGCACCCCACCCCCTCCCAACCTTCCCCTCCCAGCCCCCCCCCCCAACCCTCCACTATAGCCCCCCCATCCCAAGCCTCCCATCCCCTACTAAAGCCAAGATTAGATGGAGAGATAATTATTAACACACCAAACCATAAAACACAAAAATGGAATGTTAATATTACCTAATGAATTGTCAAATAACACCCCTGATGAAAACATAATCTGAAATGCATTTCATTGCACAATGAAATTCACATACAAGCAGTCCACCAATACAAAAAATTGAAACTCCAACACAAGTCTCTCTGCTAAGTCAAAAATGGAGGGGATTAATATCTCCCCCATCACCATCATCATCATCCCCATGTCCAGCATCATCATCATCAGTAGCAACATCATCAGCATCATCATCACCAGTAGCAACATCATCATCATCAACAACAATCTCATCACCAACAACAGCATCAACAATATCCTCGCCAGCTCTATCACCACCACCGTCATCGCCACTAGGACCCTTATGGGAATCACCCGAGGCATTATGTAAAGAGCGCATTGATTCCATACATGAATCAAAAGTGGTAGCAACATCTGGTGGTAGTGAATGAATCAACATTGAAATAGATTTCATGAAATGTTCATTCATTAGCCTATTTTTTTCAAGCTCCAATAATACTATTTTCTTTGTTGCAGCTAATTCAGCACGCGTACTTTACAACTCAGAGGCATTAGAGGAGTCTGATTGTGACCAATACCTAGAGGGGACAATGTTTTTTTTTCTGGTCTTCAACGGACTCTTCCTGGATGCTCCACACCTAACACCTGACTCAAATGATCATTTGGCCCTAAGTTGTCAGCTTCCTCATCCATGGCCTCCAAGGCAGACTGTTGAAATTATACACATGTTGAATTATGAATTTCATTGAAATGTTTGAAATATATATATAAAAACTTACAATTTTTTCTTGTGTTTGTGAATTAACTACAGTTCCATATTTTCTTTTCCTACTGAAGCAGAAGAATTTGGCACGAGGTACAGGACCTTCAATGCCCCATTCATCTTGCTTCATATGAGAAATGCACAAATTTCAATTACAACCATATATGATAAATACAAAAGGTTGGATTGAATGTACTAGATGCTTTTCATGATAGGGCATTGTAGTGCACCCCAATCTGTGTAGATATATCCTTTCATCTATGTTTTTTTGTTTTTCTCTGACACTTCTTAAGAAACAAAAAAACAATACAAGTAATAAGAATTTAATTTTATATAAAAACCATTAACGATGGGTAGTACCTTATACTATTCAGTCTTCCAATGTGCGATCTTTTTTTGATATTGACTTTTTGGATAGTCAGGGTTTGTGGGTACGCCTTCTAACTCAGTACCCACTCTACTCCTCCAACAAATATGTAACTCATACTTTTATGACCGCCAATACTCTCCAAGATCACTCAACCTAGCAGATTTGGGAGCTTCACCGTAAGGAAAGTTATATCAACTCCGCAACGAAAATGTTAAGTCATATAAATACATTACTAATATAAATATAAATTTATAAAATTCATGTACCCATATCTGCGCCCATTCCCCATCCTTGATGTCAGCACTGATATATCTCCATGAGACCGGTTCCACCTGAACAATATCATGATATTTGGCTAATGTAGCCATGAAACTTCTACACTTCTTAGCATTTTTACCTACCATTTGATTTTGAGGATTGTAATCCACCATAATATGAGTTTCGCGATTCCAGGAATCCCGCATTCGAGTGCGCCCACGTCGCCTACTAGAATATCCCACTAAATAACACAAGAGGTGAAAAGAGAAGAGTTATGTCACAATACAATAGGACAAAAGTGAAATTCTATAATTTGAAACATTTATAATAAAAAAACCTAATGCAGGCTTTTGAATAGGCTGTGAGGAATCCGTGGACTGTGCTGGATCAGCATCATCCGAAGGAAGTATCTTTTCCACAGCATGTTCCGGATGATCTTCATGAACAGGAGTTGAAACTAAAGGAAAAGACTCAATATGTGTAGGATGGATGGTACGAAAAGAAGGTGGCATAGAAATGTTAGAATATGCATAGTAGGTCTGGGGATACATGAATGGAAATTGAAATTGTGGAGGTGAGAACATCGGTCTAGTCGGCGTGGACATGGAATAGGAAATGAAGGGTAAATGGGATGATGATGACAACATGTATGGGAACATCCCAGGGGTCTCAAGCGGAGGGCGGACATGTGTTGTAGATGGGATGTCCACTGATGGGTCAGTGTGGGGAGTGGTAAGACGGGAGCTCCGCCTAGGCTAGGAGGATCCCTACTCGATCCCATACTAGGAAGAGGAATCTCTGAAGTTATATATCCCTAAAATAAATTTGATCAAAAATATGAACTTAATATTATATGTAATGCGGAAGATAAATATTAGAATTATAATACTCAATGAAGACAACTCACACTCGCGTCTAACAGGATCAACATCAAATAATATTTTCATGTGAGATTCTGTAGTTTTCTTCATAATCTGTATAAGAATGAAATAAATATTTTTTAGCAACAATTTTTACAAATCATACATACAACTTAGAAGCCAAATAAGACAAGAAATGACATAACATATATCAGTAATGATAATTTACAACTAAGTTATACAATTTTTAAAACCACATTTTAAACCCAGTTTTCTGAATTGAAATAATTATAATTAAATGAAACGAAACTAAACTATACTAAACAATCATATCATTCCAAACTAAAACTAAATAAATGTAATTACATTCGTACAAACTTGAGAAACTCAGGTCAAGGTAAACTGAATGAACTCTGAATATATATGGTTGCTTTTATATATTACCCTCCACTACCTTAGGTTCAACATCATCTCTCGCAATTGGACAATTTGTGTCATAAAATACAATATTTTGGCTAACACCGGTGGGGGCGTCAATGGTGACAATTTCATCCCCAGCATCATGAAAAATATGTCTTGGGATTACATCATTAGTGACACCGTAATCAGGTTTCAGATGATCTTTCACATAAAACACTTGTTTTTCCATTGATTCCAAAATGTATGGTTCATCGGTATGCAAGAATCAACTCATGTCAATTACTCTAAATCCACAATCATCAATAAATGTACCATGTTGTGTCATTGAATCAAAACATTTACATTTCATCATAGTGACTCGACCTTGAGTGTAGTAATCCAATACCAATATTTTCTCAACCATCCCATAATAATACACATCTTCATATTGAGGTCGACTATCTGATGCACTAGCATAACAATCTATTCTTGCAGTTAACATAATACCATCATGTTGTGTTCTCATTTTCACCGCTTTATCAGTTGTAACAAATTTATATCCATTGATTATTAAAGATTTGCAGTCACGAACCAAAGAATTGGGACCAAAAGCCAACACTCTTAATTCATGATAAATGAAGTCAGTGGGTAAACTCAATACCTGGAATACATATGAGTAATATAGTTAAATATATATCTATATTTTATGGTATATAATGTAATGGTCATATCTTTGATTTCAACCAATTTGGGAACTCTTGGCTATGCACAGCCTCCCTCATTCTCAACGGCAAAGACTGTTGAACTCTACTTATAATTTGTTTATGTTATCTACTTAAAATGACAATAAAAGTATAAGGTATATGTGATATGGTATCGTATGAAATAACATATATATATTCAAATTACATACTTGATATAGGCATAGAACAAACCACAATTAAACAAGATTGTACGATGGGCCATATTCCGCTCTTCAAAGCTCAATGTAACCAATGTATATAACCGGAAAATTCCACCTATTTGTGGAATAGATGGAAATGAGGGATGGATTTCCTCATACTGCTCATCTTCATTTATCATTGGTAGATTATGTCTTGTTCTCACATCAGACAAATACATTGAAAAAAAATCCATACATTCATGGGCTAGATAACTCCTCACAATGGAACCTTCAAGATAATTCTTATTTCGGACATATGATTTCAAAGTGCACATATTTCATTCAGTGGGATACATCCACTGAAAAGAAACTGGTCACCCAAGAAGTGTCTCAGTTGGAAGATGAACTATTAAATGCAACATGCAAGTGAAAAAGGATGGAGGAAAAAAAAATTCCCACTCACACAGAATTAACGGAGCCTCTTGTTGCATTTTTATCAACAATGATTTGGATAACCTTTTAGCACAATGGTCTCTAAAAACTGACACAACCGAATCACTTCCACCCACAAATTATTGGATAGGAAATTCCGAATTATGATTGGAATAAATTCATGAAGCAGGATGTGATAATCATGCGTTTTTAGGGATTTAAATTTCAAATGTCTTCTGTTGACTCATTTAGATATGTTGCTGGAATAGCCATCTGGAACCTTGATATTCTCTAATATTGCCAGAAATTGATTGTTCTCTGCCAGTGTCATCACATAAGAAGCACAAGGAACTTTCCATTTGTTTTCACCGATACAAAAAGATGTAGTTCTGGTCGAATACCCCAATCCAATAAATCCTGACGAGATCGGAAGTAATATTTGGTCTTCCCCTTAATATTCAAAAGAATTGCAAGAAAAATTTGACATATATTTTTCTCAATATGCATTACGTCTAAACAATGACGTAAAAAATTAGCAATCCAATATGGAAACAAAAAAAATAATTCCCTTTTTCCAATTATAAGTGACTTCAGTATCAGTATTCTTCCTCTTTCAAGATTTCAACGGACATTTACCTAATGAAAAGATGAAATCTTTCAATTCATCAAGCACATCAATTCCTGACATACGTTGAGGTGGTTCTTCAGTGTCAACATTATTATCAAACCTCCGACGATTCTTCTTGTATTGATGATCCATTGGCAAGAATCAGCGATGCCCCATGAAACTAAAACTACGAAGATATTTAAGCCTTCTCGATCGTGTATTCTTCATACAAACGAGACATGATAGTTTTCCCTTCATGCTCCACCTAGATATCATTGAATAGGTAGGGAAAACATTTATGGTTCATAGAAGGGAAGCACGCATCTGAAATGTATTCTTTGAAGAAGCATCAAATATATGCACACCTGAATCGCAATGTTGTTTCAACTCATTTAGTAAAGGCTTCATGTAGACATCTATATCATTACCAGGATATGAAGGTCCAGATATCAGTATACTCAAGAAAGTGAAAGGGTTTTTCATACACATCCACGGAGTAATATTATAAACATCAATAAAAACCGGCCACATGCTATGAGCAGTAAGCATATGACCAAACGGATTAAAACCATCACATGATAGGCCCAATCCGACATTACGCACCTTATCTACAAAATCAGGATGTTGTGCATCAAATATTTTCCATGCTAATCCATCTGCAGGATGGACCATCTCATCATTAACTTTGATTCTATCAACATCATGCCATCACATGTTGACTGAGATTTTTGGAGACATGAATATATTTTAATGTATGGGAATTAATGGAATGTGCCACATGACTTTATGTGGCACACGATATGGGGTTCCATCTGCATTTTTCTTCCATCGAGATGTACCACATTCATTACAATCATTACGGTCAGTTGTTTCCTCCAAATATAAACTACAATCTTTCATACCAAAATTGACTTTATTAGTAGCAAATCCAAGCTTCCTAAATAACTTCCATGACATGTAATGATTGGAGGGAATATCTGCACCATCAGGAAGCAAGTCCTTCAAAAATGTAAGAATATAATCAATGGTAGTATTAGAAATCCCATACATGTTTTTTCCATAATATAGCCACATTAAAAATTCCAACATGGTCATTTTAGTACATTCTTGATATACTAGAGTTCTAGCATCATCCAATAAATTTTTCACTCTCTCAACATCATCGTCTTCAACATTTTCAACATGTGTTCTGATATCATTGTCATCATGCACCGACATGCTATCTCTCTCAGAATGATGCACATATGGAAGCCGGTCAAATATCAAATTCTCCATTTCACTTCGTTCATTTCGTTTATGAATAGTCGAAGATTGACACGTCTCTCCATGGTGAAACCAAACATTATTATTAGCTTGAAATCCAAATTTCGTTAAATGGTAACTAACTTCATCTCATCTTAACCATGGTCTTCCAACACAATTATAGCAGGGACACTGTATACAACCTCTAGCTGATGCATTGTTAAATGAAAAATCTAAAAAATTCTCCAAATTACTTTGAATCTCAGTTGAAATCTGATCGGTACGATACATCCAGCTTCTATCCATTCTATAACAAGAAAAAAAATGATCATTCAATCAAAAATGTAAATCATATTTAAAAAATTCATTACAATCAATTTTTTTATTAAATTAATCAATGCATTTTAGTAGCTAGGAAAACATATTTAATGAAAAGAGGATTCCATGATTGAATAAGTTGGAAAAAAAGAAAAAAGGTCCACCTTGAGATGTAAACTGAAGAAAAAAGTTAAAAAAGTCACTCCCAAGTGTCCATTGATGGGGAATAAAAAAGAAAATTTCAATGTAAAATACTCCTTTATAGATATAGATGCGTTATACACATGGGAAGAAAATTTTATTTTAATAATATGAATTTATAATTTTATAGATTATTTGGTAGGGGTTATTTGATGGGGAATAAGACATTCAATGAAAATAGAGTAGTTATAACTTTAATGTTTTGGAATTAATATTGAAAAAATATTTCAAGGTATCCTAAAAATTTTGTACAACAAGATGCCTACAAGATATAATTTTTTATGTATTCTATTGGAACTTTGGAATATTTGTTCATATGGATAAGATATGTTTTTTAAAATAGACATCTTGATATACGTGGTAGTATTGAGAATCAATGTTTGGGGGTTTCAACCCCTTTACAAGAATAAATGTTAGAAACATATTGTAAATTCTATATAGAAATCGCATAACATGTTTGATATTCTTGAATAAGTCTATGGAAGGTGTGACCATCTTATTCATTATGAAAATGAATGCAACATCAATATACCATCCTAAAAATATTTGAGTTTTAATAATCAAAATCATCAAAAAGTATAATAGAAAAGTGAAGGTGAAATATTTAGTTGTTGAAGTTTCACCCAAAATATCCAAAGGGGAAAGTCCATGGATCATGGAAAGTGCATGTTCTGCTCACATGAGATTTTTTGTTTTTGAAAATTCTCAAAAAAAACCACAAGACTAATTTATGTATCTCAATTGGTGTATATGCCATTATGCCTTGGTTTAGTCCATAAGGTTATCATCACCTATCAACTATCTCAGGTCATACTACAATGTCATCATTCCCCACTTCCAGACTCCAATAATTCCTCAAGGCCTTCATTCCCTTCCATTTTCATTCATGACCCCACCATATTCATCATGAATCACATCTCAAATTCTCCCCCTATATAGGATTAATGAATTCATGAATGATCCACTTTTAACCTTGATACATGATAGTATAATTCTACTATACATACACACAGATATATATACCCAAGTCATAGTAAGGAAACTTTTTATCTATATTGAGGCATAAGCATATCATTTTAAAAGAATTATCATGGTCTGTACACACATGCATGAGTATTTAATATCATAAATTTTTATATAATTGCAAAATCATAACATGGTAAGAACTTCTTGCATTCAACATATTGAATCCCGACATCAATGTTCACCACTTGAATCAATCACACAAACCAAAGATCCATGGAAGAATCCCCAAATCACTACATGATTAATCAAGGTTTATGATATATGATTAAGAACATGTTATGGGCATGGATCATTTTAGACCTATCCATCAAGATACTACAAAATTAAGAAATCTAGATGGATCTGAGAACGATCAGGATAAACCATCTTTCCATATTTATTTTCCATGTAAATCTAGAAAGGATAACATTTTATATCATTGTAAATCCTAAACATGGATAAGATATCCGAGATCTAGTTCCATTACAAGGATAATAAATAATATTTATCAATAATAACAATAACAACAAACAAATGATAAATTATATTTAAATCTCAAGGAATGATTATATTCTATGTAAATGGTTTGGTTGTTTGGCTTAAAAAATCATGCTCTAACCATGGGAAGTTCACTACCTATTCAAGTCACCTTCTTTGTTTGGAGACATAGTTTTGTAAACCCTATGAGAATCATGATGTCGATTTTCTTTAGAGGTACATAGTACCAATGGAATTGTTTCCATGTTAGCTCTAAAATTACCCCTACCATATATCACCCACTACTCCTCTCCAATAGGCTTTATAGTTACGTTGGGGGACTACACTATTCCCCCAAAACATTATCACCATTAAATTATTCAAAACCCACCTCAAATCTCCCAAAATCTAACCAATACATCATCCAATAAATGTAATAACTCAAATAAACTTTTAATACAGGCTAAAAATAAGGCATAATGCACCTAGAAAGTGAGTGGTTGTTCCATTATCCCCCTCTAATGACTAATTGACCATAATATGTCTCTCTAGAGGTCTAAATCTAACAAGTAGTTCTAGTAATACTAAACATATGATTCCTTATCACATTTATCTTCTTTAATATGCATGTTCTTCCATAAAACCTTAACAAGAGGCTTCATCTTCCTTCATAGTTCCTTTATTCATCGAACAACAATCCATATTGAACATTTCTCAAACAAGTCATTTACCCCCAAAACAACATTCTTAATATCAATTACATTTGATGGATAATTATTGAACATTATAAGTAGGCATGCATGTGAAACATCATATATAATAGAAAACAGATGAATTTGATGATACCCGGGGGAGAGGGAGCTGAGAGGGGGGAGTGGGGGCATCGACTGAGCTGGGGGCAGCAGGTGAAGCCCTGGATGTTGAGGCATAGGCGACGTCTAGGAGGTCCAGGTTGAGAGCGGAGGTGGAGGCCGGGAGGCGGAGCCGGGAGGTAGGGTCGAAGTGGGGGGAGCGCGGCGGAGCCGGGACGCGGAGCCGGGAGGTGGAGCCAGGAGGCAAAAAAGTATCTGATGACCTAGACAAATGTTTCCCTCTATACACTTCATGGAAATAACAAATGAAATGATATTTCTCCCCTTTATACAATAAACATAACACAATTTTTGTTTGAGTTTTTTGAAGTGTCAACATTTAATGGATAGTTGCATAACTTTACATTGCACAACATAATTAATTGGAATAGTACGATTCTATGCTTACCATACATGTTAGGTATAGCTTCACACCATAAAATTTTGTCCAGAAATAATTATTTTACATTGCATGGATGTGCCTATGGAAGTCAAACACATTGAATAAGTCATACTTTATGGGAAAAAATATTGTATTTTTGATAGTATACTAGTTAAATTCTATAGTAAAGTGTTTTCATTTCAGCATTGAAGACATCATTGATGATCCTTGGGTGTTCACATGTCATTTTTAAGGCTATGTCTAGTGTCAAACCCCTTGTAAAGAATATCATATGCCCCAACTAGTTATCATTTCTATAGGATATGTTTCCATTCCCCATGATTGAGTGAGAATGAATGATTCGGGTATAAAAGGACCCTTGAAGAGACTAACCCACAAGAACTTCATATACTTTTATTACTTGTATAGATTTCATGGTCTTATCAAGCCTTATTAAATTAATCACACCCTCTATAATATCATATCCATGTAATACCATCACACCTAGTGATATTTTCCCTCATTTTGGGAGTCCCACATGGAGATATAGATGATAGTTTTTATGCTTGCGATGATCATTTTAGGGAACCTGATGGCTAAAGGATTATGTATAGTAATAAAGGATAACATTGTTCTAATTAGGGAGATCGTGTATCATAAGGATAGAAACTACTGTTTTAATTAGTTTTATGACCAGTAATAATATTTTTTGAATAATAAAATTGATAAATATGAATCTTACATGAAGAAAATAATCAAACCAGGAAATCCACAGGAAAATCATTCATAGAGATTCTAAGTGAAAATTTAAGAAATTTTGAACGTTTGGACAAGAAGTTATCAGAAATTTACACTCTACAATTAGCTGGGTTGATTTATTTCCCACTCTATCGACAATAATCGGTCAAAAATAATTTTGATGCTTTGGATAAATTTGTCTATACCCTAAGCAGAATGGCATATACAAAAAAACATATAAGATATTCTAGAAAAACTAAGAAAATTGAAGTGAAATGACTATGGGAAATAAAAAGCAGCCACTTATTCAATGAAAATTAGCCTGCAGAAATTATGTAGTCAACTTGTTGAGGCATTTGATATAAGAATCGGTGATTATATTAAAAATAATAAAAAATAAAGGAAAATAATTACAAACCTAAATGGAATGAATCGGCGAGGACGTTGTCGTAGGAGAGGTATCCGACAGGGGGAAGGGGAACGTCGATGGAGCTGGAGGAAGGGAGGCGGAGGCCAAGACGTTGAGGCGGAGATGAAGGCCGGGAGGTCGAGGTTGGGAGCGGAGGTGGAGGGTGGAGAGGGGATGAGATGGTCGGGAACCGGTGGTCGGATGGCCGGGAGGCGGAGGTCAGAGAGGGGAGTAGAGGGCTGGGAGGCAGAGGTCGGATAACCGGGAGGAAGTGGTTGGGGATGGGAGGAGAGGGCCAGAGGCGGAGGTTGGGAACCGAGGGGAGGAGGATAACCGATGGGGGAGCACGAGAGTGAGGAGGAGATCCCGATGGGGGGGGGTGAAATTGTGGATAGAACACCCACAGTTTTAAAAAAACTGTGGGTATTGATAATCAAAAAATTCATATTCCAATGGTTTGATAAACCATGGGAATAGTTTCATTGGGATAAACCTCTTTTCTAGTAGTGATCAGATCAATAAAACAACAGGTGAGTTAAAAATGAAAAATAAATTTGCAGTGTTGCAAGATGAAGCTGATCCATCATACTCTAAGAATGAAAATACGTCTAAATCCATTCTAATTGTGATGAAAATTATATGGAACAAAAAGATTAAGAATGAGAAGGTCGTGGTGGCTGAAATTGCCCTTAAAACATCAGATTACTCTGCTGTGTGGATCCGTGATAGTGGTTGCACATATCACATGACCGATAATAGGGATCTTGTTACAGGTGTAAAATTTGATAAAAATTGAGTTTTCAAGTTTGGAAATGATAAAGGCCAAAGAATTATTGGCACATGAAAGGCCATGTTTGGTGGAAAAGAGGTGATACATGTTGATGTCTTAGTAGTAGAAGGCCACATTCACAATTTCCTCAGTGCTAGTCAACTATGTGACTCAGGTCATTCTATAAGGTTTACTAAGAAGATGTGTGTTGTCAAAGGAGGGATGGGGTAGTAGTTCTACAAGGAAAAAATAACAAAGGGAAATCTCTACCTAGTAAGTGGAGAAGAAGATATTTGTTTCCAATCCAGAGAAGAATAAAACAAGTTGTGGCATAACTGACTTAGTCATCTTTTCCCACCATCCCTAGAAGATCTAGTGATGTGTGATGCATCAAGAGACCTCCCTAATCTATTAAGTGATCATAGTCACACGTGCGATGCATTCCAACAAAAGAAGATTATCAGAATGACATATAAGGTAAAGGAAAAGAAGTCAACAAGAGTGCTTGAATTGGTGCATGCTGATTTTTGTGGTCTTATCACAACAAGAGAAATTGACGGAATGAAGTACTATGTACTTTTCATTGATGAATATAGCAAGATGGAATGGGTATTTGTTATTTCCCATAAGTATGGTGTTTTTAGCTGCCTAAATTAGTACCGAAGGTAATATGAAAGGATGATTAGATAGAAAATTCTGAACATTCATACAGGCAATTGTACGAAATTCAAAAATAGTCAGGTGAAAAAGTTTCTCAAGAAACATGGGATAAGGCATCAAGTTTTTTCAGTAATAAGTCCCCAACAGAATGGAGTGGTTGAAAGGCGAAATTAGATCATTAAAAACTTGGACAGAACCGTTCTTATAGAAAATGACATACTATAGAAGTTTTTGGAAGAAGCAGTATTAACATTAGTCTACATTTCTAATAGGGCATTGTTATGTTTGAAGGAAGGAAAGACACCATATGAAATGTGGTATGGAAAGAAGCCAACAGTGAAATACTTTAGATTATTTGGAAGTATGTTCTTCATTATCAACAAATAAAAGAATAGGATGTTTGAATCACGTAGAGATGAGGGAATATTTCTAGGCTACTTAGGAAAAATCGAAGCATACAAATGCTTTAACTAGAGGCTGTGAAAAGTATTTGAGAGCAATGTCGTCACTATTGTAGAAAATGAAGAGAATATACAACAACACAGTAAACAATTTCTTGGTGAATGTGACTAAGAGGAAAGTAAAATAGGAGGAGCAGAAGTGGCTGATGTCGACTCAAGAAGAAGACACTAATGATGAACAAGAAGGTGTCAATTCTGTGTCTGCAAGGAAGCCAAAGTGTCGAGATGAAATTGATAGTTAGAATATCATTGGTGATCAGACAGCTCCAGTTCAGACATAAAGAATGAATTCACTATATAATACATCTTTCCTATATCAGGTAGAGCCAAATTGCTTTGCTGATGCTGCTGAAGATGAAAACTGGGTTCATGTTATGAATGAAGAGATTGATCCGGTTGAGAAGAACTAGACATGGGAGATTGTTTTGAGACCAGTAGATAAGAATTTCATCTGGACTAAATGGGTATTTTGCAACCAGATTATTGAATATGGAACAGTGGTTCAAAAGAAAGCATGACAATTGTTCAAGGGATACTCCCAGATTGACAGAATAGATGTTGATGAGACATTTGCACCAGTGGCAAGGCTGGAGACAATCAGATTATTCCAAGCCATTTCAGTGAAACAGATGTTTAAAGTGTTCCAGATGGATGTCAAATCGGCATTCATGAATGGGATTCTGGAGGGGGAAGTGAATGTTGAGCAAGCATATGGTTTTCTCATTCATGAGAATGAGAACATGGTTTACAAACTGAAGATGGATTTGTATGGGCTGAAATAAGCACCAAGAGCATGGTACTCAAGGCTTGATCAGAACATGAAGAATATTGGTTTCTAGTGTGGGGGAGTTGATTACAGTCTCTATTTCAGCAATGACAATAATCAAAAGTTGAAGGTGTTGTTTTATGTCGATGACATTATATTTGGTGGATCAGAAGAAGATTTGTGAATATAGTTTTCATAATTCCTGGAATGTGAGTTTGAAATGTCAATAATTGGAGAGGTACATTTTTCCTTGGTATATAGGTGACACAAGGAAGGAATGGAACATTCATTTCCCAATCCAAATATGCCTATGAGGTTTTGAAAAAGTTTGTAATGGAAAATGATAAAGAGATGAAGACTATAGTTGTTACCCTGACGAAACTGTCCAAATATGAGGATGGAAGGGTAGTTAATATCACAGAATACATGAAAATTTTTGGATGTTTGTTGTACATGACCAAAACAAGGCCTGACATTGTTTTTCCCACATTCCAAGTAGTGAGATATCTGAGTACTCCCAAGGAAAGCCACATGCTTGCAGTGAAAAGAATACTTTGGTATATCAAGGGAGAGATGGATTTTGGTTTGACATATAATGAAAAATATAAGACAGCGTTATTGGGATATATTGATGTAAACATGGCTGGTTCGGTGGATGATAGGAAATAAAAGTTAGGTGGAGCTTTCTATCTTGGTGGATTGTTTATTTCCTGGATAAGAATGAAGAAAGATTGCATTTCTGTGAGCAGTGTGAAGGATGAATATATTGCGGCCAATCAAGCTTGCACACAATTATTGTGGTTGAAGAAACAACTTGATGATATGGGAGTTGAAGTGAAGTATTTGATCAGAATCCCATGCGATAACTCAAGTGCTATAAATATTAGAAAAAATCTCTTCCATCATTGAAGGATAAAGCACATTGAGATAAAGTATCATTTTATATAGGAGAAAGGTGAGTAGGGAATCGTAAAGTAAGATTATAAGCCTACAGAGCTACAGATTGCAGACATTCTGGAAAAGGCCTTACCCATGGATTCTATTGAGAGGCATCAACTGGTTCTGGGAGTTCAGTCGACTCCTCGCACTTGAAAATGTGTGGATGTGCCCCCCTCTACTCGAGGTATGATGTTTTTTTCCTTCTTGTGCAAATATGTGTTCTCTACTCTTTTCCATACTGCAAAGGAGTGACCAATGGGTTATTTGACAAAGGTGTAGAAAATAGTGATTTTTCAAGTGGGATACAGTGTGGCTATTTGAGAAATCATGAATAATACGGGGAGAAGCAGAAAAGTGGATCAGATGGAGTATCCTGATAGGTGGAGTTGAAGTTGGTTAAAAGTGCTTAGTTAAATCTTAGCATGGACAACATAGGAAATAGTGCTAAAGAGGATTTTTAACTGACAAGAGTTAAAGATGTGAGCAGACAGGGAGAGTAACAAATCTGACGATGATATAAGTGATCGATCAAAGATTAAACATCACGATAGCTGAGGATCGTGATAAATGAAGAAGAGTGGTGTTGGAATATGATAAGAATATTAAAAAAAATTGGTATCAGCTTGGTATCAATAGTGGATGATAGTGATGAAGTGATTCATTGATGAAATTTTAATTTACACTTTTTCTCAAGTCGAGCAATGCTCATGTGGGCTTTGATTATGTGTTGAGTAAATCCTTGATTGCTATAAGAACTACAATAGGAGAATGGTGGCTAAGGAATTAATGATGTATATTTTTATAAAAGATTTTTCAAAAACCCCATAGGGGGAGATTTTTGGGAAAAATCTCTCAAGGTATCATTTATGCCTTTTTTAGGTGATTGTGTTTGTTGACAAAAGTGGGATTTCGTGTTGTGTTTGTTGACAAAGAAAATCATGAAGTACAAATTTGTTGATAGGATTTCATGGTGGAATGTTGAGTTTAAGGGATTTTGTTAATGATCCATTATTTATTCATGAACTTTGACAAAGGAATTTTTGATCTGGAGGTGCATCAAAAAGAGAAGATAGATAGTGGAGGCGTTTTCTAGTGTTTGCAACGTTTTTGGACCTCAAAATCATCAAATGGAGAAAAGTGTTTTTGGAAAAGGGACTTGAGCGCTAGTGTGTTGGAGTCTTGGAAACTTGCGTGCCAAATTTTTTTTCAATATCATAACATCAAAATACTGAATATTAAAAATGGGTGCTTGCATTTTTGGTTTGGTCGTGCAAGTGACTAGGTCGATAGAGACTAGGGCGTGTGGACATGACCACCGAGAGGAGACTTCCACGCTAGTGCTTAGGGTTTCCAAATTCCTATAAATAGAGGCCGACCGCTCCTCATTCAGTAGTGAGTTCAACACTTAAATAAATTCAGAGCTCCCATCACATAGGTGCTATGGTCATGCATGTGGTGGTGTGGTCGCACAGGTATAAAGATATTTAGAAGTTGCATGTTTGTTGATAGTCGTGCACCCAATGTTTTTGGGTGATAAAGGGTGTGTGTCGCCCATGTTTAATGTTAAAGAAGGGGGTTTCACTCAACTGTTTTGGTTACACTTCCACTCCAGGCATTGAAGAAGCGCGAAAGTTAATAGTTGCACACAAAAATTGTTTTGGGCGTAAAAGGGTGTGAATCACGCAAGTATGGATTTGAAGAAGTGATTTTCGTGAAAGTGGTTGATGTGAACATGTGCACCATTTTGAACATACGCGCTGGCGTGGAGAAGCACACCAGGTATTGTAGAAGCACGCTAGTCATTTTAGGCATGCATGAATGCTGGAAGATTTCCCAATACCTTCGGTGCAAAGTGAGGTTCATCTACGGGTGAAATTTGGAATTCAATAGAGAATCTACATTAAAAAGAGGATGAATTCATTAGTGATAATGAAGATACCTATATATCTAAAAACTGTGAGTGGATCCTTTATAGAGTAGTTAGAAAAGGAAGTGGAAGAAGGTTATCCTCTCCACAGGTAGTGAGCCAGAGAGAGAGACACATGGAGTGAACCTTGGGAAAGTAGTGAGCTGACCATAATCATTATAAAGGCAGTGAGTCTGGGAATATAAGTGATCAATCCCGAATTCTATAAACTGCAGTGTGCTTTTAGTGGATTTTTTACGTCGACACATTGTTGGTGTATGCTCTTTGGACATAGCCTAGTGAGGGTGAACCAGGTAAAAATATCTGTGTCATGTGCATGCTTTAGTTTTTGTTTATACTCTGATACAGTAAATAGAGAGAGGAGAGACTTTCTTAATAGTGAGACAAGATCAATATGGGAAGTTGATTTAAACTACCATACCTAGATTCACCCCCTCTCAGGGTATCTACCCTATTGTACCTAACATAATGTGTCTGAGAAAATTCGAATAAAATTTATAAAAGCAATAAATTGGTGAATAAATTAATGTTACAAATATGGTTGGACAAAGAATAAATATCACAATATGGATGGGTACAAATCATTTGGTTATTTATATAAGAGGGTGAATTAAATTTCTATTACTATATGATGTCGTGGGGAGAAGATGCAATTTTCAAATGTTGTTAGAAGAAGATCTATATAATTCGTCTTAATAATTTTCATGCCAAAGTTTCATCTTTGGAAGAGAGAGATCCTAAAACTCTATCTTTTTATGGCCTTCATAGTACACTCATTACTTATGAGATGATAAGGTAGAATGTTATCCAAGGAACATAAAATATGATACAGAAACATAATTCATTGATGTCATGCACAGAACGTCAAAGAATATTCTTGAAATGATGATGTTGGTAATTTTGACTCCAAAAATAATTTTAATAACAATATTGATACATTTTTATCCCTTTTTTATTAAAATGTGAAATATGTTACAGGAGTGTATATAAGGATACTTCCCTTGAAACGTTTTGAATGTGGATTTTTTGCGAACATTACTGTAAATTGACATATATGAATGAATTATGAAGAAAGTGATGAAGATGAATGAAATTAAAGATTATATTTGAAGAAACATGGTGATTAATCAAAATATTATTCTAAGTGAAAAGAGAAAATGGTCTCCAAATCAAAAAAAAGTGAATACTTTTATCTAATGATTATGAAATCAGATGATAGTGAAGTTGAAGCCAAAGATATTACTAATTTTTTTGGAGAAAATAATTTCATTGTAACATTTAATGATAATGTGTTTAGATGTAGTAATTCTGAGGAGGAAGATACTGATCTTGAATTTTATCTAAAAATAGAGCCGAAAAAATGTACCATAAAGGTTTTATTACTTGAACAAGTAATCAAGCTATTGAATAAAAAGGATTATATATAATAACCAACAATGTATTCTTGAGGATAAATATAATTTACTAGAAGATGTTGATTTTTAGATTATGTTTCTTGAGAATGAAAATAATTTGATTGAACATCTGTATGTAATATAGAAGTAAATGGTGGAAGACATGGAATATATTCCATAAATGATTTCTAAAACTAAAAATGGAGTTACATGTTTCAAGAAATCTATCTCTGAAGTTGGTGACTATTATGAAAACTGAAAACCACATAAAGATATACCAAAGTTACCATAAAAGGATGAAAATCGAGTTGGAGTTGTTCTTATAATGAAGAAAACATTGAAAATTTTGAATGATCCCAAAAACAAAAATCAATAAAAATAAGATTTTTAAAAAATATCAGAGTTTGAAACAATATTTTATACTCTATTTTTTCCGATATGGTTGGAAGGATATCATAATTTAAGAAGAATATTTTGAGATATAAAATAATATATGGGGGGACCACAAATTTATTATGTGAAAGATAAGAATCATTAGGGGAAACAAGTTGACAACTCCAGAGAGTTTAAATGTCATAGAGGTAAAAATTATTTATATGGTTTTTGTTACTATTATGGTATATTTTTACTTATTGAAAATCTATCTTGGTTTAACCAATAACATTACAATTATCCCATGAATTATAAATAATTATTTTAAGGGGGATTCAATCCCCTAAAATGTAGAAATATTCAAATGATGTTTTGATGAAATTTGAGAAGGGTGTTATGAAATTTGAAAATTGATTCTAGAATTTTGAAAATATTTTTGAAATATGCGAATAAATAGAACATATTGAAAGTTGATTTCATATTTTGTTACTAACATAGCAACATGTTTCTATAAATTCTCAACATTTTTATGATAAAAATGATAAGGGAAAAGAAAAAACTCTTGTTGTATAAACAACTCTCAAATATACAAAATTAGAATGACCCTAGATATTTGATAGGGGTTGTTCATCTCATAAAATAGGATATTTGTTATTTTTTTGGAATTTGAAATATTTTAAAGAAAGATAAGTGACAAATTGTAATGATGAATCCCTTGGAATCAGAGGTGTTTGATCTACTATTATTGTGGAAGAAAAGATTAAATCCATAAAATCCTTGTTTTTTGATTGGATGATACACTAAATATTGAGTGTTCCACTATTTCTTGATGTAGTCAATATAGGATTCTTTAGAAGGGAAGGTATTTTTTAAATGATTGGAATATGAAAAAGTGTTAAAAAAATGTTATTATATGAATGAAAACTTTTCTCATATTGTTGAAGTAAAAAATTCATGTTACTAAACCATTTTGGAAGAAAATCATTTTTAGTATAAACCATGGGTATATATGCGTTAGAGGAACATGAGAATGATATCAAAATGATATAGTGTTCATGGTATTCCTAATATTCCCAAAAGAAGATATTAGTGTTTCACATTTTTTTAAAAAGAGAAGAGTACAAAAATTTTTCATGAGAAAGTTAATATTCATATTACTAGACGCTTGGAACACATTCATTATTATATCTACAGGTTAATGAGTAAACCATCCAATTACAAAGAAAAGTAAGTTATTTAATTCATTTATGATTTTACCCATATTACATGTGTTCTTTATTTGAAACATAAATTGGAATATCTAAATATGATTAATAGTATCCTTAGAAGAGTTGAGATAGAATGTGGTTATTATATGAAGAATTTCAGAACTGAAAATGGTAGTGAATGCAATAATTAATAGTTAATAAGTTTTCTTAATATTAATTTTATTTATGATGGATTAGAAGTACTTTACACGCCAAAACGATATATTTTGACTAAATGAAATAATATAAGTTTAGTTGAGATGGAGAATACAATGTTGCTGAGCATGGTGGTTCTCAATACTTCTGGAATCACACTATTAGAATGGATGACTATATTTAGATTCAGTGTCTCTATATTAAATTTTCTAATGTAGATCTATATGAATATTTTTATGATATTACATCCATTTTGAAAAAGATAAGAGTTTTTGGGAGCCCATGTATCATAAAGAACTTTGTTGGAATCCTTTTAATGATTGAGTAGAGAGATGATGATTGAATTTTTTTAGTTTTTCTCCATATAGAAGAAGATATATATGTTTCAACAAAAAAATATTGCTTATTTTAATTTATTTTGATGTTTATGTTCTTGATAAAGATAATGAATACACTTTACCAACAAATGAAGGAGATAAATATGAAGATGATAAAATAATTTTTGTTAAGAAGTATGTAAAGGATGCAAAAAATTATGACGAAAAAGAGTTAGAATAATCAAGAATCGTCTATTTTTTTAAGGTGGAATAATTTCATTCGTCTCATCCTAGTCTAAGGACACAATTGGAACCTCAAAACATTATCGGGGTTCAATATCAAATGGATCGAACATGAATAAGAAAAATAATTGGTAAACATGCTTATATATATTTTAAATTTGAGCTTAAATATGTGAATGAATCTTTTGAGCATCCAGAATTGATTCATTCGATAAATGAAATGTTGGATCATATTTATAAGAATGGTAATTTGAAACTCATAACAAAAAAATAAAAAAAATAAAAAAAATGTTATTGGTACAATTTTGGTGATCAATAATACATCAAATGAAT
Organism: Viscum album; assembly: GCA_963277665.1. Lineage (NCBI taxonomy): Eukaryota > Viridiplantae > Streptophyta > Magnoliopsida > Santalales > Viscaceae > Viscum > Viscum album. The sequence continues at coordinate 143,769,781 of OY728126.1, read as the reverse complement.
ATGGTGAAGTGATGTGGAACAAAGAAATATTGGTTTGAAATGTTTACTCAAAGATTTATTGAAATGTTTTTGATGATAATATTTCTCATTTGGAAATTTTGGATATAATTATAATCATTCTTAACATTATTTAAAAATTATGTTATAAAATTTTTAGATGGATATGAAGTCAAAAAAAATTATTTTATATATTTTTAAAGACATTTATTTCATATAGACATTAGCTTTTGTTAGTGGTAAAGATAGAAATTTTGTGTTTAATTTTAAGAAAGCATTGTATTGGGTAAAGTATGATATGAAGTAATGGTATTACAAATAAGATAATTTCGTAAGGAAGTAAAACATTAATAATGGAATGGTTTATAGTAATCTTTAAATTAAATACATTCATGATATTTAAGTCATTGGTTTTGTTTTTGTTTATGAAATTACATCTTCTAGGAATGGAGAAATAACTAGTGAAAAGATTACTAAATCAATAAAGAAGTTCGTTAAAATGTTCATGCTTCATGAAATGGGATACTTACATGGAATAAAAATATTACAAAATAAAAAACCATTTTTATATCACAAAAGAATTATTCTAAATAACTTCAATGAAGATTGGCATGGAAAATTTAAAATAGGTTCAACATTGATTTCAATGGAACCATGTTGACTAAAGATTAATAAGGGAAATAAGTTGGCTCAAAAGAGTTTTGAAAGGTTATTAGAATTTTTTTTAATTTGACTAATTGAATACCAAAAATTGTATATAATGATACCTTATGTGTATGATTACAAAGTGCTCCAAAATAATCACACCTATTAATTGAAAAAATAATTATTAGATATATAATTTTTTTAAGAGATTTCAGAATCAGGTATGATCAGTCAGAGAGAATTGATTTGTTTAGTTATTCAAATGTTGATTTGACAGGAAGTGCAGATTATTGAAGATAGACATATGGTGTAGATTTCATTCTAGAGAAAAATGTTGTATTTTATAATATTATGAAATAATATTATGAAACTCTTTCCATGGATGAAGCTTAGTATGTTTCTTTTACTCAATCATAAACACAACTTATGTGGATAATGGATCAATTAGATGACTTACGTGATGATGTGATATTATCTATGTTGATGGGTTGTTAAAATTTGACTGTTATAAACCATATAGTATACCTTGCACAACATTTTCAATCAAAACATATTGATAACAAATATCACATCATCAATGATATTGTATATAATAATGATCTAATGTTAGAGTATATTCCAACAGTGTAACAAATTGAAGATATTTTTACCAAACCATTACCAAAGGAAACACTTTTCCAATGATGAATGAATATGGGTGTCCTACTTCTTACTCTCCAAGGTGGAGGTATGTTTTTGTGTCCCCTCTCTCATATTTTCATTGAATTTTTTTTACAAGAGGAACAAAAATGAATTTTAAAAAATCTATCCATCGGAATGTGATAATCCTTTATAGAAGCATGTATGTTGGGATAGTTGTGTGTAATATGTGAACTCAGAAAGTGTTATAAATTTTAGAATATCTTTTTGATCTGTGTAAGAAAAATTTCACTAAAATAATGAAAATAAAGTTCATAAAGGTAAAATAAAATGAATTTTTTATATTGGAAGAAGTTCTTAAATTCAATACTTTTATGTTTAACGTTTGAACTCAAAAAGAATGTGAACTATTATAATAGTTTTTTAATATATGTAGGAAACTTGAATCTATAAGAATGTGAACTATTTTTTGATAGGTTAATGTAAATGAAGTTTTCAAAGATAAATAAGTTTTGCAAGTCAATAATTTTAGACATTATTATTCTAGTTTAAATGCTTTAAATTTCCACAAAATATTTTTCTCATGTCGGACTAGAATTATTGAAAAGTGATCCACTTCTTTTGACTTTAATGGTTAGTGATTTTTGAACCATTGCTGACAAAACAAAATGGTGATATTTTTGCGACCATGTTGAGTAGAAGATGGTTTTCAGATATGGGAACAATATTTTTCTTAATGTATTGTATATTTTTATCATAATGGAAAATCAATTCAATATGTATGTGTTTGTAGTAAGATTACGGATGATCGAGTGCAATTTTCAAAAGAAAATTTATCGATTTCGATTTTATGTTGTCGAATTTTTTTTGGTAAAGAGGTTTTTTGGCTCACCTTTGGTATAGAATTAAGTTTCAATTGGATTGAAGAACATATATTGGAGTCTAAATGACTTGAAAAAAATATAATATTGGTTTTCTTATTTTTATATCTTGAATGTTTTGAGTTAAACAAAACATGTTATCCAAGATTACTGGTGGAAAGGTGGAAAAAATGTTTTTTAAGTTAGATGATGCTATGTTGATCCAAATATTTTCAACTTAATGAGTAAATCATGATTACTATAAGATATTTCTGCGATAGGATATTATATGAAGTATAAGTCTTCTAGTCTGAGTTCTTAAATGTTTGAAACAATGGATGTAGAATGTTTCCAATGTCTATGACATATGGAGTCACTACTGACACGGTTCCATCATATATTGATTTCCATTGATCCAACCGTGGAGTTTTATCATTGATCTATCATAAAAAAATTTAGCATCAAAGAGGAATCATATATAGTGTTCTATATAAAATTAATTGAGTTTCTAGATTTTATTTGGTACCAATGATAAATCGTATCAATGCCCGATCAATCAGATGATTCTCAACATATAATTGACCCTTTTCATCAAAATAATAATTTATGTTTATTTTTTTTCGTGGGTCAAGATAACAATAAATCATATTTTATTATCAAGTGTGTCAAGGTAAATCATACCATACATAATTTCAAGTGATTCTAGGGCCATCAGACCTGGCCTAATGTTTAGTGGGTGTAGGGTTTTTTTACTATACACGACATTAACTCATTATAAGAAGCTAGATACATATTCATATGATGAAGGATGAAACCAATATGTTATTGAATGCTAGACTTAATAGGATATAGGATCATCGTTCTATGGAGTTATTGATCAAATGAAGAGAAATAAATTTTTCTTAACGCTTATAAAGTGTTGTTAAGGGGTTTTGTAAAATTTATAAATTGTGACAATCTTTATGCATGAATACATTCATTGTTTTAGGTTGATAAAATTCTTGAAATAAGAAGCCTTTTTTTCATATCGTTCAGAGAATTTTTATGATAATTATTCTGTTCTCATCCATTTCCATGTGGGTAAAAAAAATCATAATGACCATATGTATCAGTCGTAATGAATACAGCATCGGAATGACATATGAATTGGACCAAATAATAGTTTTAATGTTTGATAGACTACATCAACATAATAATCCAGATATTTTGAGAATATTTGATGGTATTTTAGAGTAAATGAAGAAGTCAAATATGGAGTCAAGATGAATTTGAAATTTATGTTTTGGGAAAAACATTGAGTGGGAAAACATTTTAGATTTTTTCTTAATTCATTTTTTCCTCTCCGATAAATAAAATAATGTATGTTATACTTTATTACAATTAGGAAGCATTATTATGATTTAAAGTTAGATATAGAGAGTGATTAAGGTTTTAGAATGCTGATGAATTTTTCATATAGATGTTTCTTGAGAATGTGATTCGGGTAAATAAAGAATAAAAAGAAAGAAGATACTGCATCAGACCGATCCATTGGATGTAGATTTCTGGGGAAATTTTTAAATGGATTAAAATTGTTTATAGAGTATTATTTTCTTATCTATTTTACAAACTAATGTAACAGATATAAGAATTAAACTGTTCCATCAGACTATGTTTTTTTACGAATATCAAATGTGTTGTTTTACAAACTATTTGGTGTTAAAGTGAAGAGTTGTGTTTGGATTTTTTTAAAAATTAGAAGTTGATAATGTAACACAGTAAAATGTTTTGAACCAATTACTGTTGGTTAATTTACATGTTACACAATCTTATTTTATGTCATTCATTCTAGAGGACCCACATGCACTATTGTATTGATCATAGTTCTATACAGGTGTTACGATATTCCCTATATTTTGTATTCACACAAAAGGATTGTTATCTAGTTAATTGTGTTGTATTGAATTATTTCAGAATAATGATAAGGAATATATAATCATATTGATTACTGATCCTTGTAAATACTTATTCTCTTATGTATTTGCGAATTTGTATGGATACAAGTGATGATTATTTCATAGGAGTTGAAGGGTGTTAATCAAGAATGTTAACATAAAAGAAAAAGTTCTCATTAATTCACCCCTCCCCATCTTAGTGATTCATTTATCTATGATATTTATTTTCAAATATCATCAATCCTTCATCATTAATTTCATTTTAATTTTCAATTTTCATTATCTCCACTAAGTGGATTTGACTAGAAAATTATTAAGTGGGAATGAATTTCATAACTAAATTTTTTAATTATGTTATATTATTTTTTAGTTGTCTTTGATATTATAATATTATGTGTGTAATGAATTTTGATTATATTATCATTTAATTCAGTGTTTTTTAAATTCAAATTATATATATAATTGATTCTCTAATTAATTATAAATTTAACATTATAAACATTGTGACTTTTTAAGTCAAAATATCATTTAAATCGAGATTTTTTAGTCTTTAATTTCCATTGAGGAAAAATATTTTTTTATTCGTTAATAAAAAACAGTAATTTTATTAACCATTAGCTAGTCTAGAATTTTTAAACTAATAGTCCAATTTTTCAACCCATTGGTACATAAAATGAATTTTTTAATGTTTTTAATCAACACTAACTTTATTTATATCTTCATTTTAAAATATTTTTCATTCCCAAATCATATTTTAAAAATGGGAAAATATATTTTCATTTTATCCAAATGATTTATTAATGACATTTTAACCCCATTTCTATTTTTTACATGTGGTTTTGAAAGGAATATTCAGGTAGTTTTCCTAACAGGGCATGTTTTTTCATTTCTAAAAATGTGAATGGAATCTATTTTTTAACATGTAGGTATGTTCATAATTTCCCACTATCCTGAAAAAATAATTGTATTAAAGTATCCTTTAATATTTTCAAAGGATATTATCAAAATATTTTGTTATCTTTTAATTTAAAAATTATTTTCAAATAAAAATATTATTTTCCTCGATAATTATTTTAATAATATTTATATTGTGTTTATTTTCATTAATAAAAAAACCTTTACATTACTTACAATACACTAGGAATATGTTATTTTGATATCGTCCTTATTAATCTTATGGATTCTTTATGATCATTTTGACCAATGAATGTATCGACATTCACATTATTGATTCATTTTTTAGTAATTAACTATCCCTTGTAATATTCTCTTTTATTTGATCATTTACAACATGTTTCCCAAAATATCCATATTATTTATAAAGGATATATTTATTTTGTAAAAAATATATTATTTATAAATAATGTCATCTATATTGAATGTCACCTGATAATATTTAAAAATATTAATAAATCTATATTCTTTAATCAATATGGTTATTTTATGATATTGGAAATTATTCATGAATTAAATTTATTATTCTTATTTGAGGAATTTTTTAGATTTGAAGATATGGGTGGGTCTTGATTAAAATTTACCCAATGATGAATTGATTGTATCATGATAAGAATTAGTTGGATATCCTTCATTAAATGATCTTCTATTGTATAACTACCCATCAATTTTAATTTGGATTATTAAATTTCTTGATAATATAGGTATCAACTTCCCTGAGATCATAACTAAAGTGATTTTGAATTTTCTTCATTAAAAATTAAAAAAATATTATCCAAGTCATATTCACAATGATGTTTTCAATGGATTCATTTCATTCTAATTCTGTTTATTATATTTCTTGTGTGTTCAAGTATTTTAATTTCCATATTGATTATTCCCTATCAATTCATGATAGTCATGTTATTTAAATGGAATCTATGTTCAATTATTTACCAATACATATTTATTATGAATTATCTAATCATGATAGTAAAAAAAATTAATTGAATATGTGTTTGGTTATTTAACATGCCATGTTGATTATGGTTTTTCACTCGTGATAACATCAACATTATGTATCTATTATTTTTCATCTTAGTTGATCCTTATCTTTTTCCTTTCATAGAAATCCATTAAGTGTACCATAAATGAAATGAAATGATATTATATAAGTAATAATTATATTCTTGAAAAAAATTGAATTTTTAAATTCAAATATAATATGGGAATCATGTATGTATCTAGTTTACCGAGAATACTAAACTACTCAATTCTTCTGGATGTGATCACTTATATCTAATGAGAATGTTGTAAACTGACCACTAAATATAAGACACTACATTTTGGGTAATTAAATATGGTATTACAGAACATTTTTTAGAAACCATGGGATCTATATTTAGAAAAACATTTATTAAGGTACATAACACTATGATTGATTTTGATGATATGTATATAGATCATATTAAAGTTAGTTTAAGGTGGAAATTATATGTTTTTCCATGTAATACATACCTATATAGATAATAAAAGTGGATATGGTTCTATTTTTGATGTATCTAGGGGTGATAACTCTAAAAAATGCGCATTGGTATTTACATGAGCATTACCCTATATATAAAAACGGGCCTTACTGTGCACCTCATTTTTAACTCATGAGATATATGCATTGGATAAACCATATTATCAATACAAATAAATATAAAGTATTATCATATTTAATAAGATTGACTTAACGAGGATAAACCTATGTTTAATGAGATTGAAAATAAAATTTCATGATTTAGACATCATATAAATGATTATATTATTTTCCCCCTATAAATTTTGTTATCAACACTATGAATTTTGGTTTTGGTCAAAGAATGGAACTTGAACTAATCGTATTAACATTGGAAAAGAATGAAAATGTGGTGAATATGAGAAACCAAATGGGATTATGACTATAGTGACATATATAGTGATTATCCCTAATATATGTCCTAACATTTTATTAACAACATATACCATAAATAACCCCTAGAGTAACCAAAGAAGAGAAGGATGGATTTTTCTAGGAGCTTGAGAGGTGGATCCGCTGGGGAAAAAAGGCTTGATTCCTTCTTATCCGGAATGTGGCAGAAGAAACATATAAAAAGTTTTTTAATGTAATGGTTAAATGTTATATATGTGGAGAATAAGTCTATAATGTAATGAATTATAGAGGAAAAATTAAAAGTGCGATGGAATTTAATAAATTACATCTTAAATATACATTTATAATTTGTTATAATAAATGTTGAGAACCAATGAATTATCTGAGTATGTTATCTATTATATGGATTAAACCCTCGACCAAGAAAAGGAAATATGTTGAAATAAAATTGTTGAAGTATTTATATATTGGGATTATAGAATTATATTGTAGATTATTTTTAGAAAATTTAGTCTGGTTGAAATAAAATTAAATCATCTCAAAAAATTGTCTAATTTTAGTAGCATATATATCTTCATAATCGTAATACTTATGGAAATCCTCATGGGATTATTAGTTTAGGAAGACTTAAAAGCCTTTTTAGGTTTTATATGATACGATTATACTTATATTATGGATAAATTGTGATAAACTTAGTAGTATAAAACACATTGTTTTAGTATTTTCTTATTGAAAAAGTTATTTGAAAAATAATGCAATTAATTTTTTGGGAATAAGTTTAACTATATTGCTAACATTTACGGTTTATATTATATTTGAGGACGATTTAATTAATGGTTATTAATGTTTTGGAATTTTATATGATATATATTAAATATGTTTTAGAAAAGGGAAAACCCACTTTTCAGGTTACAACCTATCACATCAAGAAAGGAAATTGTGATTGAACAAAGAACCAAATGGAAATAAGTATTATTTCCATACCACATTGTTATATGATATTCTAGTTAATATATAATAATTTTAACCTAAAATAATCGAAGGATTAATATTAATATTAATCCAATGGTGTTACGATTGAGGTATTTATATATTAGCATTTTATATTGGATTACTTATTATAATCGTATTGGTTTGGAAAAATATTTAAAAATAATCGAAAGTGGTCATCACTAATTTATGTATATTAATATCTATTACGATGTGATTTTTGTGCTTCAGGCATAAAAAATAATTTTGGATATTCATTTCTTGGAGTAAGAGATTATGTGAAAATTGAAGACAACACAACTGAATGATGAATTTTTGATTAAAAAATATAAATATATTAATTAAATTTATTTAGTTATATTCATGGATAGTTGAATAATTCCACAACATTAAGATGAATATCTTGAAAAAAAATTGTATTCAAATCAACTTCATATTAGATAAATAAAATGTCCTTTTAAATCATCATAGATTTATTTTTTTGAGGTTGTTAACATTCCATTGATCATTCACATTCTTGCGACCAGTTATCTTTATCATTAAATAAAAATATATATTCCTTTATTCAATTTCTACATATTCACTTTCCACCAATGATCTTGTAATTGATAACTAATGATGTATTATTCTAGAGGACCTTAGAAATTCCCTTTCTCCCTTATGAAGAGGGTTTTTATTAATCCTTTTTATAAAATGGGTTTACAAAAATTATATTGTCAAATTTTAAACAATTTATTACCAAAATCAATATTAACTATCATGGGCATAGTTTATTTACGGGAGGTAGAATGTAACACCCCAAGATTTTAAAATAAAATATTAGTGCTTGATAGAATATATATTATATGAAAATAAATTTATATTAGAATTTAATGCCTTAGAAATTATGATATATTATGTTTTATATAAATTCAATCTCTTAGATATCTTGTGATTAATGTAACATTGGATTTAAAAAAATAAAATATTATTATTTAAAATGTGAGTATATTAACATAGAAGATTAGTATGAGCATATGAATAGTAATAAATAAATTATGAAAATTATATGGTTCACATATTTATAAAAAAATCAACGGTTTTTTATTTATTATGAATAAAATAGGAATCATTTGAAGGAAAAAAATATGTATTCTAAATATATATATTTTCTTAAAAGGTGGTTTAGTCGTGATTTGAAAACATAATTTGAAGTTAAATTTTACAAAATATAGAAGATTTATTTTGAAAATTACAAATAATATTTGTGATATACATTATAAAATCATCTTGACTCAATTTTTTTTGAATTTTCTGATAATATGAATTTTTTGATGAATCATTGAAAATAATTATTTTTTATGAAAATAGACTTTTGGTTTAAATTAATAAAAATTTTAAAAAATATTTTATATATTTTTTAATGTAAAATTATTAAAATTGTATTAAAATATAAAAAAAATAAGTCATTATAATAAATTTCATAAGAAATTATGATATAAAAATAATTTAAACATTTGAAATTTCATCTTTAGAAAACCATTTTTTGAAACAATAATGTGATTAATTTTAAATTGAATTATTCAAAATATTAAAATTGATTTTAGAAAATTGAAATAATTATTTGTATTCATCATATTTTATTTTACATAATAATTTGAAAACAATTTTGGACCATTATGAATAGTAAAATAAATAAAAGTTAATTATCATGGTTAAGATAAAACCATATTTACCAGTTGCTAAACTGAGAAAATAAGACTTAAAATGTAAAAATTATTTTCCGAAACACATTACATGAACATATTTTTTACTTATCATATATAATTATGTATAATGACCCTCTTTCGAGGCTTTTGGAATGTGAAAAACTATGTTACCCTTTATTCTTTTCAAAAATTCAAAGTGTATCCCTCCTCCATTTATAAAATTTCTCTCCCAAACTGGACTTGTTCAAAACTCTAAGGGAATTAATCTCAACAAATTCATAAAAATATCTCTCCCCAACATACTTATATATATTCTAGATATAATTATCTTCCAAAAAGACTAGTAAATATTCCTCTAGAGGACATTCAATAGAGGTTTCTATAAGAACATATAATTGTCTTAACGAAAATCTAACTTTTTCATTCTTATTTGTTTCAAAATAAATTATTTCATATTGATATAATATAATATAATAATTATCTACCTTATAGAATTATTTTATTGTGTTTATTAATTAATATTTATCCATCTCCTCCTCTATCAAATCGGAAAAAAAATCATCAATCATGTGCACAGTGAATTACCACCTCCCAAGCTGATGTGACTCATTTTCAATAAGAACATTTCATTATTGTAAAAACATATATATTTAATGTATATATATATAATTTATGATATTATTATAATTATTTATTTTTAAAATAACATATACCATCTTAATTTCCATGTTATTTAAAATATTATATTGGCACTTGTATGTACGGCGGACAACCGCCTCCTGAAGCAGTGTTGTTAATTTTTCACTTATAATTTACATAAAAAGAAATAATTTTAATTTTAATTAATATATTTGACATATATGATTTTTTTTTGTTTTATAGAAGTAAATATTCCATCGACTTCCTTACCCTATCACTCATTAAAGGATTGATATCATCACTCCTACGTATGTATATTGTACCGTATCCACAAAACGATACAATTCATTTTCCATGTTCAACCATTAAAAATGATTCTAAAAATATATCAAATTATTAAATATAATATTCATATAATTATTAAAAAAAATTATATTATGTATCTATATATTATTTATAATAATAATAACTTTCACGATAAATGCCTATGAGAAAAAACGTAATTAACACTTGAAACATTGAATATTATGAAATATTAATAACAAATGAGTAGTAAAATGTTATAATATAATCATATATGATATTAAAATTTTGAATTTTTTTTATTTTATAAATAAATAGAGTGATTACACCCTTATATAGTATTTTAATGTACATTCAAACAAAAAGAAGCATGAGGTAAGGAACTTTATCAAACATTCACTTAATTGAGTATATACTAAACCTTTTAAATTTAAATATCATCAATCTGTAATAATTTATTGTATTTTATGTTTTTATATAAATTATTACATCTAATGGGATTTGACATGAAAATTCCCATGTTGTAAATAATTTTATAACTCAATTTCTTTTCCTTGAGTTATATTATTTCTTCTATGTCTTTGATATTATAAGATTATTTGTGTAGTGAATTTTGATTATATTATGTTGTATTTCATATTATATTATGTGGATTTATATTTGATAAAAATATTCAATTAATTTATAAATTCTTACTTCAACATTATGATCTTTGTGGGGGTTTATTTCAGAATCTCACTTTAATATGAATTGTATATGCTTGAATTTATATTAAAGTAAATTATATGATAATTGTATAATAAACACAATTAATTTTATTATTCTCTAATAATTAATTAATATTTCAATTAATAATAAAAAATTTAAATTCATTGGTACATAAATTTATTATGCCTTTTTAAATAAAATATAACTTATTTCTCACATCAGTCGAAAATGCGTTTTCTTCACAAACCATGTTTTTTCAAAATGTTTTCAAAAATAATTTAAGAAATATCCAAATTATTTATTTTAGAATTTTTTGTCCATGTATGACTATTAATTAAATTTAAATGAAATTTTCATATCTTTTTTCAAATAATTCATGTTTCCCGTTTTCCAAAAAATTTGAATGAAATCATTACATTAATGTGTATTGTACGTATAGAATTTCTCACCACTATGAGAATTAATTGCTTCAAATATTCGTTTATATGTTTATAATTTATTTTCAAATAAAATGATTTTATAAATATTTTTTGAACATTTAGTTCTAAAAATATTTTCAAAGTAACTCAAGAATTTTTTATTGAATATTTTATTGAATTTTTACTTATCAATGACAAAAAACCCTTTATTTTAAATATTATCCATTGGAGATATGTTTTATTGATACTTTAATTATTATTTATATAGATTATTATATGATCATACTGACCAAAGAAGCTATTTTCCATTCATTTATGTGATTCATTTTTTGTCATTAATATTCCCATCAAATATTCCCTTCATTGTGATCATTAGAAGCTAAATTTCCCATATATATCCATTTTATTTATCATAGATATATTTTTTATAGAAATTAATATCATTTATAGATATGGTGTTATACATTGAAATTTATTTACTTGTACTGGGAAATATTGATAAATATGTATTCTTTAATCAATAAGAATATTTGTTTATAAGGAACTTTTTCATGTATTAAACCAATTATCTCATATATGAGTAATGACTTGGATATTAAAATATGTGTTGGAACAATTATAGGAATACCTTTAATGCACCAGTAGTATACTGAGCAGAATTAGTTTGAAAGACTTAGTTAAATGGATTTCTAGTGTATACATACAAATTATTTTTAAACTACCTTGTAGAAGTTCTTGAGAACAGAGATGCCACTATGTACGTGTTCATAACATCCAGTAATTAAGAGTATAATTCATTATGATTTTAGGTTTTATAATCCATGATATTTTCTCAATGATATAAACACTGGATACATTTAATTTTACGTTAATTAATTAAATTACATGTGTATTGATTTATTTACATTTCTATATGGATTAATCCTAATCATTTCATTATAGCCATGTTATTTAAATGGAATGTTTTTTCTGTTATTTACGTTTATATATTAATTATTCCTTATCTAATAATGATAGTAAAGATATTTAAATAAAATTTATGTTCATTCATTTTCCTTTATTCTTATTGATTAATGAAATCTACCACATTACGTAACAGTTACTGAGTATCAGAGCTCATCTGTTTTTCTTTTCCAAGGAATCTCAGAAGATTAATTTTAATGATAGAAAGGATACACAAAAATTAATAATGATATTCCTGAAAAGAAATATTTTGTGTATTCAAATGTAATATGGGAATCATGTATGTTTCTAGTTTACCAAGGCTACCAACCTATTCTGTCTTTTAGGAGGAGATCATGTGTATCTAGTGTCAAAGTATTGAAGTAACTATTTGATCTAGGATATTGGGTTCAAGGTCTTTTAATAATAATAAGATAATATATAATATATAAAAAGAAAATGTTCTATGTTAATTAATTAACCAATCTAATGTTATTATATAAAATGTTCATCTCATGTATATAAGGATTCAAAAACATAAGGTAAGGGATTTTTTAAAACCACTTATTTTATTTGAGTTTTTATTTTTCTATCTCTAAGTCACATTATATTTCATGGCCCCATCCCCAAAAAGTGTAACCCTTCTAGGCCGACAATGTGAGATAGGAGATAATGGCCCCTGAGTCCCACCTACAGTAGGCCCCGGGTTGACAACTAACACCGATGGTATAGTAAACACACAAATTGAAGGCATTACTCTCTAAGAGAACACATGCAGAAGAGATAGATAAGATAAACACCAATCAACTCCAACTCAGAATTGGAATATAAAATAAACCCAAGTGCATATATGAAATGTAATGCAAAAGTACTACAACTGGAAGGGAAAAAACTGCAAGTGCCCAAAAGAAAGTAAAAACAACAGCAACCACAAGCCCGAACAGCTCCTACAACCCAAAACTTTTAGAAACCAACTTTATCTCCAACCTGCTCCAAGTGACCTGAAAAACAGTTTATATATACATAGGGTGAGTATAACAGTATACTCAGTAGGATCCTCCATAGGGAATCTCGTGCAAATGTAAATAATGCATGCTAAATCACAGCGAACAACATGTGAAACTAACTCGTCACCTAACAGGTATACTATGTTCCCAACCTCACCATGGCTACTCTCACCAAGTAATGAATACAAGAATATAGAGTATAATAATGAATATCAAGGGTAACCCACTACTACTCCCCACGGGTTTTCCGCTTTGCCCCAACGTTGCACGTCCTAAGAATCTCTCTCCAAAAAGGCTTGCCCGCAGACACCTGGGCGAAGCACCACAATCTGCACCTCATGCACCACAAAGGGTTGCCCGCAGACACATGGGAGAAGTACCACACAATCCTAAAAACCAAAAGTAACTAGGTAGTTTCCGGAATCCACCACATCTCTCATTAGGTGTATCAATCATCAGGTATTATACCTCAAGCCATTACAACTCATACACTGAGTATGGATCCTCAAGCCATCACAACCTATACATGTTAAACCTATAGTAGTCCATTGGATACTATATCTAGAATATATGTGTGTGAATAACCACAAGCCATTACAACCCTCTACACACATATATGGGGAAAACTAACCATTGTGACTAACAACACAAGCATCTACCAAGAGAAGAGAGAGAGGCCAATGGGTGTAGTCATCCATTCATCCTCCCAACAGACTGATTGGGGAAAACACCCCCCAGGGATCAGAATACCCAGGGTCTTAGTTTCCATTAATGATAGGGTGGAGTAGCATATAGAAACACAAAAACTACAAAATATAATATAACTCACATCCACATTATGGGCATAACCTAGTCTTAGACACACTTAAGCTAACGTCTCTCAGACTACGAGTTACTACTTTTAAGACTAGGAATCCTACATGAATACAACCATTTGATGAGATTTATTAGATTACATCATTCCAATTTTATAAGTTCCATTGTATGTTAATTAATTCTTTAAAAATTAATTAACCATAGACTAATCCTCATTAAATTTCATTAGCATCACACCCAATTTCCATTGTCCCTTTATAAGATTACTACCTCATCATTATGTTCCAGCAAACCCATCCCCATGGGTTAACACCATTTCATCAAACATTTATTACAAAAACACTTCCACATATCCCCAGGCATTCTATAAAATCATTTTATTCTACTAAGATAAGGGGATAAACATGGTGAGTAGATGTACTACCCATTGAGTCTTTTACGCCTATAGCAAGAGCGTAGACCCATTCCCCTCGAGAAGCAAAACATTGAAAGCACATGGCATACGCTGCATTTCTTCACCTCTTTTGGGATAAGGGTAACCAAGACCAGCTGCCTTGTGCAGTGGGGAAAAGTAAAGAAGATAAACAACCAATAAACTAGCAACCGACCAATAATCACATCCATCCCATTCCATCAACATCAGTGTCCTCACCAACTCCCAAATGCAAAAACCAATGCATCTCTCCACTCTAGGCGTCATCCACTACCACAACCAAAAGGACTCTAGGCCCCCACATATCCCAACAACCCTCCAGGAGCACATTACAACACAAGCAGTATAAAGGAAACCATCACATCAATCAGGATCTTGGCCCTTTAACAATCACGAGGGTAACTCAGAACCCAACAAGGAATAATCAAACAATAAAATTCATTAATCCATCTTGATTAACAGATTTATAATCTGTTTGTTCCCACATTGGGAACCTAACCAGTAAGCTATCACAAATGATTAAACATGTTTACTACTCCAATTTCATTAATCCCAAATTACAAAAAGAACAAGATTCTTGTTAATGCCTCTTTATCTTTAGCCCAACAATTATCAATTAACCCAAGTTTACGTTATTTACTAATTTTCATCAGGAACAAAAAGATAAGAAATGCAAGCATAGATATCACACTATATAGAAAAACAAAAGGCAATAACAAATGATCGATAACAATTTCTTTATCTGGTTAAAATATTTTTTATATCAATTCCATTTTTCATCTAGGGGTATTAAACAAGTTGACAAGACAATTGAACGAAAAAAAAGAGAAGCAACGAATCCCCTACCACAAGGGGTTTTTAGGAAAACCCCAACAATTGAAGAATGCACAACAAAAGTTGGGTTGATTATCCAAAAACCTGCATTAGATCTCTTCTCTTACCAAGATCAAGTACAAATCACATCATATTTGTTGTCGACACTCTTATATCTACCGATAACGGGCGTAGATCATAGAATCCTAGAGAAGAGGAGAATTAGATATTATTTGATCTAAGAAACGAAACAATAATGATCACATACCTCAAGAAATCGGCTTCGATTCCCCAAGAAAAGCCTTTAGATCACCTCCAAAACACTTGGGAGAGGTTCTCCAACTTTTAAGGAAGAGTAATCCCTAGTTATGTCTACATATGAGCTTAAACAGGAAAGATAGAGGCAAAACGGTTGAGATCCAAAATTTTAGGATCTAATTTAAGTGCCCGCATGGTTTTCTCGCACGGTTAGACAAACTGTGCTCTAACCATGCGGTCTCTGCTACCTCGTCAACACTCCTCGCACATTTAGGCTACACTGTTAGACAAACCATGCACAAACCATGCGTTATCCAATGCCTCCAACACCAACCTTGGACGGATTGGCCGCACAGTTTAGAAAAACCATGCACAACCCGTGTGAAATCTACTACACTTTAGTCTTCCGTAAAATTCCACCCAAATGCACCCACAAGTCACCTTGACCTTCCAAAACACCTCTAACACCACATTTACACAAGTAATGTACTGGAGAGGTCTGGGCCATTATATTATCTATCTCTTTAATTTTATTAAATGCTTATAAATTGTGTATATTTTTCAATCACCTAGATAACAATATTATTATCCCTTTATTTAATCCGAGTAATATATACCTTGTGTTTATTTATAAAATTCCATTATTAAGAAATCAATTTTTATTATGATGTGAGAAAATGTTAAAAAACCAATTTCCTTATATGGGAAATAATTATGTTTATGAAAAATGATTTATTTTCATTTTTGGAACACATAATCATGTACACTTTATGATGGGTGTTCCCATATCGTAATATAATGCAATAGGAATTTTTTTGTCACATGAGATGTCATGTATGGGAATAGAGAGTAAACATAATCCAAGATGGGACTCTTTCAACCATGTGATGTTGTCATGGTGGTTATCCTTATCTTATTATTATTTCTTGTTTTATATTTCTTCCACTTTCATATGTCCTCATGACTATATTATACCATATTCTTTTTGAAATTATCCAATGTGATTACTTATGAGACTTCTCCATTTTGATATCATGTTATTACATTTTTCTCATATTTTATGCCTCATTACATATTTATTCCCATATTGGTATTTATATATCAACCATTTCTTTTTTTATTCCCTAGGATATCATATGTGGTTTTAGGATTTAAAATTTATTAAAGATCTCAGTATGGATAATAAGGTAAAGATGTTGAGTTTTAGTTTCTTATTGATGTATTACGAGCCAAGTCATTCAAAGATACTAGGATAATTGATTTTTTTGTTTTATTTATTAGATATTTTTGTTATAAAGCATATAATAATGTGTTTTAACGGCTGAGATCACTATAGAGATATATAAAATATCTAAAATCATAAACTTTATAGAAACTAATGGAATATTAGAAAATAACTCAAAATTAGAAATCTCCAGTTCAAGCCATAAAGAGGATGTGATTGTAAAATCAAACATCACATATCTCATAAGATGAACAAGAATAAATTCTAGACGAAATAAAAAATAATGATTTTTATGCAAGGAATGAAGGCATATATCTACTTAATAAGAATGAAACCTATGGACTTAGCCTATAACCAATAGGAAAGAATACCATTCAGTAAAAATGGGTGTTCATAAACATACTAAATGGTCACAGAGGAGTTCAATAAAAAAGGAATTAATTCTTTGTAAAGGTTGATCACAGGTGGAAGGTGTGTATTTTGAATAAACATTATCTCCCATTAGGATATTAGAAACTACAGTAATGTTCCTTGGAGTTATTTCAAATAATTTTTACAATGTTTATTAAATGGATTTCATTCCATCATTCTCAAATATAGAAATTAATGAAAAAAATTCTTTGACAAACCTTGGGTTTTATTAATTGAAAAATATATAACCATGGTGTGCAATATAAAGTATTATTTTTATCTGTTGAAATAATAATCACATGTATGGTACTCTAAACATCAATTTTTCATTATGAAATTGAAATTAATTAAAGTAAAAATATTGAAACATATTATATATAATGAATAGGTACTCAGGTACCCTAATTTTAATTTTATAAAATGATGATATCTTTTTTAAAAGAGACATTACAAAGGTATGTAAATGTTTTTAGGTAAAATTAGAACAAGTTTTAAATTTTCAATTCATGAATAAATAATATACATTTTGTGATACCAATTTCAATAGAGTGAAATATATATATTCTTACCATAAGAAGATTATATTAAGGAGTTTTAAAAAAATTATGGCATGGTGGATTCTAAATATTTTTATGCTATAATTTTAATTCGTATGATTATAATTAAATATGATTCTAGGAAAAGTATGAATAAAAATCGAATTCAAATGTTCTTAGGAAGATATATCTACCTTAAATATTTAAGGATATAGATTGTTTACATTGTTAAATTTTGATTAAAATATCGGAGTAATACAATGTAATTACATATTTTGTTAGAAAAAATAGTTCTCAAAAATTTAAATGCATTATCTTCATATGGGATGTCATAAAAAAAATTTGTGACATTATCTTTAGTAGATACACTAATGTTGACTGGGTTGGATATGAAAGTGACACAAATTCATCTCCAGGAATAAATTTTTTCATATGATAATTTTGTGAGGGATATCATAACAATAAAAAATGTTAAGTTACATTGAGGAAAATGTATATAGAATATGTTGTTTCTACCTAATATTTCACTAAAATGTTATGGATGAATGTCCTATAGGATGAGTTTTGAATAAATATTAAAAAACAATTGTAATTTTTTTTTGATAATTAGATTATCAGAGATCTTTCCAAAAATCAAGCACGTCATTAGATATTAAAGAACAGATATATTATGTATCATTTTATTAATGATAAAATATTAGGTGGTGATGTTATTCAAAATTATATTTCAACGATGTACAATATTTATCATGGTTTGACCAAGGTTGTGCTAAATGAATTATTTTTATAATTTAGGAAAAAAAACATGGTCAACCTCCATCAATTACTTACTTATGTTCTTAATGAAGTTCCCCCACAATTATTTGTATTATATCGAAATAGAGGGAAAAAATATAAGTTTATATGTAAAAGTTCAACTCATTATTTTATAAATCTGACATAGTAGTTATCATAAGCATATGAAAATTTTGAGAAAACATAGATGATAAAATTTAGGGGGGTTATCATGGAATGGATAAAGAATTTATTATCACTGATAGATATAATTCCTTTCATAAAATTACATTTTCTAGTAGTGTGGGGTCATGAAATTCACATTGAGAAAATAGAATTTTTTCATAAAATAAGAAAATGTGAGAAAGTACACCTTCAAAATTTTTTGGGAAAGCAAGAGTTGTTACAAGTATTAATGATTATTGCATACAAATCAAATGGGAGTTTTTAAGATCCTTTGTGATGTTTTTACAAAAAAAATATTATTTTTAAAAAATATATATATTATGAATTTTTTTATTAAACAAGTGAGAAAGAAATAATGTTTGTTATGGAAATTTTTTTTGTGAATATGTTGGTATAGGTGGCGAATGTTTCTTTCACATTGTTAATAAATAGTGTTACAAAGTCAGATAATGATAGTCCATTCATAAAATATTTCTTACAACATGTAAAATATCATGATCCATGTTTGATATATATTTGTTGATCTATACAAAAAAAATTTATTCACATTACGGGACAATGTTCACTAGACATAGAGTTCCAATCATATTTCATCAGAAAGAAGGTAATCGGGAATAGAAATTTATAAGGGGGAGAGATTTAAAAATTTAGTATCGAACATGGGAAGCTAGACATAGACCAACAAATGAATATTTCATATAGATTAATGTGGATAGATATTATCATGGGTTTTTTCCGTAATTATGTGTGTATAAAATATGTGAAATCAAAATAGAGTGTGATCTACATGATATTGATGACCATAAAAAACTTCCATAAAAAGAGTGTAAAAAACATATACCTGTTTTTGTATGGGTATATTAAAAATAAAAAAATGATATACTCTGATAAATGAATTTTAAATTTATAGAAGTCAAAAAGTTAATGTTATAATTATATTTTTTATCTGTGCAGGCCCAATGGGGGAGACATCAAATAGGGAATCTGATAGAGAAGTTTTATTTAACAGTAGTCTTTAAAAGTTGAAAAATTTTATTCAACCATCAACAAAGGCCCTACCTTGACCTAAACAATCTAATAAACTTTCCAGACATATTTGTTTTACCAAATTCAAATAAATATGTTTTATTTTACATATTATAAAATTTTTGAAGTAATTAATAGTGATGTGTTATGAATGAAATGGTTTGATTAAATCATACAATGAACCATAAAATGGGAAATGTCCAAACATATTCAATGAAGTGAAACATATGAAAAAGGAATTATAAAATGTATGTAAATGATACCAAAAACCCTGATTTCATCATATAAATGATACATAGTAGTTTATTTTAAATAGAGATCCAGTTGAGACAAGATGACCAAATAGAGACATATAAACAGAGATAAGTGTGGAAGTTACTTTTATTCACCATTAAATGAATTTCCAAAAGAATAAATTGGAAATATATTCCATTAGATAAACTTTCATTGGAATATTAACATAACATGGTAAATTATATTTTATGGGTTGATAATGATTTGTTTTTTCTAATTGGTTTGTTATTCTATTGAAATAAGAAAGTACGAATCTGTTCCTTATCATATAAGGTTGTGGAATGTTAACTAATAGTAGAATATCATGAGTATTCATGAAGGATTGTGAAGATTCAAGAATATTTTAAAAGGAAGAAGAATCATTAAGTGCATTTCATTTGAGTGGGAAAGAATTAATGAGTTCCCACCTATTCTAATTTGGGAACACCAAAATAATGGGGATGAAATGTACGAATATACATAGCACTGGGCAGACAAATAAAAAGATTAAATACTATTGTTTTTCCCATAATCTATGTTTCCATTCGATTTGGTTAAATAAGAGAGGAACCAAATAGTGTTTTCAAATTTTATTTTGTTAAATAGATATTTGTTTTAGAGAAACCATACAACGGATTAATGGGAAGTGGAATCAGACATAGTAAGAGATATAGTTTAATGTATAGAGTTTCCATGAGTAGTTTTTTTTATTGTTTTTCAAAGATCGATCTCACGTTACAGAAAACGTCTAATTTTAGTGAGGTGAACCAACAACACTTTCACTAGAGAGTGGCATGGGGCACCAGAAAATAATTTTTAGGACAAAGTAAATTAGATAAACATTTCCATATGAACATTTTAGTATCAATTTAACAATCATTGACATATTTTTTATGTGTTATATAATGAATACATTTTTTTAATTATAGAGATTTAGTATAATCATATTGATATGGATATAGAAGGAGTATAATGGGTGTTTTATAATATTGTATTCACTTCTTTATAATATTTAATATTCATGGACTTCTGGGAGTCTCCAAAAAAAGGATGTGGGTCCTCACAATTATATATAGACATTAAAATATTGTGTGCCATTTTATATTATTATCCTTTCATGCTTTCGATTTATCAAAAACTATTTATAAGGATAATAACTGTAACAATTATCAATGGTTAGTTTCATATAATTGAAATTATAAAAGGATAACTAATGATCCAACCCCCTACCCATACCTAGTAGCTCCAATGATCCTAAGGAACATTAAAGGTCACATGAGATAAAACATAATTGGATTTCCAAATATAAAGGTGGACACTAGTGGGAATGAAAAATATTGACAAGGGGAAGATACCATTATTTAAGAGGATAAGAGTTATTCTTGATAATGATATAATTTTTAGGGGAATCAAATTCATTACGTATGATTATTCGAATCAAACGTGTCATTTACCTTGATAGAAAGAGAAAACAACACGAAATTTAAAATTTAGGTCAGAAAAACCAATATTTGATAAAGGAATTTCAGGAAGATGAATTATAACTCAATTAATGTAGTTGAGTTAACAAAAACCATTACAACTTTTGAATCATTAAATAAAATGTAAATTTAATGGATGAAAATGAGATGGATATTCAAACATGGTTGATTTCATAAATATGTTAATTATCATTTATTCGGTATTAAAAATATCATTTAAAATAAATAATGGTTTGAGATATCAAATAAGTCTCATAGATTTAAAAATGAGACGAGAAAACCCTTATGAAATTAGAAAAATTAGAATCCAATCCCCTTCCATGAAAGGATTTCACAAGAAACCTTAAATATCATTAATAACGAGAGGATCATGATACAAAATGTTAAAGGGGTATAAGATACACCATTCCATGGAAAAAATGGTGTGTCATACAAAATATGTCTCAAAAAAACTAAGAGAATAAACCATTTGAATTATTTATAGTTTCATAAAACTATAACATAACATTCTTAATCAATTATTTAATAACCATATTCATGTATATAAACTTTTATCATCATAATTTAGAATTATTATATACTTGAATATTAGTTAATTTTTATTTATTTATTCAATATCACTTGTGGGTAATCGTAATCATTTTGAAATAGTTTGATAAAGTGGTGTTTTTCATCATTATTATACCAAATTTTATAATTACTAGATCATACATGGTAATATAATTTATATCTAAGTATATTTCAAAATTTTATAATTTCATTCAATTGGAATTTTATTCATGGTTTTTGAAAATGAAATTGGTAAAAATAATGTTTTGCTGATTATAAAACTGAACATTGGAAACATAATTAAATATTTAAATGATTATATCACTAATATTTAACCAATTTTTTTTATTAATATCATATATTAATTATCTATTACATTTTTGATATAAATTGATATTATTTTACATATAGGATGGTTAACTAACCTAATAAAAATATATCAAAAATTATATATATGTATGGATATGAAAGAGATTTTTTATAATATAATTACAAACAAATTAATATTTAAATTATTTATATTCTATTAAGGTGATTAATTATTATTCTGATGATTTATAATAATAATTAAAATAATATATTGGCCTACAACTATAAATAAACCATTTTTCTTATTTTTATATTTGTTTTAGGAGGATTGTTTTACAATCATTGTTTATTTTTAATATATATAATGAAAAATATAAATCAAAAAAAATATAATATTGAAAAAAAGGAAATATATATTTAAATAATATATTTACAGATCCATCCATCAATAGGGGTGATGATTTTTTTTATTTTTAGTGGCGATAGACTGCACACATGAGTGGGCAACTTTTTCAATATTTTTGTTGAATATGAGGGGAATAAATGATGGTTATTACCTCAATACAATAATATTTGAATATATTATTTTTAATTATATCCTTATATACATATGGATATATTTTTTTTTCTAGGTGGTTGAGATGATAAATTGTGGAATTTAAAGTGTAAGTAATACTTTGAAAATTTTGATCATCTCTTGAATTATATATTGGAAATAAAAGACATGAGGAAATTTATGGATTTTTTATGTTTCAAAATGTTTATAGGGGAACTATAATAAATAATTTTTTTATAATTTCATTATCATTTTTAATAGTGGTGTGGATTGAAGAGAGTGGAATTGAACTCCATTTATAGGTGACAACAGGGACAAATCATTATAAAACAATGATAGGTTAAGGTTAAAAATGGAATTGCATGTGAGTTAGTTGAGTTATGTTGGTAAATGTTAATGGGAAAGTTAGGTATTAAATTATATATAAAAAATGTATTCTAAATGTTTTTCCTATCAAATTTATACAACATAATTTTATACATGATAGATTACACATTTTAACACTGAGTAATATTGATTAAATATTAATCATGGTTATTATTTTATCACTAAAAACATAATATAAACCATAATACCAAATTTATACACAATTAATATGAATTTGTAATCCATTTAATTTAATTAAATTTCTAAATATGATATAATTAACTTTTAAATGAAACCATATATGTGTCAAGAAAATCATTTCTGTAGAAAAATGTAATTTCAATCATTAAGTGTTTATGATATTGTTTGACATTGATTATGAATTAAATTAGTTTTAATTATTATTAATATATTTTTAAACACAATATTATAGTCTTAATTTATAATTCATCAATTCCATATTAAATCTCAATGATTAGAAATGTATCATTCTTTTTAAAACTAGTTGTTTTCCATGGAAACAAATAATTTACTAGGTAAAAAAATTATCAAAAATAAATAAATTGTGCTTATAGAAAAATATGAACTTCTGGATCTATAATATGAAAATAATGTTATCAAAAAAATTTCTAAATGTTATAAATGATTAATTTTATATTATCTCAGATAAAAAATATGACATGTTTTTAGAAAAAAAAAATTATTTAAAGCATTATATTTATATATTATAAATTTATAAATGTATTTGAATCTAAATATTATTATTAATTTATTATAAATAATATAAGGGTAATTTTTATTATAAAAAAAATAAAAAACTAAATATTACGAATAAAATGTTTAATTAAAATTTAATACAGTAAATAGTTTTTATATTAGACTAAAATGTTACTTATGTTCTCAAATGTTGAACATAGGTTTTCTAAGTCAAAAATAACTTTTTAAAATACCTATTTCATCTTCGTAATTAAATATTTAATTTATTAAATGGTTTTATAAACTATTATATATTTCACATATAATGATAAAATCGTAATATTTACAATATTCGTAAAAATTATATTTTTCACTATTCACTTGAAAATAAATTATTTCGGAAAGATCCTAAAAAATATTATTATGATATTATTGATATGAGAATCTAATAAATAAATTTATTTTACATAATTGAAATTCTAAATTTTATACATTTTTCCTTAAGAAGAAAATTAAAATATACAACTAATTTTTTTATTAAAAGTCCCCTTTTAAAACTCTTAGTGTCTGTAGTCCAATTTTTTATTAATTAATAATTAAATATAATATTATAATATATTATCAGTTTTAATTTTATTATTAATATTCATCAAATATAAAATGGAACGTTTTAGTTCATTGTTTCATGTAGATAACATCATTAAACATTGTATTAATTTATAAAAATATATTCCTAAATCTCAAGATGTTACATTTTCCCCAATTAAATAAATTACATCCATATAATTTTAATTAACACATAATAATCAATTTATCTATTTGTATTTATAATATATTTGTGATTCAATATAAAATTTATAGAGAGATATTAACTTTTCATAGATAAGAAACATGTATTTTTCTTTACAGTAGGTATATATCTAACTTTAATAATTTCTATCACTATTTTATCCAATGGTATATCATTATTCATTATCAAGACCCATATAATAAAAAAAATCTAATGTAATTTAATACCCATTCTTGAAATTCTAGATATCCATTGGTAGATAAAACATTTTATTTCAATATTTTAATTAATTTTTCATATAGGTAGATGGGATTACTGCATTCCAAAAATCACATTAAACTCATCTAAATGAAGGATAAAAATATTTTCACCATGTATAATCCTATAATGTTAAACTATTGATACAAATAAAGATAATTTCTCAAAAACAATCAAATCATTGGGGTAGTGATTTAATATTATAGAAAAAATTCTTATATATCGTAAACCAAAATCAAATAAGTTGATCACAAATATATACAGTGGAGGATCAGTGTTCCTTTTCGATAATGATTTACGTTAATAGTTGTTATTGGATATTCAATCTCTTATTCCATTGGATTATGATGTTGTTGATTTCTATATTTTTTTAGACCACAATTTGTGGGAAAAAATTTACAATGCCCAAACTCTTTATATATAATGTGTCGACGTGTGGGCGGTGTATTTTTTGTGTCTCAAACACCGTAGATTGTATTGGTTTAACTCTTAATTTATCTTTAATAGTTACAAACTAGATGTACAATCCATCCAAATATGAATAAAATATTTTATTCCCTTGGGAGATTCGCTTGGTTGATTCTTCCAAAAAAAATTTGTCTTGTAGTATGTTGAATATTATTTCCTTCAGTATATTCATCACCTAATATTTTATGAAACTAAATCATTATCTTATTTTGTGTATTCATAATTTTTGAATGATGTAACTTTTTAATCATAATTCAAGATATTTTAGTGATTATAACAAAAATATTATCAATACTATCTCTATAAAATTTGTTTCCTCTCTTGGAAAATTATTATATTTAGAATCACGTTGATTATTAACATGGTTCCTCATAACTCCAGAAATTTATAAAAAATAGATCAGTTAATTTTCAGTGATTTAAAATTAAAATCATAATTATATTTTAAAAAAAATGATTAAAAATTTCAATCTCAAAATATCATATTCAATGAAATTATTTCATTTGATTGTATTTATAAATAAATCGTTGTTGAATCCATTTAGGTTTTAATAGGTTTATTTCTCTAATATTCCGTAACATAATTATTTAATATAAAAAACCTTCATAATGTCTTATAAATATAATGTTATTAATCAAATGATATCTCCCAGGGTGTGTCATGATAGGTGTGCAGTCCTAGGACCACTCATCATGCACCAATGTAAAGATTGAGTTGATACTTAGCAATACTTTTTATGGATGATTACCCGTAGGTGCGTATCATCTATAGTTACATCCATTTTAAAATTTTATAGTAGGGATGTGATTTCTATTATAACAATAAAAACTCTATATTATCAAAACATAATGATATTATACTTATTTAGACTTATACTTTTGGTTTTCACCTGTTTTCTATAATAGTTTCTCTAAAATTAGTAAACCATCCCAAAAAATTACTAAACCATTATCTGATATCAAATGAGTTCCCCATCATTGGACTACTGATTCCGGTGTAAATAACATTAATTGAACCGTAAAATTGAAAAAATTTAGATAAAACTATTTTTATTTACAATATTACTATATGTAAAAAATGAAATCTCATAATAATATACACTATGAAGAATGAATGGTAAAATGTATTTAAGGAAATTATAAATAAGAAACCTATTCTACTATAATTTTGAACATTAAACCATTATTTATCCTAGCTATAATACATTATAGACCTTTAATATGTTATAATCATCTTAATAACTAGCGGAATATAAACATAAGGTGTGAGCACAAATGCTCATTAAGGGAAACATTTCAACATGTCATCAAGGGTTAGATCATAATCATATGAGGAATCATGATTTGGCAAAACATGATTATTAAAAATAAAATATTGATATATTTTTCAATATACTTGATAGATGGGAAATTTTTATCAATGAAAAAAAATATTCAATAGGATAATAGTGTGCAATTAATTTATAATAAACTTGATCCATGTAGCATAATCATGTCCATATTGAACGGATTTGAAAAATACACATGAAATATAGAAAAAATTATCATTTTCATTAACATTAGAATATGATGATTATAACTTGATTTCATAATCAATATTTTCAAACATCATTTAGTGAACATGAAAAATTTCCAATATCCCTATTGTGAAAAAAATGTCCACACTTTTTGTTGTGAAGAAACAAAATTTTAATGCTTAACATTTTCTCTCATGAAATATAAACCCTTAACCAAATAATTTGAGTGATATATAACAAACCAACCATTATTCAACCACAAATAAATGTTCCACACTAAAATAATAATTAATATCATTATAAATAACCCTTAGTAATGAAAAAATTGTCTCACAACATTGATGAAAGGTATCACAAAAAGATTCCTCAGGAATGTAAATAATTGTTACTAAAACATTAATCACTTCAAATAGAATATTTAATTTGAAAATTTAAAATGTGAATTATATAAAATAATTTTATAGGAAATAAATCCTTTTTTTATAAATAGTTACATGGTCATGAAATCAAAAAATCTTATTTAGAAAACTATTTTATCTTTTGTGTAAAATAAGAAGTTATAATTACATTTAGAATGAATTTATGAAATGGTGAATTGAAAAATTATGAGAAATATTTACTTTTAAATTCAATAGTGTAGCCTTGAAAATATATAAAATCTCAATATATAGAATGGAAAAAACATTAATAATTTTATTTTAAAAAAAATATTCAACAATGGGGCCTTGGAATTAAACTATGGTTTCAAAAAGGTGAGGTGAACATATTTTTGAAAATTGTTAATTTTAACCATAAAATGAAGAAATAAATATTTTAAAATACATGAAGTTTATCATGAAGTAATTTTTAGGGGATGATAAAACATTTTATTGAATGTATAGTAATCCTTTGGACCATTTTGAAATACCTTAGTTAAAAACCAACATCTGAAAAGGGTAATAAAAACCTCCTCTTAGAAAAATGGAAAGGAAATATGAACGTCACCTGAGATAACAAATAATTGGATTTATAAATATAAAGTATTAAATTGGTGGGAATTTAGATTATGGACAAGCTGGGGATGCCATTGTTTATGAGGATGGGAATTATTCTTAATAATGATTTATTTTTTTGTGTGGAAGAAGTAAATCAAAGAGAAATTTTTGAATTATAAGTGTAATTTCCCAAAATATAGATTCAAGTTACCATGAAATAATATTTTAAGGTTGAATAAACAAATCTTATAAAAATATGTCTAAGAAGATGTATTATAAATCTGTGAAGGGAGTTGAGTTAACAAAAAATCATACAATTTTGTTATCTTTTGAATTGAATTCAACTTAATGGAAGAACATGATATGGATTATAAAACATGATTAATGTCATGAATATAGGAAATAAAATTAATTATTCATTTATCACACCATATAAAATAAATTATGGTATGAAATATCCAATATGTCTTGTAGATATAAAAAAGAGAAAAATAAACCGTTACCGCATTTGAAAATTGAGAATCATAACCCCTTGAATGATATGTTTTAAAAAGACACAATAAATAAAACGATTAATAATAGTATCATGAAAAAATATTAAATAGGTATTATATTTACCCATCCAAATAAAACATGATGTATGATAAGAAATATGTATCAGAAAAATAACTTTGGGACAAGCAACCCTTACCATGAATTATTGCTTAGTTGATCTCACCCAAACATACTATATAAAAAATAAGCATATTAATTACCTATATAATAAACATATTCACATATATAACCATAGATAATCTTAATTTAAAATAATTCTCCACATGTATATTAGTTTGTATTTGATAGTTTTTTTAGAATCAGGTATTTGTAATCTTGTTCATTTTGAACCAATTTTAAAATAGTTGTGTTGACATTAATTAATTTCAATATTTTTATCATCCCAAAATATCATAAAAGTTAATTGAAATTATGTTTCATTTTTTTATAAATTTATAATTTCATTCAATTTTTGATTTATTAATGTTTCATGTAAATGAAATCAATAAGAGTCGAGTTTCAGTGGTTTTTAACAAATGAATAGTTCTATCATAATCAACGAGTTAATTACTTATATTACAAGTATAAAAAATAATACTTATTTATTTATTTATATCAAATATTTTATTTCTAGTTCCATGATTGATATAAATATATATATAACTGTTCATATAGTCGGTTAAACTAACATAATAATAATACACTACATTCTATGTGTAAGTATGGCTTAGGAAGTTATTGTTTTGTTATAATATTATTATCATAATATTATATTGACATTATTTATGTGCTCTTAATCTGATGATATATAATTATTAAAAATTATAATAATTAGTTAAATGAAATATAATTTATCACTTATAAATAAGTCACATTTCTTCAATGTATGTCCCTTTTTGAAAGGTAGTTTTACAATGATCATTTATTTCTAATGTTACCTACAGAATGAAAAATTAATATTAATTAATTTAAATCATGATATAAATAAAACATTTATTCCCTAAACCTATTTATATAACCATCCTTGAATGGGGGTGAGGAAAAATGAAATGTGTCATTCATGGGGGTGGTAATCTGCACACGCTTAAGTGAAAGAATTTTATTTTTTTGATTGAACTGTATGGGAATATATAATTTTTTCACTAAATATATAATAAAAAAAGAATATTATTTTTACTAATTAAAATATATATATATATGTTTATATTGGTTTTAGTGAATTTTTGGAAGTTAAAATAATTGATATAAAGTAAAAGGTAATTAGCACTGAAGTTGAGAATTTTAATCTTCCCTTGATGTATACTTTGGAAATAAAGGACATGAGGCACATTTTTGGGCGTATAATATTAAAAAAGTGTATATAGGATCTATAATAATTAAATTGGTTTTGGTCTCATTAAAATTTTAACTATAGGTGTCGCTTGATGATAGTGTATGTGATATCCATTTAATGGTGAAAATTAGTTTTAAATCATTAGAAAATATTGTTAGGTAAGGTCCAAGAAGAGAATTGAATGATATTTTAGTGATATAACAAGTTATAAATTTTCATGAATTGTAGGTATGGCATTAAAAACTATTAAATGTATTCTAGAAGGTCAATTAGTCAAATTGATATAGTAAAAATTGATCCATATTAGATTTCCCGTTTTAACACATATTTGTCTTTATTAAATATTAATCATGGTTATTATTATATGAATAAAAATACAGGATAAACATTACTAAGAAATTGGGTCACGATTAATACGAATTTGGCCCCTATTTAATATATTTAAATTTTTCAATATGAG
The DNA here is from genome assembly GCA_963277665.1 of Viscum album. NCBI lineage: Eukaryota > Viridiplantae > Streptophyta > Magnoliopsida > Santalales > Viscaceae > Viscum > Viscum album. The sequence continues at coordinate 143,739,118 of OY728126.1, read as the reverse complement.
AAAATTATATTTTAAATTAAAAATATATAATATGTTGAAAAAATATTTTAGAGAAAATGTCATTTTAACAATTAAATCATCTTAATCTTATTTAATATTGATTACTAATTAAATAATTTTTATTAATCTTTATATATTTTTAAACACTCTAATATAGTTCTATTTTATAATTGATAAATTAAATTTTAAACAACATTATTTAGAAGAGTATCATTCCTTGAAAAATATTTTTTTATAGTGGTTACAAATATTTATCTTGGTAACATAATTTTATTCCTAAAATAAAATTCAGCTTATTATGTAATAAGAAGGTGATGATATAAAATATTATAATCATTTTATCAAATAATATTTCTAAATGTCGGAAAATTTAATTTTAATATTTGCACACATTACGCATAAAAAACCTTTTTAGAAAACAAATCCTTTATGCTTAATATTTTTAAATTATTAGTTCATCATTTTTTTAATCTCAAGATATTAATTGTATTTTTATAAAACAAAATACTTATGTGGCTTAAAAATCAATCAAAAATCAATATTAATTTTAAATTTTATAATTTAAAGAGAATAATATAAATAATTTTAAAATTTATATGAAATATTACTTTTGTTATAATATTTTGAAAATATGGTTTCTAATATCAAAATGATATTTAAAAATAAATATTTTTACCCCATAAATAATAACTTAATTGGAAAAACGGTTTTACAAATTTATATACCATTCTCATATGTCAATAAATTAATAATGTTCATAATTCTGGAAATACTATATCATTCATAATTCAATTAGAAATATATTTTTTAAAAAATATCCCATAAATTCATCCTATGATAATCCTATTATAGTGTATTCAAAAATGAAATTCATTTTAAAAAATTAAAATTCTCAAATTTTTTAATATTGATTTTAGAAGAAAATTACAATATTAAATTAAAACAATTTAAAAAAATGTCCCTCTAAACCATTATGTGTTCTTAATCGAAATTTTTAATATTTTATAATGTATTGAAATCATTTTCTATACTATAGATTTAAATATTCTTTAATTTTCATAGTAATATTAATATAAGATGGCAGACCTTTTTTAAGTTCTATGTTTCATAAAGACAAAGCTATCAAACAAGGTATTAAATTAGAAAAGATATGTAGTAAAATCATGGTGTGTTATATAAAGTTATAAAAATAAGATATATGGTGTTTCAATATATTGTTTCATTTTTTAATTATACTCATCTAAATTTAGTTTTTGATTTTATGTGTTAAAAAGTGTGTCGATCATGTATGTTTGTGTTGTATATAATGATTTTCTTTGGAATTCTATTGTGGTTTTATATGGTCAGATCATATAGGAATGATATATATTAGGGACCTTCCAGTTTTCCCCCATGTGTATTTTCATGAAATATAGTATCCCTCCTATTCAGCATGTGTTTATTATCATTTTTCATAATGCTTCACACTTACCACATAGTATGGAAGTAGTCATTTACGATCCTTATTTTTTATTATTTCTCTATATATTTCAAGTATCCCACTATGCATCATGAATTTATTATCAGAATTTAGTTTTAAATTTCCCCCACAAATGTTCTCCAATAGTGTTGGATTGTTCCTATTTACATATTTCAGTTATTGATATATGTATTAGAGACCTTCTTGTATCCCTAAAGAGAATTTATATTGTTTTTTAATTTTAACTGATTTTCATTGATAATCAACACCAAATTATATTTAAAACCCATGTAAAACATTGATTTTTGTTATATTTTTATATATGTACACTGAATAATTAATAGATTTAATATTCTTTTGTAGTTGTTTTATTAATTATTTGGTCTTAATTTGATAAACCATACATTGATTTGAAATTATATAATTTCATTATTTAAAGACTGTTATTTATTTTCTTTATTATTTTATTCATTATCATCTAATTATAAGAATAGATTACATTGATTTTTATCTTCTTGATGTATTTGTTAGAAGTGGAAATATGGTCAATTTTTTCAATGAATGTTTCATGGAAACCACTATTGGTGGAATCCAATGTCAATATTGATGAGATCAATGAAATACATATGTGTGAAGATTCCTTGAATCAGGGTCATCAAGTACTATGTAGGTTTTATTACACCGTAATTTATGTCATACTTTTCTTTTTCAATTTTACATATGTTATGAAACGTTCACCCCATGTAAAGAAACTCTGTAAGGGTAACTGACATATTTGAGAAGCTATGTAAATGTTGGTCACGTGGTTTAGGCACAACATAAGGGTAATAATGGATCACTGCATTAAGGTGTACCACATTTATAGAATCAAGTAAGGGTATTCCTCTAGTATTTATAAAGTATACATAAAAGTGAAGAGTCAAAGCGACATGTTGTGAAACATTATTCAATGGGAAACTAGTTCTATGTCTAGGTAACGCATGTGTGAGCACTGCATTGTCATAAATAAGGAAATTAAAGGACTATAGGAGTGCTTAAATGGGATTCCAAGACCTAAATAATGGTTATATTCATAGAAGGGGATATATATGTGGGTAACCAATTTGGAAGTGATATGTAAAAGTATCAGATTTTTCCAAAAAAATCAGGATTGACTTCAAATCACATTTCATTCCTCTATACATACGAAGAAGGATTAGAACTCATATACTCAATATTATATAGGTCATTAATCTAAAACTTATGTTGGATTTCATTGAAATAATTTTATATAAGAATAATATTTGATAGGAATACAACTAAATCCATTGTTACTCTCATGTTATGCACATGGTGAAATCCAAACAATAATAAGTTGGGAACTGAATATGAAAAATTTGAAAAATGTCAAGAAATACATAGAGGTGTAGTAAAACTTATCTGTTTCATGTGTAGTAGATATTGATTTTGAAACAAGAAAGGAAATATGTTTCACTATTATAAGAACATAATTGTTCTTTGAGAAAATTGAGGCTTTCACCAATCAATCAAGATGAGATTTTACTATTTATTTACATTAATTTATTTCTCTTTTCAATTACAATAATTTATCTAGATATGTAACTCTATGAAATTTGAGGTCGATCCTACTAAAATTTTCACATTCTGAACTGATTAATTTTATTCATCATTGATCAAAGTCTTCTACATATATCTCTATAATTGTATAATATCATAGTTGGTAGGATGATTCTTATGAAATTTATTTTTAAATTATTATTATCTTATTTTTATATTTTCATATACATGACTCTTGGATTTAATTCACTACCTATAATAATGATAATTGCATTGATATGAGAGTGATTAGAGATATTTGATCACTAGGTTAGGAAGTATTGGGGAATACAATGATTATAATATTTAATTTTTCACATTGAAACAACCTAGTGAGGGTGGTCTGTGAGATCCCATTTAGTTATAGAATAATCAAGGAAAATACTTCAAATAATGATTTAATTGTAGAATTATTGGACAATCCAAGTTATACCACTATCATTAATAACAGATTTTAAATACAAAATTCATACCTTCCCCAAGAAACCTACTCATAAATTTCATTAGAACACAGTGAACCCAAAACAAAAGATCACACTAACAAACACTCCTCTATGGAGAAAACATGAGTCTTACTTTTGTTAGATTTTAACTGGAATTCAAATTTTGTTTCTACGAGTCCTATGACAGTCTCCACATCAACCTGGAACCATTCATGGGGTCCCTAATGCTGTATTTTAATTCTTTTATTACTATTTATTAAAAATTTATAGGATATATGAAAAATTCTAATTCTAATCAACTCATTTTTTATCTATATGTTTAAATAATTGTATGGTAATTAATTAAAAACATGAAAACAAAAAGGTGGAGAGAAAATTTATTTCATGATTACATTTTCCGACTCTATATCCCCTTCTTATTCAAATAGATATACCCTTGAAAGTGAATGTATATAGGGTAACATATCTCAAATGAATAGGTACTTTAAATAGCTTTATACAACTAATTTCTAAAATAATTACTTGCTATTACAATTAATTAATCAATCGGACTATAATAATAGAACTTTAAATATTCTAATATTAACTAAATTTCAAGGTTTATTGGAAGAGGAACTAATAAAAATTTGATGTAATTTGGGATTGTATGAAACATATTAATGAATATAGGATTCCTTGGGGAATAGATCCATTGGAAGTCCTTCCCCTTCCTTTAATAATGATTTTCCAAGGTATCATTATACAACTTCCAACTAGTAGAGGTCACTACCTGATATAAAATTCATAATGAATTTCTATAAAAATTATTCCCAACATCCAACAGTACGTAGTTGAAAAAAATACATATTGGATAATACATGAAAATAGAGAAACATTATAAGAGTTTTAAAATATATTCAAGTGGTTGAATTCTTCTTTACAACACTATCCCTTCATGATCCCCTTTTTATAGTATTCCTTTTGAAATGAATATTTCATAATGACTAAAATATTATTGGATTTTTATTCAAGATGTTAAATAATTAAAAATATGCCTACTTTTTCTAAAGAGATAATATAAATTATCTGTCAAAATCTCAAATAATTCAGAAAAATATACAAAATTATAGGGCCATGTGAGTTAAAAACAATTAAAACACTCTTTCACTGTGGGAGAAAAA